>QNUK01000160.1:925000-1477810 GCA_013621035.1 Clarias magur | reverse complement strand
TCACTCACCACACACACACACACACACACACACACACACACACACACACACACACACACACACACACACACACACACACACACACACACACACACTAATCCTGTGCAGAAGTTTTAGGCACGCATGAAAAATGCTATAAAGTAAGAATGCATTCAAAATATGTATCTACACTTTTTGTCATTTTACAAAATGCAAAGTGAGTGAACAGAAGAAAAAAATTATTCAAATCAATATGTGCTGTGACTATCCTTTGGCTTCAAATCAACATCAATTCTTAAACTTGCACAAAGTTAAGAAACAGGCAGTGAACTGTAGGTGCAATGGTTGGCCAAGAAAATGTAATGCAGCATTAAAAAAAAAAAAAAAAAGTCATCATCGTTCAAAAATTTGGAATCACTTTCTAACTCGGTTGTTCTTGATTTTTATTTATTTGCATTGTAAAACAATGCTGAAGGCATCCTAAATGTGTAATAATCTTCTTTGAACAGTTAATGTTGGGATGTACTGTATTTGCTACTTACAGTATGCTCTGTGAAGCCTTCATAATGGCTCTAATCTAAGGTGATGTTAAGTGGTGATTTTTGAGGCTGGTAACACTAAATGAACTTCTCTGCAGCAGAGGTAAGTTTTGGTCTTGCTTTCCTGAGAAGGTCTAAATATGACCCAGTTTCATCATGGTGCTTGATGGGTTTTGCAAATGCACTTATTTGCAAAAACCGCTTATTTGCAAAACAATACTGTTCTTGAAAGAACTATTTCAAAAACGGCTGACCTCTGTTTCCTAAAATAACCATTAACTATTGTTGTTAAAAACATGTTATAAATTACTTAATTCCATATGTGTTATTTCATAGTTTTATAGAAATTCCCAGTATTGTTGTAGAATGAAAATATTTCTAAATTCAAAATATAACTATTGTTATTTTTAAAGGAAATGACACCATCACAACACACCAAAATAACCCAAGATCATGCAGCATTTGCAGAGCTTTAATAACTCAAATAAAACAAAATTCTAATAATTTATAAACAAATTGTGTTAATGCTTTGGCTAAATAACATTTAAAAAAAGCAGTATTTGGTGGAATAACACAATGGTGGATTTGCAATTACAGCTTTCATGCGTTTTCATACTTTAGTGGTGGACACTTTGTCTCTTCTGTCCATCCTTTCATACTGGACGCCGTTGGGATATCCAGATTATTGACCAACAGTGTATCAGATTGAAATAAATGTTAAAAAGTCCATGAGTTTTTATAGGTTTATTAAAACTTGTAAGCACACTAAATAGCAAAAGACCACACCTGAGGAGATAATGCAGTAACAACAGCATAAAAAAAAAAACGCACACACACAAAAAAATCAGGCACATTTTAACTCCCACTAGTGTTTCCGAAGCAGTCTTTTATGCCTTTGATGAAAGCATTAGCATATGTGAGAGCAGCTAACAGGACAAATAGCCACAGGATGCCTTTCCTCATAATATATAGGTACAACAGACATTTCTGTGATCCAGTCTGTGGGTGCAAAAAGAAAAAGATTAATTTATCTTAGCATGAGGATTGACACATTTCAGAATTGAGGTTGGACAACTTAAATGTAAAATGGTGAAATACATGGAAATGGAAACAGACATGCATGGAATCTTGGCTAGTAAAATGTTTACAGGATTTGTTTAGCATTAGGATGAAGAATAAGAGGAAGGGGCAAAGTGTTTATTTTTTTTATTTATTACAGCTTACAATTCATTGAAGCGTGTGAGCACATAAATAGACTTTTAGTCAGCTATTTGTGGAAAATGACAGATATTCAAAAGCTAAATTACTGTTGGTGTGACTATACTCTATAATTACACTGCCTGTTTGTTCCTGGTGTCATCAGGCACCACTAGAGCAGTGTACATGACATGTAGATATTAAATTCCCATGTCCAATATGTCTAAATTGGCATTTCAAAGCCAGTAGAATTATAGGCTATAAGCCATTAAGATGCAGAAAGTTTTCTATTGTCGGTCTAAAATACTGTACATACAAAAGTCACCACAGGGTTTAACTGAGTGAATATTTATGGGCTTCCCACTGGATAATTACTGCAGTAATTAATATGGTTCAGTTGGCAACATTAATTTAATTAAACCCTAACTGATGCAGTGATTAGTTTCTCAATTCTTAAACAACCATGTCAAAACACGTATCCTGTGGTTGTGGCAAAATCCCTTACCTTACTGTTTCAGTTTTTCAGAAGGGTCAAATTATTGTCCTGCATCAAAAAAAGCAAACAAACAAATAAGGAGATTTCTAACAATACTAAAATTGGGTGAAGAGCTGAAAAATGCATTATTAAAACATGGAAAGATAGCAGTGAATCCTCGAAGATGAAATGTGGTTGGAAAAACATTGTGAATAAGCATGATGAGGAATCACTTAAACAGTTTGTGAAATCAAATCATACAAAAACAACAGTAGAACTCACAGCCACGTTTAATAGTTAAAGTAAGAGCATTTCCACATGTACAATATTGGGACCAAACAGCTGTATAGGCGTAAGAAAACTACTCATCAGTGAGCTTAATTGGGTAAAAAAGGCTTCAATTTACTAGAGAGCATAAACTATGGTCTGTGAAGTATTGAAAAAATATAATGTGGTCTGAGGAGTCTTAGAGATTTACCCTGTTTGAGATTTACCCTGTTTCAAGGTTATGGGCACATCACATATTATGTATTGTATGTAATAAAATAGTATTTTATATCACTTAAGTTTGTTAGATCACTTCAGTTTCCAAAAACATTATTTTATTATTTAATTTTTTGGGCACGGCACTGAAGGGGAGTTCACCCAGGGTGCCGTGCACACGAAAACCACCACTGTTGACCAAAGTAACAAATAAAACAGCCCCATGATGTATCTTATGACAGGGTGGACCCCAACCAGGTAGCTTATCTGTATGTTAATTTCCTGAGAATGTCTCTGAGGACAAAAGACTTGTGTATTCCAGGAGGCTCTGGAATGTACAGCATACTGTGTGTGTCTGTCCTGGGTCTGTGAAGGACGAACATAATTTCTAGAACAGAAAGCCTTATAATGTAAATGGCATTTCCTAAATTGATGATGTGATTTTTGATGCCACCATGTTGTTCATCATGAAAAATGGATTAGATTGATACCAAACATGCCCTGAGGAATATAATGGTTATAATAAACATCCTTCAGACCCTGCTTCATCTAGTGTCACAATTTACAAATTACAAACACTATCTTCAAAGTTATTATAATTTTTGGTACTATAACAGCCTGTACCAAAAGACCTTTAAAAATTCACTTTAGCTTCAGAGGTACTGTCTGTGAGTCATATTGCAGAAATCACAGCTTTATAATTATACACTTATTTTAATAGGTATTGTTTCTATAGTAACAGATAACTCACCAGGAATAGTATGGCAGACAGACATAAATGGGTTTTACAAAACTACTTTTTCGTATGGCGAAAGGAGCATCCAGTGTCACTGCTTCATAAAAATCAGAGTTAAAGCTGTTCCAGACACAGAAAAGAAGAAGAGCTTTACAGTTTTTTTGCTAAATGACAGTCTGACTGTGAGGAGGAAAAAGAGAGGCTGGTGAATGAATTACTGTTTATAGATCTTATTAGGGATAACAGGACCAGTTTCCTGGCTGTCCACAACATAAAAGGATAAAATGCACAACATGTTCTTTAATAAAGAGATAAAACATAATTAGGAAAAAGAAAACACTTGATGATGAAAAATCCTTACAAAAATTATTTGATATAAAGCTACATTCCACACATTTTTTGGATAAGAATAACTGAGTGTGTCAACAATTTTGTAAAAGCTGGGCCAACATATAAACCCAACCATATTTGGACCAGATCTATTTGTACGATAATGCAGTCTTGGAGCTGCCCATCGAACTGCATTCATTAATCAGTAAAAGGTGTTCCTATCTGATTCTAGATCCAGTTCGGTACATAAGGGTCTATTTATTTGCCACGCAGCAGGCAGGGATTTCACTGTGCTTTGACTCTTGAGTAATTCAATTATCTAAAGGAGAGGACGTAAATGGATTTAATTAGAGGTGTCCTCAGTATTGACTCTCCAAATCAACAGTATAGATGGATTGAAGAGAGTGTTTTTGAATCAGAGGTTGTTGTAAGCACAGACTAAACCAATTTGCCTCCTCCAGCTCAGCTCCAATAAAGCACCCAGCAAAACTGCTTCAGATCAAATTCAAGTTTCAAGCGACGTAATTGCCCGTTAATGTCGATCTAACTGATGTTTTCTGTTGATTTTATGGTTCATCTGCCCTGAATCATAGTGGGTCACACAGCAATTGCAGATACAGATGCAGGTTGTGCCACAAGTATAGACACTTTTGGGTGTTGTTGAAAAATTTATTTTAATCTGTTTTCTAGCTCAGGGCTAACACTTTGAGTGTAACTATTACATCAGTGACTGATTATCATTAAATTAATCACTTAATCTTGTACTTAAACTAACAGTTGTCCTTTAAACAGCACGACTGCATGCTTCAAATGTGCTTGTGCCTTTTACATGAAGAATCAAACATGCTTATATCAATGTTCTGCCGTTTTAAATGGGTGCATGAAAGAACATTCGCAAATGAAGCCAAAATGTTCTTCATTGCTCTATACATAAGTGGAAAATAATCAAATAACAGTCCAGGAGAAGGAGTACTGGTGTATGGCCATCTGCACAAGGGAATCACCCCTGTGCTGATATTCAGTACAACAGCATGACTTCAAGTGTAATATTGCTTTTATACAACACCATATATTATCAGCAGATTGAAATTGGTTAGTTTATTTAACCAGTTATTTTCCACAATTGGCTTTGACAATTGGCCACAATTGGCTTTGCCTGACAGTTATGTAATTAACAGTGGTGAAAGTAGTTTTAATTTTTTAAAACAAGTACCATGTAGTCAAAAGGTGAGGAGAATAAAATATGGAGGTGGTGGTCAGTCCTGTAAATCTCATAGGTTTCTCTTTATATTTCCACCCCTCATCAGAGTGATAGCTAACTTCAGGGGTTCCAGAGTGGAATCCCAAATAGAGTTAAATAAAAAGCTAGTGCAATATGTAGGGTGTGCAATCTCTTCTTTCACACAGCAAGTAGTGCCCTTGATTATTGGTTAGAGATGGATTTGGGATTCAGCCTTATGTTAGAAACACGTTAGTCTTGTGGCTCACCTTGGGTGTAAATCAAACAACAATTTAGGATGACCTTTTGTTATGAATTTCTACGCAGACAAAGTGGTGTTTAAGATGACATGGCATTATCAGATTCCATGAACAGTTTTAAACGTGGGTTTTGACAGGCAGCTTGGACCATATCAACCTACTTTCACCCAGGCTGGTGAATGACTGTTAGTGTAACAATTTTTAGTTTTTAACGATTGTTAGGACACCTGCGATGTTAAGTGACACAAATTGTTAAACATCCCAGTGCTGTTATGTTCTATATCATCGCTCATGGAATGCCTTTCGTCCAATCAGATTATTCGGTCAAAACTAGGTGTTAGATAACCTAATTTATACACATTTATACCAACTTTTTTCTATTAATTCATGTTATCTAAACCTAAAAGTAAATGTTCTTTAAAATGTTAACAAGAACAAAGGAATAATCATATAAAGCACACCATGTGCTCATTAAGTATAAGTAATTTATAGCACTACCTGTTTTGATTTATTGCACCAGTTCTAGTCAAAACCCAGCACAATCAAGGTTTTAGGTATAAACCTGCACGAACTGTTGTATAATGCTTACTAGATGTCTAAGAGAAGCAGAGAACTACAAACCTGCATCTTTTCAAGGTGGGTCTAATTATATACGAGTCAGCAAGGACATACAGTATGCAGCAGTAAAGTAATTGCCACAACTCGCTCATTGGCTGATATGCAGGCAGGAGGCTAAAAATAGTTCGGCTGCTTCCAGAGAGTGGCCAAGTCCAAATAAACTGATATGAAAGAGGTCAGTCAATTCAGGTGTCACAGCAACACTTGAGATTAATCACTGCCATCCTGGAAATTCAAGAAATCATACGAACTGTCCTGGGAATTTTCCCCTTCATCTCAGAGTGCTTCTTTAATCTTTCTATCTCTGTCTATCTCACACTATGTTCTGCCCCCACACCCCCCTCAATCCCCTCACCATGCACACTTGCTCAGATTTCATTTCACACAATCAATAGTATATTTCAAATCATAGTGACATTTATGGGACAGTGCAATATATTTCCTCATCTGTGCACACCTAGAAAAAAAAATGCTTTTTAAAAAAAAAAAACAAGAAGAATAAAGTGTAAATATTGTGCGTGTGGGGTTTCTAACATCAACCATATATAACTACTATCAAGAAGTCAAATCTGTTTATCAGTTTTGGTATTAAACTATTTATAATATTTTTTTTCTGGCTAAATCTAAATGATGTAGTAAAGCCTCTAATCCAGCAATAAACAGATCCTGCTTTGATGATATACTGTACAGATTCCTTGGCCAAAAGTATGAATCATTATTATGACTATTGATCCATACTATGATTGACTTCTACTTTAAATGATAGTCTTTAGGTATGCTTGGTGTCCACATAACCCAAAAAATCCCCTTACGTTGCCAGAGCTGTCTGTAACACCTGGTGTGTTTACACTCTGAATTTTGTATAGTATGATGGCAAGACATGTTACTCCATTTGTATCATGGCAAAGTGTCAATATTTGCATTATTATTATTATTAATAATAATAATAATAATAATAATAATAATAATAATAATAAAATGTATTATTAGGCTTTGAATATGTAGAGCATCCACTATACAAGTCCACCATACAAGAAGCTCTACTTATAGAAACATAAACATTTTAGAAATGCAAATGCATAAATATAAACATTTATTTATGATACAACCAGAAATATTATCAGAGCTACTGTTTATTAACAGTTATCCACAACTGTTATGTCAAGAAACCAGCTGCACTGTAATATATAAAGTATTAAACCCCATTTATACTTCTGCATCATGGGGTTTTGTTAATGAATGAAGCTGAGTGGAAAGTGTTAGAGCTGAAGCTAAAAGATGCTGAGCAACAGTTACTTTTACTAAGATTTCACTCTGAGACATCCAAAACTATACATTTAGTCTCATCTCGATTTCGTCCATATTCAAATTTCAACTCAATAAAAAAATGGAAGCGTAGAAGAAGAAGCCAAATTTGCAATACTACCAGGTGGACCAATCAGAGTTGTTATGGTCTATATTACCTCGATGTGTAGTTACATTTCTGGGGAGGTGCACGTCACATATGGATACGCAGTACTGATCTGAGATCAACTGTGTAAACTTGATGAAGAGGCATATCTCAGGCTTTATAATGAAGGATCCTCTTGATGCAGAGAATTAAAGAGTCATAATCATTTGCGTTCATAAAGTTAACTGTGTGGCATCTGTCCAAGCACTTAGCATTTGCTCTGATTCTTGAATTATTTTGACTTTGTAAAAACATACTGGGAATAACTGACTCATTGTGGGTAGCTGATGTCAGCACTGTCGGCACCATGGAGGGTCCACAGGGCCAGGGGCCCTGCCAGACAGCCATGGCCCACCAATTTATACCCATCCATGCATTGTATAACAGAAATAAATAAGCTTCACTTATTTGTCACATGTACCTTAAATTATAGTGATAGTATTATTGTTTCTCATACCCCATTATGGACGTTGGGGTCAGAGTGCACGGTCAGCCAGGATACAGCACCCCTGGACCAGATAAGGTTAAGGATCTTGCTAAAAGTCTCAACAGTGGCAACTTGAATGCCCAACCTTGCAATCAGTAACCCATTTGAGGCACCACTGCCCAATGCTTATTTTTTCATGTATCTAAAATAAAATATAAAGAAAAAAGAAAAAAGCATGATGTCGATGACATTGTAATAACGCTTAATCATATTGTCTGCTATAGCTGTGAATCAGAAGCTGAACTTAATATTAATATTTTTGCAGGTGTTTTAATGTGATGGGTATTATAAAATTATTTGTTAAAAGAAAACAAATATCAGTGGAGATTCAGCGTATGTAAGATACAGTATGTTACACCGATCTGCCATAACATTAACACCACAGTCTTAGTGTTAAACAGTAAACTGGTGAAAGGATTATGGGCACCGAAGACCCATCTATACCCATGTGGACCAAAGACCAGCCCATCCAGCCTGATTCTACAGAAAAGCCAATGTTACCCATGAAAGAAAGATATCAGTGCATCCAGTGCATTACTGCTTGCTACATAAGTGGCTTAGTAGGCAAAGAGATGTTGACTCAGCCTCTAAACTCCCCAGATCTTAATCCGACAAAGTATCCATGGAATCTGATTTTGTATGTGTGTGCTTTGCCAAGTATGGCCTTACCTTTGGCACACAAAATATTATTTTCTCTCACTTAAACTTTGTCTCTCTTTCACATGCACTCGGAATGTATTTTGGCTCACTCAAACCTTGCTACTCATGCTTTTTCAAGATCTCTCATTTGAAGAAGAAATGCTGGGAGACGGTTAATTCTGAATGGCTGTTTAAATCCCAGTCAGAACAAGTTAATCAGAAGTGACCTTCTTCCAGTCTCTGATGGTCTGGTTTTGTTGTGCATTGACAGGCTGTGAGCTCATCTGGGATTTCCATGGATGGAGAGAGAAAGAGAGAGAGAGAGAGAGAGAGTGAAAAATATTTGTATATGCAAATTGAATAAATTAATTAATTTTCTGTTCAATAAATAGCTGCAAATAAGATGCTATATGATTTGCCTCGTTGAGTAGCAGGGATACCTTGGCTGGGCTGTAGGACAAGTCTGTACTGTAGTGCCAGTTGCCTGTGTTTTGATGCTCCCTTGGGGCAGCAATAGCTCAGTGGTTAAGGTCAGCTAGGCAGGACATACAGTAGGACTACTAATTGGAAGGAACCAGGTTTAAACGCCACCGCCCTGGAACCAAGTTGGCACTGTTGTGCACTTGAGCAAGGTCCTTAACCCTCAACTGCTCAGACATGCAATGAGATAAAAATGTAGGTCGAGTTAGATAAGAGCGTCTGCCAAGTGCCGTAAATGTACTAAATTGTGAGAAACCGTCCTGCATGTTCATATCAATAAGTGTACTGGATGGAAAATTGTCTGATTCATTGCTATTGTAATCTCATGTCACTACTCAAAATTCTATTCCTCTTTATTTAATCTGTCCTGATGCTGAACCTGAGTGTCAGCATGTCAAAAGCACAATTGATCTTTATTTTTTTTTCTTAAACAGTTTTTTTTTTTTTTTTTTTTTTAAACAGAACATGCGACAGTAGCTAACTCAATTTGAATTCATGGAAGAGAAATAGTCTTGTCTAATTATCATGATTCAAATCTTCGTTTTAATGAAAATTGATACTAATACAAGTATAAAATATTGATGTCACTGACTAACACTGTATATTTAGATGAGGCACCAGCAATCACAGACTAGAAAGTATGAAAACAGTAGCTCCAAATACATTACATGATGCATTTCATTATGGCACTAGGAATTAAAAGTCTGTCCTTTGTAAACTAGATTTCCTCTCATCTCAGAGTTTGCATGTCACTATTAATACTACAAGATGTTATTGTGAAACAGATGCAGTGCTCAGTGCTCCATCTATAATTAGAGAAAGTGTGATGGTCATGTTCCTCCACTAAGTGCAATATCATGTCATGGCTTGACCCAGAGGGACTTGGAACAGGTTTAAAAACAATTTGGCAGTGACACTATCAGATGACTTTCAGAACTTCTTTTTCACTGTCACTTACAAAAAGTTAGTCAAAAATGATGAGAAACTTTGGTAACTGGTTAGTTTATTTTGGATAAATCTACAATATGAAACCTTTTATATTCACAATACAAAAGGCAGAAAAAAAGGATAGAAACAAGGAAAAGCTTCTGGAGGGTGATGTATATCAGTTACAGTTGTAATAATTGAAAAAAAAAGTTTTCTAGCTAGATTATTGGTACTATGGGAGGCAAAGTAAAAGCATGAATGAGTTTTTCATGTAAAATAGATAGACATGAAAGTAGATTAAAGCAATCTGTGGGTGCATAATTTTTTCACTGAAATCATGTGTTGTGGCTTAAATGGTGACATATTATAGAGTTTTTCTTCATTTCTTGCTACACAGGAAAGACTTTAGCTAACTACCAAACCAAGATGCAAAATAAATGTATTCTAATTAGCAAATATTAAGACAACCTATCATAACCCCAGAGATATCTATCTGGTTATCACCCTTGATTCACTTTAATGCATGGACCTAAAAATCCACTGGCATTGCATGAGCCTTTAAAAAAACACATCATACTTTTTGTATTGTCCCCATTATCTTGTAAATTTAGTTTTTGGCCAGTTCTCCGGTCTGTCATGCCAGCTCTGGCCTGTCATTTTTCGATGACATCTTACAGCAAGAGAAAAAGTGAAAACTAACACCTGCTTCCTCTGAGACATGTACAGTCAGCCAACTGTATCTTATCAAATTTCTGCTCAACTTTCTGTGTCAGGGTAGCGTAACACACTCAGAGGAAAGTGATCTTGACCATGTTCCACATACCTGAGCTTACAGATGCCCATGATGGAATAATACAATAAAAACAACTTTCAGCTGAAAATCTTGGTCTCTTTACCCAGACAGAATAGCTGGATAGCTGTTGCATCATTAGGGTTCAAAATCTTGGTCTCTGGATGATGGACACTTTGCCACTTTTTGACCTCCATGATTCAATATGTTTTTTTTTTTTTCCCTCCACTATTTGTCTACATTTCTAGATGATGTGCAGTCATGGGTCAGAGAGTTTCATACAGTTATTATTGCATTATTGCGGGCTTTACCTAATAAAGGCTGCTGTAACATTTATAGAGAAGAGGGAGCAATGGAAAGAACCCTCAATGATGGGGTTGTCAATGTTGTGTTTTTCAACCACAGCGGATTGGTTAAAAAAAAAAGTACATTCTTCAAAAAAGAACAAATTTAAGTCCAGACTAATGTGCCGATGATGTCCTGAATAATATGTATTATAAGTTCTTGCAAAGATTAGGAAGGTAAAAAAGAATACTAACTGTACAGCAGAAGTGTGTGCACCACTGTGTCCTTGTTTCCTATTTAAAGACTAAAGGAAACCTCTTGTGGATTTCAGAAACATTTGGGTTAAACATTTTGCTGAAACCTGGCAACTCCTGCTTAAATATTTCAGCCCTTCTATGTATCACTGTACTCACCTCTGACAACAGGAAGCATCTGCTTTATTGAAGACCGTTTAACAAAGTTACATTTTAAACTCCTCAAAAGCTGATGATAGCTTGTATCCTGGACAAAATTCCAACTGCCTATTACAGGATTACTTTGAAAATGTATTAGTCATTAGCCATGTAGCCTATAATATAAGTCTAGATAGAAACAATATTAGATGAATTATTTTTGTCATGCTCTGGATTAAAATATAGGAATAAAAAGAGACATAATCCACAGATGTTTCAGAATAATATTTTAACAACACCTTTGTACTTTGGCATCAATTAGGACCAGAGTATCACTATTACACACTTTCATAAGACTGTATGGCAATTCCTAAACAGATAAAATTAAAGTCTATGATTTTGGGGAGCTTTGTTACAGGATATGTAGAGGCAGATGGTGTTTATGCACTGCAGAATGGAGCAGACTTCCTTCTGTCACTTTGTTCCTACAGAGAATAAAGCCAATACAGTGTTCATGAATGGAGCAGGAAGAAAAGAGGTTGAATGGACTCTTTTGTGTTAAATTAACATTCAGACATTTTATTAAAAAAAATTTTTTAGTTACACTTTCAAATATTAGTTGTACTTTTATAGAGCTTGAAGTATAATTGCTGGATACCGGATACTTTGATGAAGGTACTTGCTTATATTGGATTTTTTTTCCAGGATCAATAAAGTATCTACCTACTGTACCTACCTACCTACAGTACTTACCCAACCACCCATCCATCCATCCATCCATCTGCACCATCCTGATTCTTTTTTTTTTTGGTATATTTGTCACACTTAAATGATCAAGATCATCAAACACTTTTTAATATTTCACAAAGATAACACAAGTAAATACAAAATACAGTTTTTAAATAATGATTTTATTTATGGGAAAAAAAACTTGTGGGTGATTTTTAGCTTCCACTGTTAATGCCAGTTAAACTTTACTGCTAAAACATAAGCTATAACTTTATTCATACAAAACCAAAAGAAGACACGAAGGTCAGTCGATCTGGATGAAGTATGTAAGCTGTTCTAAACCAAGAGTTTATTGCAGCAACAAAGCCCAAGTGGGCCAACCGAAGTGCAAGAACAGGCAAAGAGCAGACTAAAAAAAGACATTTAATGCACACACATTATATACTGTTTGACCGTATTCCATATGAGTTTTTAAAAGTTTTATTAACAAACTTCTTTTTGTTTAGAAGTTTATATGATTGTATTTAGCACTTGGTTAATGTGTATATATTTGGTACATACTGTACGTGATTAGCACTTGGTTAATGTGAATATATGTGATTAAATATGTTTTACCTAAAATCATGCTTACAAGCTATCCAAACGTATCTGGCTCTATGTGAAAAAGTAATTTGCCCCCTTGCTAAATCATGAATGAATTGTGAATTGTGGGAAAACTGAGTTGAATTTCACTTACCACTCCCAGGCCTGACTACTGGCAGACCTGTTCAATCGTAAAATCAGTTACATACCTGTTTGATAAAGTTAAGCATGCTAAAAAATCTAAGAAAACATGATCTAAAGAAAATCAAGAACAGAGGAGAAACAAAGCAATTGTCATATATAAAACCATATCTATCTATCTATCTATCTATCTGTCTGTCTGTCTGTCTGTCTGTCTGTCTAATAAACTTTTGAAGTCGAGTTTGCGATGAGTAATATTCGCATTACAAGAGGCTAACAGATGCCTTGTATGTCAGCAAACCAGCATGATCACATTTGCTGGATTTTCTGTGATTACTGCACTAAATGTGAAGTACCAGTCTCCTGGGGAAACAAGGGGACTGCAATCAGTGGCTTAAGTGAAACTTCAAAATACTGGGTGAGTATGTGTGCTTAATAGAGACTGCCAAAACACTGCATTTGACATCTGGTCGCTAAACCATCTCTGAGAAGATTTGCAATTTAATCTGTCCAAAATGACCTGATATTACCTTGTGAAAGGGGCAACTGTTTGAACTTTGTAGATGGAACAATATTACCATGCAGTTAAACAAGCTTTCTGAATGACTATAAATTCTCAAGCCACATATATAAAGGTTATCTAGAAATAACATTTGAGAGATATTTTGCATGAGGAATATTTCAACGCTGAGACAAACAAAAGGGATTTTTTTTTTCATTTCCACTTTAGTGACTAAAGGCCCGGTTTTACAATGAGCCAAGGAAATAGAGTCAGCGGGTTTGAGACACATTTCACAGCAAGACAATAAGACTGGAGCCATGAAAAGGTCTGCAGTGTGGCAAAAGAACTTTTTTTGAAGGAACTGTGGGCTACCTAAACACAATCAGGTTTCATTTAATGGTTGTTTTATTTCTAAGACCCATTTCATCACACTTGTACAGTATGTTATTGCTATGCATGAAAAAAGATTTAAATATGAAAATATAATTGCTAAACAAATTTAAATTTAATTAAATTTAAAAGTTAAAACGGACACAATACAGGTTTCTAACCACAAGTTCACAGGTTAAATGAGGAACTGGAGAGGAAAAACAAGGGTAGCTAAATGTTGGCTTCAGTGCCAGGAACTTGCAGGTTTAATGAAGTCAGTGGCAAAGGTTCTTGTGACTGTGGAATGGAAGCATAGCTTTAGATGTTCTCCAATTGGTTCCTCTAATGACCAACAGTACTGACCTCTTCGTAAGCCCTCTCCATGGATACCATATTTCCACAAACCACTAGGCAGTCAGTCTAATCATACAACATTGACTCAGCTAAACCCTGGCTCACACACAGCCTTGCCTGTAGATTTTCATTTGAGCAGCCCTATATACTAATAGGATGAGACACTGCTCCATGAAATTACTTGGTATGAAGAAAATGTGATATTTAAGTCATGTAAATCCATGCATATTTCATCTTATTTTAATAACTTAAAAACTGAAAGTAACATAAAAGCAACCTCAAGATCTACAACAGCAATACAATATAAAAATGTGGTACCACTCAAAGAAAAAATATATTTTCACAAGAATGTCATTAAAATGCTTCATCATCTCCTAAGTATTTATGGGAACAAAAGAGTACGCCAATAATGATTCAAAGTGTTCCAATTTTTTATTTTTTATGTATAACTACCCGGATTGTGATCTTCCTTGAGATATGAATAATAAAGCTGATAAAGATGAAACCAGCAAAACCAGCTACGGTATTTGGATGGCTAGAGTTTGCATCGTCTGTTGTGAAAGAAAGTGCTCCTTAACTATACCCTAAATAATGAAACAAAATGATATGTACACTTTGGTATTTTTCAGTTTCTATGTTGTGTAAATGCTCATGTGTAAATCTTTAATCCTGTGTAGCTTATCATAGTTTTTTTTCCTTTGGAAAAATATAATGCATTTTTTTATTTAACTGTTTTATATTTTAATATTGATCCTTTGCATTTAGTGCATTGTTGTATATTCACCTTCAACTGAGGCCTCTGTGATTTGTTCAGATGGAAAGTGGATAATTGAACAAATTAACATGGAAAGACATAACTGTTAATAACCAGAACAAATGTGGATCATCCAGTTATTGTAGTCATGGTGCAAATAAGCAGTGGATTAATCAAAACCATATATGCAACGCATTACATTTTTTAGTAAATTGTTTGTATATGCCTTGTACTGTATAATGAACAAACCACATCTCGGGTGTGATGTTGAATAGGTCAGTGTGTAGCTGTGGTTGATTTTTTTTTTTTTTTTTTGTACCACCTCCCTAATCAAGACAAACCTTAACATTCTTCAGTTGAAACATTATGAATCATTTTTATAAACTGATCTTGTTATTACCTTTGTGTTGATCTTGGTTATTTTTCAGTCATGTTAAATCGGTACAACTTGCTCAGGCAAACATTATGTTGGTGAGTCACTTGCTTTGGTGAGCAATAAACACAACACTTATAAAAGCTGGAGTGGTACTGTAAGTGAATAGGCGTGAATAGACTGCATTTATGAACAGTTACACAAAGAAATTTAGCTGGAAATTGCTGGCAATAAAGAGTGTGATTAGATGGCCTGATATTACTACTTTGCCCCTCACAAGTGTAAATGAGTCTCGGATGCCCAGGATCCTGTGACCAGTTTACTGGGGTAATAATTGATCACTAATGTTGATGTGTTATTATTGTGTTGTGTTAATGTTATGGATGACTGTTATATATTTGATATTTATGAAAATGGTAACAATAATGTGTCTTGCCAAAGCCTGATAACTTTGATCATTTAAACTTAGAGTTGCAACATTCATAGCTATTAAGTAAGATCTTAGGAACATTCTCCATGAGATAAAGCTAAGCAGTCATCCTCCCAAAGGGCGATATATACTAAAGGTTAAAAAGACACAAAATCATCATCTATCACTGGCAGGTAACAGCTAGTGAACACTCATTTTTATACATTTAGTGCATGCACTTGATAAGAAAAAGAGACTTGTACCAGGAACAGGATTGCAACTTTACTATTTTGAAAAGACATGTGTTGCAAATTTAAAGGTCACAACTTGCCAAATTAAGACATTTATGGAACCAAATCTAAACAGAAATGAGTTAACAACAAAGCTTCAACATGATCCTCATTTAAAGGCTTTTCATTCATTAAGAACCCAAAAAATGCTGAATAATTTTGACTATTCATGTTTGCATCTTTTCCTTATAATAGCTTTTGTGAAATTCCAACGAAACAGTGAAGATGATGTACAGATCTCATATCTGTATATATATTTACACTAAATGCTGCTACAAAATGGTACTATCGCAAACTAATATCTTTTGAAAGAATTTGTTAATTTGCTAATAAATTAGAAATTTGCTGTAGTGAAAAAGCAATGCCAAAATAAGCCAAAGTTGAATTTTGGTCTTTAAGACAGGCTGGTAAGGGAATGACATTTTTATTTCTGCTATTATCGAAGTCATAAACTTAATTTTGTGGGTGTCCCACATCATTAAATATTAATGAATAAAATTACAAAGTGTTGCTCATTAATAAATTGGGGGCAGTGGTGAAGTCAGGGGTTCAAGCCCCAGCACTGCTATGCTGCCACTGTTGAGCCCTTGATCAAGGCCCTTTGTCCTATCTGCTCCAGGGGCGTTGTATTCTAGCTGACCCTATGCTTTGCTATGACCCCAGCTTCCTAACTGGGATATGAGAAAAAATTATTTCACTGTGCTATAAGATACATGTGACAAATAATTAAATCTATGGTTGTTAATAGTTGTTATCCTTGCCAGATTAATATGATATAAAAAATCATCAACTATTACTGGCAGAATACAACACTACATAAATGACTGTTTTTAAAAAGTAACTTCATGATGGCAACAATAACTCTACTTAAAATCAACCTTGACATGGCATTTGAATGATGCCCTTATTCGAAGTAACTTATAGAATTCTCTCTCAATGAGGTCACTAGATAATGGACAAAGAACCAAAAACTAATGGGGAGGTAAAATAGTAAGAAAAACATATAGACAACACATAAAAAAAAATGCATACTTCAGGAGTAGGTTCAGTAACAAAGCTGTTCAGACATCTGACTAACAAGTAACAGACAGTTCCAAACAATACAACAGAGAATTATCAATAACAGTGTCAAGAATTTACTTCAACCTATTCAAGTAGACAAGTACACAAATTCCAAATTCTACCTTAGCAGTAAAGAATAACTTCAAGATGGAACAACCTGTGATGGAGAAATTCTAAGAAAAAACACTTGGTAAACTAAGAACAAAAATCCTCTTTTTAGGTAATATGGTGGTGATGATGATGATGATGATTAATAATAATAATAATAATAATAATAATAATAATAAAAAATTGTAGTAGTATTAGTACTGTAGTAGTTGTAGTAGTAGTATAAGCAATGGTGGTGGTAGTAGTAATAGTATTACATTAGTACCCATTTGAATGCTTAGTGAAGATGTGCTTATTGGTTTTAGCAAATGGCATGTATGTTTATAAAATGTACATTTGAATGAGGGAGACAGCCTACCTTATTAGATTTACGTAACTACAGATGACTGAAATTGTTTAGAGAGGGGTTGGTTAAAAAAAGATAGGAGCATTGCCACCCTTTAGCAGCTCGAGGTGCTACGTTTTGGCTCACAAATGCCATAGTAAAATATATTAATTTATTCCCCCTGCACTTACTTCCGATTCATTTATTCCTCCTGCAGTGTGGGTGCACAAGGTGAAAACATAATTTGCCTAATGAGACAAAACATTGAATTAATTTTCATTTGGGATACAAAACTTTTCAATGCTAGATTATTATTTAATTATTACTAATAATAAGCATGAAAGTAAACAAAATACTGCATGTAAATATTCTGAAAAAATTATTGGGACATGACGTTAAATCTTACAATAAAGTGTAATAAATTTCTGCATAATGTTAGAAAAACAGTACTTTTTTTTTTTTGCAAAAAAAAAAAAAAGAAGCTTTTTTTTTTTATTTCAGTAAAAGCAAAGGCTTTTTATATACCAATACCTGCTTATCAGGGACAATCTGATCATTTTGATTCATACGCATTTTCCCACATTTCATCCACTTTCCATACTTTTCTTTTGATTCTGTAAAGCTGTTTTGTGACAATGACCTTTGATAAAAGCGCTTTACAAATAAAATTTAATTGAATTTGAACTGCTGACCAGGATGTCACCGGTTCGAGCCTCGACGCCACCGGGTTGTCACTATTCGACCCTTAAGCAAGGTCCTGCACCACCAAGAGCACAGTCACAATTGTGCATTGAGCTGACGACCCAACCTGTAAATAACTGCCACAGGCACGTAGATGGAACCATTCATCCATTTATTGATGAATAAAGAGTTAAACTTTATATTTAGCCTGGTTCAAATGATCATGCATGAATCTTGTAAATACATGCAATCCTCAAAGCATTTCTGTTTAAAAATGTCTTACTGTATATCTCACTTGTCTGAATAGAATTGCAACAAGCATTAAAATACTTATGATATATGTTAAATATAGCACAATAAGACTTATTTTCTATGCAAATAAAATGTAATGTAAATCAAAAAAAATATTATTAATAATATTAAAAACAAATAAAAAAAACATTAAAACTAATGTTTTCGTGACCCTTTTGTGAAGTTAATTTGATTAAAAAAAATATAGTATTAGTAATAGTAAACTTACAAAATCTAGGACACATTTCCAATGAACATGTATTGCTTCCCTGGACATTTTAGAATTTTGATAGAATTTTTCAAATAGAATGCAAATACAGAAAAGCTTTTTTTTTTTTTTTTAATGATTTATCACATTTTAGAAGTTATTCATCCTGCTTGTCATCAGTAACCTGAATAATAAAAAATCCTTCCCCCTTTTTTTTTTTTGGCACTGATATTTTAGAACAAAAAAATGTTTCACACACTGAGGTGCTTTCTGGTAAGTTTACCTGAGCAACAAAGCAAGATGCTGGAATATGAAACAATAGTTAAAAGTTAAAAAATGAATAAAAATTTATTAAAAGTTAAAATGTTCACTATTGTTCGCTTTTACATAAGCTGTAACTACCTTGCTGTGCCCTTAACAAATCCCATTGGGTTTGATTTTGTCTCTTAAATAATCACAAAACCACAAGTCCACTCTAAAGCAGAATTTTTCAGCTGGCATAGATTGCACTCGGTATTTCTGTAAGATATAATGAAAAATATTTCACTCAAAGACCTCAGGAAGACTGCAATGCTGCAAGTGCACCATTTAGGACTGGGGAATTTAAATAAGATGAATAGGTCCTTCAGTGCCGAGTCACGCTTTTGGCATGTAGCCTCTAGGCTTGAACATCCAATACTTGACAAAAACATATATTTTAAAATAATAATAATAATAACAATAATGATGATTATTATTATTATCATTATTGCGATATACAGTTTGATTCTGTAAGCCCTCTATCCCAAGTGCATTTATGCCTACACGCACACACACACACACACACACACACACACACACGTTCCCTAAATGCAAACAGAGACCAAGTGATGCCGTTTTCAATGATCTCAACTTCACAGAAACCCTTAATAAAATCATAGAGAAGGATACCTTGTGTGAATGATGCTTAGATCTTATTGTAAATGATTGTGTATTCTCATGCAAATACAGCATTAAAGTTCTGATCATGTGTTTGGCAGCCACATTAAGTTGTAAATCGGTGGTCTGTAGAAGACTGTTGAAAACCAATTAACTATGATGAATGTAGTGCAGAAATATGAATGCCTTCAGGTATACTGATACAAGATCCTTGTGGAAAATGTCATGCTGAAATTCATCTCATTTAGTGCTCATTCGGTTATTCCTCCTCCCCCTCCCAGTTTTACCTAATTACCTACCTGCCATGTCTTGCAAAATGACACATTTGTAATAAGAGAGGGGTGTCTTTTTTTAATTATCCATTTCAGAAATGTTACTGAGTTACATTTGTGGCCTCATGAACCATTCCGTAAAATGGATCTTCATATAGACAGTCGGGTAGAATAGTTACAACAACAAGGTTCAGACAACAAAATATAGTCTTTGTTCTGTTTTTCTTTTTTTATGCTTTTACACAGCATTTGTGAAAGCGATTCATTTATCTAAAGATGTTCTATCATGAAGAAGTTTTTAATATATGATTAAAACAACCATTGACTGTTGATATGATCAAACTTCAGTTTTAGCTTCACAGAAGGCAGCCATTATCTGCTTCAGACTAGCAATTACATTCATAGCAAAAGTCATTACAAAAGGTTCGATCTTTCTGAGAATGTTGTCAGTAACATTTTAAGCAATTTCCTGAAGAACCAATTTCAAGAAACTGTAGTGGCTTTTGTTGCCAGTGTGGCTTTTTTTTCCCCAAAAAAATAAATAAATAATACAAATAAAACAAAACAGCAAATGTCTATTGAGTGAAATAAAAGCAACTTTCTTTTTTTCAGCATTTAATTTGTTTCCTGAATTAAATGTTCGGATTCATACAGCACTTGTCCAGGAAGGTTTTCACTCTGTCCTTCTCAGAGAACTTCATTGTTTGGACACTATGCTGTATAAGGGTTTTTTTTGTTTTGTTTTTCATTTAAATTTCAAAATAGCATATCTTCTCTTTCCGTCGACCGATTATGATGAAAACAAAGCAGTTAGTATTTTTTTATGTGATGTGTGCACAAACAAACAGACAGACAAAAATTCCAAAAAACCACCAGGATGTGTCTTATTACTCATCTTATGTCCCCTCCAAACAATTTTTCCGCAAATATCTTCAATGTACAGATCAACAGATGCCAACTTTACAGTTTTATTACTGTATATGTATAGAACATTGCCTGTCCAAATAAAAAAGTCACACTCCAAGATTACACTCAGTCATCTTTAGCTGTGATTATAGCACATAATGTGGTGGCAAGTTCGGGTGTGAAAATGATGCTCTCAGAAACACTTTTTTGAGCCCAGTAATATGGCCATGACATCAGGGATGAAAGACTCCATGGATGTGATACCCTGGTCATTCTGCACATTCAAGACATCAACTGACTTCATTTTATTGCCACATAATGTTTCCAGGCATAGACCTGAGCAACTGAAACATCACCAAATGATAATGCTTCTGAAAGCTTGTACAATGGCCATTATGCATGATGGGTGCATGGCTTTATGCACTTTCCTTCTTGACACTTTTATGACACTCTTACTGCTCTGGGATAGGGTCAATCTGAACACGTCAGAGCTCATGATCGAGCTATCGAAAAGAATAATGACTCCATACAGTATAATGACTCTAATAATGGTTGAGTCTCGTTGGATGTGTGTTAGGAAATTAGCAACAACATAATAGACACATTGAGAACCTGACAAGTACCCCAACCTTTTTTTTCCATTTTGACTCCCACTGTTTTGTTTTGTACTTTTTAGGATACAGTGGGAACTTCATGGTCTTTATCAGCATGTGACTGGGCATTTTGGAAATAATCACGGATAATTTTTTGGCACTCAGTTGTCATGCTTGATTTGCCATTCACAAAATGCCATGTTTAATTGACATCCACAGAATGTTAATGGGAAGCAATAGTACATGTTGTTTTGTAATACTATTAGATTAAGTCGGTGAAGGAATGATTATTTATAGCTGCTATAAAAGAAGGGAAGATTTTAAGAGGATGACTTAACTATAAATGGACATGTACAGTAGCATGTTATCATTCTTTAATGCATTGAAAAATGCATTAAAGCCGTACAGCAAATACACCACTGGTGATGAGGATTTTTCTATAACTCTACTGTATGTCTTTGTCATGTTTGATTCTAAACACATACAGGAAAACATTTGAGTCTTTGTTAGATATAGTTCTAAGGAATTAGAGTTTTGAAAGGCAGGAGGGTGCAGGCAGGTTTGGCTGCAGAATCTACGTTGCTAGCTAATCCACTAATACTGTATATTCTATGCCACTGTGTCCATCTCAGATACTGACATATATGTACTGGTAGCACAATCAAATGAAATGAATTTCTATTGCGAGAACTGTGTCAGCTATGGGGTCTAGTGAGGGAATATTAAATGTCACTTAAACAAAATCCAGGAGAATATTGTTATGCTGATAGAATGCTGGCGTAAACAGAATGTTATGCTGGCTGTGAGAAGCTGAGGATTTGCCAACTCATAAACTCTTCATGGAATGTTATGATTAGAAAACTTGAGGCATGGATAGCAGTGTGTGGTGTTTTTATTTCCTCTTGTTGCCGATGTTGATTTCCCTACTTATGAGTATGCCGTGTCAAAGCACACAGCGTGTCACAGCACACAAGACAATATTAAAATTATTAAAAGTAATCTTCACACTCGTACAAAAAGTAATAATTGCTATTTAAGTGATTTTAAGATCAGTTTTTGGGCATCATAATATGCTCATGCACACAGTTAGAGACTTTATCAGAGCTGATTTTTTCACTACTGTATTTCACTTCACTATTTCTTTACAGTTGCAGATCAAATAACTAAATCTGGATTCTAATCTGTTGTGGCATACAGTATGTATATCATTATCTTTATAGCATTATCTGGTTTTATCACCAGCTTCAGGTTTCATTATATTTAAAATGTACTGTAAATGCCAGAACCAATTTCCCTTACCAATTTTCCCTGAAAACTATTCAACAGTTGGACTGACTGCCTGTCCGTTACTATTTAAGTCATGCACATGACTCAAGCAAAATATATTCTTGCCTATTCATATCTCACAGAGCATCTCCACGGTTACAATTCAACTCACACACTCAGGTCCTTTTGTTCTGCTCTACTGCTGATAACTAATTAGGGAGGAAAAAAAAAACTCCCTGCAAGCTCCATTATTACATTATTGTCACCTTACAGCTGTGTGTCAGAAATCATATCTTAGAAATAATATATTTAATAACATTCATTCTAATAGCTTTGTATACTGTATGAAAATAATAATGGTGGTTTTGGTGGTTGTAGTGATGTTGGTGATAGTGATATGTTGTACACTACTTTCTTCAAGTTCTGCAAACAGAGAAGTACATGTACAATATTTTTCCTCTTAATTGGCTTATGGTCTTCTTGTATATTGCACAGAAATTTGTTGTTTAAAACATTATAATTAAAAGAAAAAAATCCCTATCAACTAGGGTAATGTAAATATGATAGAATGTTTGAAATAGTATCATATATCCTAGGGCAGTTTACTGTGTAATTGAATAACTTCCTTATAGAGAAATGACATCTTATTGAAGTTTGATGCATCCAGGCCATCACAGATTGTACGACTTACAAATGTTTAGACATAAAATCTGGCAGAAATACATACATGGCCAAAAGACAGTATTGGTCATGATTTCATGTTTTTATAACATATAATACAGAAAATATGTGTGCCAACAAAGCAACTTCTAAAGTTTACTGTATGCAACATGGGAGTGACCAATCTTGATTTCCCCCAAAAAATATGCTTCTAAAATCATATGACCTGTAAAAATTGTTCCTTAAAGAATTGTTTGTCATAAGCGTAACCACCAAAAAATCTGTAGTGTCCGTAACCATGTCAAGTTTATGTTGCAATATCTTAATAATTATTCATTTTAGAACAATACATTTATTCAGGTTTATGTATTTTCATGTGAAATCTATTCATCTGAATGACTATTCAGTTCAATTCAATTCAATTCAGTTTTATTTGTATAGCGCTTTTAACAATTGTCATTTTCGCAAAGCAGCTTTACACAATCAAAAGAATTATTTAAGTTTGTATGAAATGTGAATGTATATGAATCAAAAATGGTCAGATAGTACCTGATGAGCAAGCCGACGGCGACCGTGGCAAGGAAAGACTCCCTGAGATGGCAATATTAAAGAACCTTGAGAGGAACCGGACTCAACAGGGAATAACTCAACAGGGAATATTGGGTGAATAACTTCCTTAAGCGAAAGCAGGAATTGATCTGCATTTATACTGTGTGTTAGGTTGCAGGCAGTTCAATATAATTAAGATCTTTAAAAGATTTGAATAAAAAAAAGATTACTTACACTACATAAAGGGCATGAAATTTTATTTAGCAAATGTGTTTCTTTTTATCTGATAAAAATATAAATGTGTATACATATTGTTCCAAAAACAAAGCATGGATCAGGAGATTGCCATTAAGTACTACTGTATATTATGAAAAATGGTGTTATATGATCCTGTCGATAAACTCAGTTTTTCACCTAGGTGAGACACTTTTTAGCACAAATACCATATTTTGGTCGACGGCTTTTTCTTTTTGCAGTTCTGTAGGACCAACTGTACATAACGCAACGTTTGCCCTATATCACAGTAGTTTTGTTTAAAAAAATATTTTTCCTCTCTAGAGTGCTGACTGCAAGACTGCTGACTTTCATTATTTACCTGACTACAGGTCATCACAACTGCTGTGGTATACATGACTTCTGCATATTTATCATGACTGGTCATGGAAGTTCGGCTCAAGCCACTGGCTCATATTATAGCCGTGAAACAAACCTTAATCGTGGTCTCAGTTCTCATCAGACATTTCTTGTGCTTGAATGAAGCTCTCAAACAAGCAACAAGCTAAATTCATTACTGACTCTGAAATTCTACCCTACCCTACTTGCATGGAAATAAATATAAAAACTTTTGTTTTATAAGTTTGATACAGTTTTATTTCTACTTAGGTTCAAATAATAAAATAAAATCCTTGAAGGTCATGACAAACATTCCAGAAAAAATTTTATCACCTACAGTACAGTGACTTACAGTATAAGTGAGATCCATTGGTAAAATAAACATATAAATAATTTCCACAAATTCATACTGAGTGAAAAGATTATTACACAACTTTAAAATTATATACCATTGTTGGACTATTATTAATACTTTAATAATAGTCCAACAGTTTGTCCAGTTTGTAACAGCAGTTTGCAACAACCATAATTAAAGTTATTCGTTAAAGTTCTCAGATATGGCAAAATCATAAGAATAAAAGGCAATGGAATTGGAAAGGCATTTTGATTTCATGCTTGTTTTGCAACTGTTTAAAGCTGCTCCTACATTATGTGGCCAGTATGTGGACACCTGCCAATAACACCCATACTTTGTGGGCCTTTCACAAACTGTTGCCACAAAGTTTAAAGCAATTGTATAGAGCATCTTAGTAAGCTGTAACATTGCAACTTCCCTTTACTGGAATTAAGATGCCCCGGCTTCCTCCTCCCTGACCTTAATAACGGGGCAAATCCCCACAGCCATGCTCCAAATTCTAGTGCAGACCATTTGAGGATAAATGGAAGGTATTAAAACAGCAAAGAATGAACTGAGTCTGGAGGAGGATATTCAAAAAGCATTGTTGATAGTGAGCTGTCCACTTTTGGCTGTATAGTCTTAGCAGCTATAGGAACTACAGTAACTTCTTTTGCATATGTTGCTGTACATTAAATGTTCCAATGTGTTTTATTCCTTAAATTAATGTATGAGGAAACGGCATATAATTTTAGTAGTAATAACCATGACTAATAAGGTAATTGGGATTATTTAAAACTTTGTTTAATGTGAATACTAAGATGAGAATTTACATTAGTTATGCATTAATTTGAACAAATAGAAAATACTAAATATATAGAAAAATCTAAGAGTGTCATCACACCATAATGAATAAGTACCGATTTATCTGGAATTTCTTCATGATATCAAAAATCTAAAATCTTTCACTTAAGCATCAGGTGTACATATATGTGACTATAAAACTGAGAAAAATCTTGGAGTAAGCCTGTATACATGGTTATTAAGGTTTTTATTTATTTCAATAAGTGCTTATGTAAGTTTTATATGTCACTGTGAACACCACTATTTGAAGTATTAGACATTACAATTATCCGAATCAATAAATCTTGCCATTATAAAAAAAAAATCTACTTGTCTGAGAGCTTGGGTACAAATGCTTAGATCTGAAAACCCTGAACTAAACAGTGTATTGATGTGGAATTTATAATTGCTAGTCAAACATATTCAGTCACACGCGCACACACGCGCGCGCGCACACACACACACACACACACACACACACACACACACACACACACACACACACACACACACACATGCAGGCACACAATCAAGAACAGTTATTCAAACCTTATCAAAATAAATCAGAAATAAAATTGTCATGTATTATATAGAGTGAGAGAACTGTAAATGAGGCAAGTACAATTCAGTGAGAGGTCAATTCAACTATAACACATCTCCATATTAAAAAAAAAAGTAGGGATAAAAGGGTTTAATTGGATTTAAGAAATTATTTCATACTATAAAATATTATTGCAAAACAAAATAGATGTGATTGCATCATTATGGAATGTTAAGCATACACAGACAAGCAAGAAGTAAATAGTCACCCATAATTTTATAAAAAAACAAATGGTGACAAATTGAATACGTAGGTGTTATGACTACTATTTGTTTCCCTTTTTATTTAGATTGACATTTTCCCACCATTAAGCATGTCTTAATATGACAATTCCAAAAAAGAAAAGTTGGTTAATGTGAGTATGGACAGTCCCAGAGCTTGCTAGGAATCTAACAGAATAGAATAGCTAGACATGTTTTAAAAAAACACTTTCTGCTGGTAGCAGAATTATAGTTCACTTTAAAGAAAAACATAAAACAGCAGTGGCATTATGTCCTGGTTGACCTGGGTCTTCTGAAAAATGTCTTTGTGCTGTTTAAAGGTCTGTTGGGAACAACCCTCTCATCCTGTGTGTGGGCAAATTGTCTTAAAGTTGTTAAAGGAACGTCAACAAAGGATCAGTATATTAATAGATAACAGATTTTGCAGCATATATAAATGTGGACAATTTGGGAAACACATCAACATCAAAAACATTATTCAAAAATTACATTTTCAGCATAGGGATGGAATAAGCAACACATTTACAGTACTTAATAATCAAAACTGATTAGAAGTCTGTCTCTATAAAGTATCTAGTCATTTAATGACTGGATTACATGGTATAAACCAATAATTATGTCTTTCTAATTACACTTTCAACTTTTCAACAGATTCTCAACTATCTTTGACGTGTTTGTGGTACTTTAAAAAAATTAATTTGTTGTTCTACTCGCGTCATTTAGAATGTGATGGCCGCACAAAGTCCTCATTGTTCATGTATGCACATTCAAGTCCACTCTCATTCGCTTCCTGGTTACATAAATGTCACGCAAACTGTTCCCATTATATTAACGATGGCTCCACATTTTCCGGACAGACCTTGTGAATATATACATTGTATGTGTAAAAAAACACTCAAGATGTGAATAAAGTCAAGACTTTCAAATTTAATTCAGGAATTACAGACATTTTCACACATGTACGCACACTTTTTTGCGTGTGTGCCCATAAATAATGGAACAAATGGCTGGCAAGCAGGTGTGGCCCTAATCAAACAGAACAAAATAAAACATCAAGTAGATGAACAAAACATCAGAGCCATAGCAAAAAAAGTGGATGGGGGCAATACAAGAGTTAACATTCTTTAAAAAAAGAATTTACTGGAAAGCTCAGCAACAACAAAAGGCCTGAAAGACCATGGATGATAGCAGAATGTCCATGGAGAAGAAGAAGCCTTTTATAACATCTAACAAAGTCGAGAAGACTCTTGCTGAGGTAGGCTTGTATCAGAATGATGGGAAGAGAAAAGTGCAAAGAAGGAAAGGAACAGCTCATAACTCAAAGCATACCACGTCATCTGTCAAGCATTGTGTTATGTCATAAGTATGTTTGGTTGCCAATGGAGCGGGATCATTTTTGTGTTTATTGATGACCTGCCTGCTGATAAAAGTATCAGGTTGAATTAAGAAGTGTATGGGCCTATGCTCTCTGCGCTGATAATGCAAAACTGATAGAATGCCACATATTGTAAATGGATAATGACCCAAAACATACATAAAGCTACCCAAGCTTTTCTCTATTCGCTATAAAAAAAGAGCATGCTTTTCACTTACGGAAGACTGACAAGACTGAAAGCAGAAAGGCCCACAAACAAGCAGCAGCTGAAGACAGCTGGAGTAAAGGTCTGACAAAACATCTTGAGGGAGGAAACTCAGTATTTGGTCATACCCATATGTTCCAGAATTCAGGCAGTTGTTGACTGCAAAGTAAAGGCAATCCTTATGTATGCAATTATTAGTTCATTTCATTATTTATGAACCCCAAAAATGGGTGTATGTGTGTATATGAAAATGGCTGGAGTTCCTGAATGGTTAAAACCCATGACTTAAAACTGAAAGTCCTGGCTTTACTTACATTCTGAGTGTGTCCTTACAAATTTAATGGTGGTACTGTATACAGAGACCAAATGGCAAAAAAACCTATCTTTGTTGCAACATTGATGGTTCTGACTGAATATACTGCTTAAAGCAATAAGTGAACTATTTCTTCTGGTTTGTCATGGATATGCATGTGGATATCAGGGTTGTCTTTTTTATTGTTTTGCACAGTATATTTCTACTCTTTGCAAAGTATCAAAAGTGTGTCAGATATAATGGATTAAGTCAAGAAGTGATGGAGATAGAACAAATAGTTATTAACCTTTTGGCTAATAATTGGCTAGGTATCCAAAGGTTGGTTTGTTTTGACAAAATTATTTTAAAAAATCTTCTCAGCCATTGTGAAGACCAAACACATTTACATTTTCTAAAGAAACACATTACTAAAGGAGCCCTTTATGGTCGAATAACATACTTAATACAACGACTGCAACAATGTGAGCGCACATCTATGTCTCACTGAACATATTCTATGGCTATAACACAAACCACGCACAGTATTAAAGTTCTCTTGTAAATGGCAAAAGGAACCATGAGGGAATGAATAACCCAATCAAAGCACAGTGTTTAGGTACCATGGTACCACAGAGGCACTTTGGCAAATACATCTTAACTAAAATGAAATGAAAAAAAAAAATTATAATAATAATAAAATATAGATGTGGCTTGTGACCATATGTTTACTTTTTTGAGCACGACATTAATAATGACATAGTGATATCCTTGATTTAATACCGTTTAAATCCATCACATTTCACTTGCGCTACAGCGTATTATCTAGTGAATTTTATGAATAAACTGACAGTTGACTGTCAACAAAACACCAATGTACAATTAAGCATACAGCATATAGTTGTCTGTTTAGAGCATATTTTGAAATACCTCTATTCACCCGCAGGTGTGTTTTCTATCTCACACAATGGCTGATACTGTATATATAAATAAACCAACTCTACATCTTAAAAAACACACAATGGCCTGGAACTATTACAAAAAAGTAATTGGAAAAGGCAGTCACTTTTTTTTTTTTTTTTTTACCATCCCCTTTCCCGATTTTTTTGCCAATATCTGCATTTACACAAATATTTATTTGCGGAAATATAATAGTATAATAATTAATAATAAAAAAAAGGTCCTGGGAGCACTGCCATTAACGATAGAGCTGGCTACAGCTCTCCCAAAAATGGGGCTGTCTTCCACCAGTGGGCATCCATTAGCAAGTTTTGCTACTCCCACATTTGACCACTTTCATTGTTGGAACATTGTTATGTACTTGTGTAATATTAGATATCTGCCTTTTTAAAATGCTGGTTACTTTTGGCTATCTCAAATTTATAATATATAAATTTCAAATGTTTTAAATAAGGACATAATGGTTTAATATTAGTTGTATGTCAGATATATATGTGTACATACTGTTCCATCTGCCCCCAATGGATGAGCTTCCATATATATAGAATGCAAGGCAGCGCTTTAATGAACAGTATTGGCAGTGAAGTTAGTCTATATATAAATTTTCTTTTCCTGAGTTTTCTCTGCTCCCTGCCAATCTCTGCTACTACCCTAGTTTCTCTATATGACCATTAGCACATAAATGGACAAATGAACTGACATAATGAAAGGAATTATAAACCTGCTGGGAAACAGAGAGAGGGGGATTTAGCTCTGTAGAGCTTGTCTGCAAGAGCCACAAAAAAACATTTATACTATTGTAAAAGCATACATGGAGGGAAAAAAATCCCATAACTTTATATTATGCAGACGGAAATACTAAATATAAACACAGCGCTAGTCATTGCTAACCAATATTTACCCACATACAGTAAATCATCTTAAATGTTAGCATTACTTGCATTTTTATCAGTGTGACCTGTCTATTGAAAGTCATACATTTTGAGCTGTAAGATTTGCTTATTTGGAATTGTGTATTTGCTTGTGGAGCGCTCATGATGAACTTTAAGGCTTGCTGCTGTGCCATCCTGGCTGTGCCCCATTAGTTTAATCCATTCCTGACCCAAAGGGTTTGATGCAGATGCTACAGAACAGTACTTATCGTGTCCAAGTCTTTGCTAATTTGGGAAGTGCTTGGCAGAGACTTGAGATACTCCAAGTGCCTGCGGGCATCCTCTTGGTTGTGCCGCACATAGTAAATGACATAAGCAATCACCATGGTGAACCAGCCGAACATGGTCACAAACATGGCCACGTCAGTCGTCTTGTGATGAAAATTGCAGAAGTTGATGCCAGAGTCTAGGACCTGAATGACAGGTTTGCCTGCATACTCATCCTGCACAGCTGTATGGCAACTCACCTCACTGGCGGTCTCAGGGTCGAGTTCTAGTTCCCGCAACACCTCCTGTAGCATGCATTCACAGTGCCATGGATTGTTAGCCAAACCAATCTTGGCATGGAGTCGTGCAAAGGCCTCCTTGGGTACCCCACTCAGGCGATTGTGGGACAGATTAAGCATCCGCAGGGTCTCAGAGATGCCCTGAAAAGCGTTACCGTCTACACTGTCAATGGCATTGTGTGACAAATCAAGCTCCTGAAGGTGAGGGAGGTGTTTAAAAGCCTGGCTAGTGATCTTGGTGATTTGATTGGAAGAGAGCAGCAGAGCAACAGTGTCATGCGGTAGATCGGACGGGATGGTCTCAAGGTTGCGGGAGGAACACTGCACCACCACCAGGCTATTCCTATCTGTGCACAAGCAGCTCCTGGGGCATGCAGATGCCATGGTGCACAGTAAAAGCACTGCCAAATGCAATCTCAGTGGAAGAAAGAAATACACTGGAAGGAAGAAATGCTTCCTGGATACAGAAATGCCCGCAGGGAAACTCATGGTTTCCACCAAACTAGAGTTCAAGGGCAGTCATTCTTACTCCATTTGAAGCACAACGAGCATTTCCCTAATGGCTTTTCTTTTTAGTAATCCATTAATTTAAAAGGAGAATGCTGACTTGGCTGGACAGAGGTTTAATGTGATCATTTTAAAGTTGTATATTATTGTTTATTGCAAGTGTCTAGACAGGGATCAAGGAGTTACGTGTTGGAGAGATACATGTTTGAGCCAGGTTAGCTGTCAGAAAGCAGGTAAACACTGAAAGAAAAAAGAAAAAAAAAGACACATTTGGTAATCTTAAAATCAAATTACATGTGGTATATATTTCCAAAAGAATGGTGTATTGCCAGAACAAATTGTTAGTCATCAGGCATAAATCTATTACCCCAAATGAAGCTGTAGGTTCTTCACTAAAGCTTTTTAGTCAGCATTAGCCGAGCAATCTTCCATTATTTGTCCATTATATACAGAAGTATATACAATACACAGCAGATTAACGGTCTCCTGTAAATGGCAGAGGGATCATAAATAAAAAATAGACCTTGAGAGCAGAAGCAAATGTAATCCTACACAGTTCAATTATGAATGTTCAAGTAGGTTGGAGAATAAGAAATTTCTTCATATTGGAACAATTTTGTATTGGTTCATTTTTAAGAATGGTTTCTTAATAAGATCTCTAAGGATTTGATATTTAGGAATACTGTTTCAAATAAGAATTTAGTACATTTCCAGGTTTCTGAGTATTATTTAATAGTAAGCACAATCAATGACATTGAAACAAGCTGTTGGAGAGAAGACTTATGGCTGTCTGTAGCTCTGTCTGCTCACTGCATGTGCTGTGCAATCAAGATACATTCACATTATGGATTACTTCATAGAACCACCCTTGTTTGTGCTCATGGCTATCTGTCTTGAAAATAACATGTGCTGTGCCATATTTTATCCCAGGCTTACTGTAAATATGGAAATGATTGGTGCTTTTTCCTTCATGCCTTCATGCACACAGAGGTTTGTCTCAGTGATTGAGTTTTTACCAACAAAGAAGAATAATTAACAACGAAGAATAATTTGTTTGGTTTACCGCAATATACCGCTAACTCCATAGGACAATGCTGGCAATACAGGAAAGGATGATGTGAAATTAAATGAATTATAATGTGACACATTACATTGCACATACCATACAGAAGACAGACTCTTAAAGCAAATTGATTTTTATGGCATACATTACATTTTTCATCTTTGCATATTTTTTTTTTTTACCACCTTAAATACCGGAAGTATAGCCATAAATATACATTTATAAAACATTGCAATAAATATTAAAGCTTTAAGAATATAAATGTGCTCCTCCCAGTTGAATTATTATTATTATTATTATTATTATTATTACTATTTTATAATTACACTCTTTGATGACTTAACAAAGAAAAAACAAATTGATAGCTGTGGAAGGATGATTATTCTAAGCAGTCATACATTTATAGAGGAAAAAACAATAACACCCCAGATTACACACACTAAGTATGCACACTGACAGACCTGTCTGCACTGGGACATTTTGAATTATTAATGTTTGCCTTATAAGACTATACACTGAAATTTCATGCAAATTTAATTAACTGTACGTTCAACTTTCCAATGGGGAACATCATAACAAGCAGAGCTGATTCACCTGGAACCTAATTCACATTCACATATAGTAAATAATATGAAAATATCCAATTATTATTTACATTTATGACTATGCACAAGTTAAGAAAGTATCCGTGTAGCTAAGCTAATGAGCAAAGAAAAGTTGACGTATTTTAGAATAAAAATGAAAAAACAAATGTGGTCAAATAAGACTCAGACAAAGATCTCATTAAACCTCTTTTAAAATGCTTGATGACTAAATCCAGCACACACCTACACCAACTGCTAAATTTCCAAGCTTTGACAAATCTCCTTGCTCCTGCAGTGTACAGGAAAAACACAATTTGTGTTTCTATTTCTGGTAGCTACTGTTACTGTAACTGATAGACAGTTAACTGTTTGGCATAGCTGACCACACACTCTGCGATTGTACTTCACTGTACAAAAACATGCACGGGAAAACAACCCCACCAGTTTTAGAATTAAATCATAGGACATTAAAGCCTATTAATGTCCAAGCCATTCATCCAGTTAGGCTTAGTTAACAGGGCAAAACCCGTGGTGGTACTGTATGAAGAAGGTTATGGCTCAAAACCTAGAGCCCTTAAGGGATTGTCTATTGTGGTTGTCTATTTTTTGGTGACCTTTAAATGGTCCATGTATAGTGCAGCTCTATAACAGAGTTTCCTTTTTGGATAAGGTCAAAGGAGAACCCTTAAAAAAGGAGAAGCCTTAATGCTTTTGAAGATCCCTAAATGAAGGGTTTCTGGAATAATTCTGGAATATTTGCAGTGATTTCAATTTCCTGGGTTTTGTTAGACAGCTTTAACACACTATTACACACTACTATTTACCACCACCACCAATAATAATAAATAATAATAATAATATGTATAATAATAATACTAATCACCATAAATATTATTATTATTATTATTACAGTCGACCAAGCTGAATATCTTTACATTTAGGAGCAATATTCTTAATCTTCAGGCTTATGTGCTGCACATCTTAACCATTATAAGAAACATCCTAGACACCATATGCCACTTTGCATTTACAGATATATATATATATATATTTATATACAGAACAATCCACAGCATTATAATAATAGTATACTAAAGAAAGAAAGACACATACTGTTCCGTGCTGCAGATGACCGGAGAGACTCCACTACACTTGTTGCAGCGCTCCGTCGCTGCCTTTAACCGCTTTCTAATGTTCAAACGAGTGAGATCGAGGTGCTGTAGGAAATATTTCCTAGCGCTGATTGGCTACTGAGAGCCGCTCGCTCCACCCGCAAAGAACTCCGGGTACGACGGAACAGGCGCGCGCGCTCAGACGCGAAGCCGCGCGCTCCTGACCAGCATGCTGTGCAAATTGCTTGGGCAGAAGAAATCGGTTTACTCCTTGTTGTGGATTCTCTTTTCTGAAAAAGGACCTCTTAGAGACTTCTTCACACTTGGACCATCACACTTGCGCAAACATTTCGGATGCGCAGATAACCTGTGTATATTGCTCCGTTTGAATAATAAAACTGGCGGTAAACAGATCGTCATCTCTGACTCTTAATTTCTAATAGGATTTTTTTTTTTTTTTTTTTTTTTACCATGGTGTATCAAGAATGTATACCTATTCTAAAGTGCGACTCAATGTGTGGTGCGTAAACGTGTTAATCATGCGTTAATGATTCACTTTCGTGATTGAATCTAAAATAGCCGCACCGTGTGTGATTTTGGCAGCTTATGTAATGACTCAGGATAATGCGCAGTCTGTCAGGAACAGCTGACAATCCGGTGCGCTGAGATCCAGCAACACTTTCAGACTCTTTGTGTGTTTCAAATCGCGTCAAAGTTCCCCCTTCAAACGACACTTCCGAGTAATCGGATGTAGTAGTGTTAATGGGACAGCGTGATACTGGACACAGCCTTGTGCAATAAATAACGCAAATTATTATTATTATTATTATTATTATTAATAATAATAATAACACACACACACACACACACACGTGTGTGTGTGTGTGTGTGTGTGTTTATGGTGGCTTGGTGTTTGAGGTGGTTGACGGTTTGATTCCCGCTTTCGGTCTGTATGCATTTAGTTTGCATGTTGTTTCTCTGTTTGGAAGGGTTTCCTTCGGGTGCTCCGGTTACCTCCCACAGACATGCAGATTATGTTAATTGTTGTTTTTAAAATGCCTGTAGTGTGTGAATAAGTGTTGGTGTATATGTGTGTGCCATGCAATGAATTGGCACCATGTCCAGGTTGTACGTCACCTCATGGGATCAGTGTCCTGGGATAGGCTCCAGGCGCCCTGCTGCCCTGTATACAGAAATAAGTGGTATAGATGATGACAATTAATTTTAATATATTAATTAAATTATTATATGACACAGCGGCTTAGTGGTTAGCCCTGTCGCCTTGCATCTCCAAGGTCGAGAAGTTCGATTCCCGCTTCGGTACTGTGCTCAAGGAGTTTGCATGTTCTTCCCATGCCTAATGGGTTTCCTCCAGGTACTCTGGTTTCCTTCCAAAGACATGCAGATTAGGTTAATTGGCGTTCCCAAATTGCCCGTAGTGTGTGAATGAGTGTGTGTATGTGTGTGCCCTGCGATAGATTGGCACCCTGTCCAGGTTGTACCATGCCTCATGCAATAAGGCTCCTGGGATATACTCCAGATGCCCCAACCCAGTATACAGAATTAAGAGGTATAGAAGATGAGTGAGTAATTATTATTATTATTATTATTATTATTATTATTATTATTATTGCTTACAGTCACAACCTGGTCAGGAATCCACATGATCACTCTACATACAGTAGCTCATACTGAAATATGGAAAAATCTGTACACTTGAGTTTATTCCTCATGCAGTTTCCAGCAAAATTAAGATTAGGAAAAGACCAAGTGAGGATTTTCACAACCTTCACTTGTTTAGTATTTGTGAGCCTGTGACCATTAGAGCTTTCTCCTATTCCATTTATATATTGCAGGTCCACAGAACAGTCCAAAAATGCATAAAGACAAGGCATATGTCTTGTCTCTCCAACCCGGTAATGGAATTTGTCAGGGTTCAGTAAAACTTCCTTCCTTTGTGTTTAAGTGGCTCAGACATGTGGATCATGAGAATATGCCAAACACGATTAAGTGTCGAGGCAGATGGTGTATAGAGAACTTGCAGACTACCTTGTAAAAACTTCAATTCAGCTTACTCACATATTACGTATATCATATCATATCATATCATATCATATATCATATCATATCATATCATATCATATCATATCATATCATATCATATCATATCATATCATATGTCATATCATATCATATCATATGTCATCATATCATATCATCCTTAATTCAGTGTCATTTAATAGCCTAATTAATATTTTCCTCATATCTAATCCCTTCTAATGAAGTACATATTCAAACAAAACTCTGATCAATTTGATGTAAAGTAGATAATAAGTTTTTGCAGAAGGTTTTGAAGTCCCTGCCAGCTTAAGTGCACACTTCATTAAAGTAAAAAAAAAAAATCTATCTATCTATCTATCTATCTATCTATCTATCTATCTATCTATCTATCTATCTATCTATCTATCTATCTATCTATCTATCTATCTATCTTTCTATCTATCTATCTATCTATCTATCTATCTATCTATCTATCTCTTTCTTTCTTTCTTTCTTTCTTTCCAAGATTCTTTTCCAAGAAGACTTATCTACTTTTTACTCAAGTTTTTTGTCAGCAATATAATTTGTAATAAAAATGGTTGCAGCTTAGATATTTAGATAAGTAAACAAAATAAAAAGCATTACCACTAGTAGGCTCAAATGTTTGGACCACACAGTATGCAGTACAATATAAACACAGTATGTTTTAAACATTAAATAAAATGCGTGCCGAAGGTGCCAAGAGCATAACTGAGAATTCATGAAATTGCTCTTTGTAGGTAGGTGATTCATATATGAAACACCAGGTTTCGAGGTTTTAATACCAGTTTCTTGTCCACTCCTGTCACTTCATTTTTAATATTCCACCAGACTTTTGCATGAATATAATGTGTTTTACCCAGTAATAATTATTCTGTATTAATTCTATACTGTACGTACTTTCCACTCACATATCATGGGGTATATAACTATTACTGTACATGTCTTGCAGTTCTTGTGGGTTTTTTGTGGTCTGATTTATATTTATGTACAGCCTGTGTAAAGGACTGCTGCTGTCAGTTTTTTAATAGTAAAACTGTATCGTCAAAAAAATTTCCACTGGTTGCATGGAAATAAACATTCCATTCATTTCATTCCAGTTGGCATACTTCACTCTCTGGGTTGGAATCCGAGCTGGCAAGTCTTTCAGTATGGATGTCCTCCAGGCCTGGCATTTATTCGTTAAAGCAATTTTGCTGCTCATCTAACCACATCAGTTTAATCAAACAGCGAATTTAACACATTGCCAAAAGCAAATATCTTTTGAAAAATTGAGCAGTTCGTCTGTCAGAATGTGGGAAAATCCTTGGAAGTACGAATGAAGAATGACTTGTTCAACATGTGGGTACGACAGCACATTTTGTTAAACACATTGGATTAATTTGTGGATCTCCTTTTACTTTCAAAGCCATCAATAAGCAACTCAGCACCATGCAGTCATATAAATCATTTCCCACATGTAAATAGGTGGCTGTTGGTTTAAAGCAGAAGCAAAGTGTGTGGAAATGTCTGAAGTCTGCTAAAGTGCATGTCAATTATGATATACTGTATAATATTAATGTTAGTTATGTAACACTCTGCTTGTTTTCAATTACATAACAGGTTATACATAATGAAGATGTAATAATGTAAACCCATTATACATACATACGAAAAATTGTTTATTTGGTGATTTTCGTGTAAGGAGATGCTTATTTTCCTTTTTAAGGAGGAGTCACAGTGATTTGTAACAGGCAGGAAAGGAGGCTACGTGTTCTGGTTTCAAATATTCCTGCAATACTTAAATAAACTTAATCAGTAAGCCGGTATCAGGATTAGTTTTTTTTATATGGTGCATTTCATAATATAGGATAAAAACAAACAACACACCCTTGGCCACTTATCGCCTCGGCTTAGTGAGCGAGTACAGTATGTAAGTCAATCAATCAATCAATCAATCAATCAATCAATCAATCAATCAATCAAAATATCAAAACAGAACAGTTTGAAATTCCACAAAACGAGCAACAAATTCGGTAAGCCTTACACACAAAAATTGCCATCATTACCAAGATAAGAAAAACAGAGCTGGGGTAAACAAATTAAGGAGTAAAAGCTGTAGCCCAAAAAAGGTTTCCACAACCATAACATTTTCTCAAAGCTTTTGCATTGATGTACTGGTGTATCTGATGTAACTTTTTAATACATTTTTTTTTTGAGCTGCCAAAGAAGAATCCATCTTGTTAAGCCATCACTGAAATGAGAGGGGGAACTAATGACATCCAGTTTCTCAAAATTATCTTCTGTCACTCCAAACATGAGAGACAACTCCACATGAGGTAAGTCACTGGTTAAGGATATATTTATTGACATAGATTTCAAAGCAATTTTTAGGTCACTCTATCGAAATAAACACAAATATAAATAACAAGCTGTGTTTCTTTTGTGTGTGAGTGTCTTCAAGAAGGAAGGTAAAAGAGATGCAAGAACTAAATAGTCTCATAAACATGCCATTACATTAAATGTAAATATTTGAGAAATTATTTGTTAAATGTTTCGCTCGTTAATCCACATAGAATAGGTGATGTTTGCCAAGTTGCTTTGTTATAAGTAGAACACCACTACATGGGTCATGTTGTTATGGGAAAATAATCCACAGTAGGCAGTATCACAGTTACTGTGCTAAAGAGAAATTTGCAATATCCCACTCCAATTTGCAATATGACGTCTGTTGAATGCATATGAAATATCTCACTCTCTCTTACTTATTCTCTATACTGCGACTGAGACTATTAAAGGGTATTCAGGGTGCAAGCACACTACAGGCAATTTGGAAATGCCATTTAGCCTAATCTGCATGACTGTGTGAGGAAACCAGAGTAGCCAGAGGAAACCCACCTAGCTCAGGGAGGACACGCATACTTTACAGACACACACCCGAAGGTTGGACTTGAACCCTCGACCCTGGAGGTGCGAGGCCACATTATCAACCACTACCCACTATGCCACCTCACATATCAAATATTGTAAAAAATAATATATCACATAACAGTGCTAGTATAACAGCAGAATCCTTAGTTAACACAACAGTTAGTTGTTTAGTTAATCCTTTGCTGACAGAGTTTGTTGGGTTTTTTTTTAACAGACTTGGCCACAAATTATTATAAAGGCCATAGATTTATATACTGAATGCCACAAGTATATTATTAATTAGTAATTATTATTAGTAATTATTATTTGTGGACACATTTTATTAAGGTGAAAAAATATCACACATAAAATATTTCAGTGAAATAGAAAGTATTTGGTTGTGTGTTCAGGAAGTAATGTACTTTTTGGATCCAGAATAGTATGGGAGAAAAGCGCTCATTTCCATTGAATATACATTTGTATTGACAAACAACATTGAATTTGATTCTAATAAGTCAATTACTAAGACTTCAAAACATTTGTTAATCTGTGATTAAAACAGAGAACAACGTGTAGTGGCATATCTACTCGCTACACATGAATGAGAAAAAAAAAGACCTACAGAAATATTAATAAGACTATTGAACCATTGAACCATACACCAAACCAATTTCTTTATAATACAGTGGAACAGAGCAAATGGATATGAATATAATTGCATTTTTGAAATAGAAGCATTTTTTAGATGTAATATATAGTGCCCTTAGAGGGAAGTCTTATGACTGACAACTTTATTAAAGGGCACAGTCCAATAATATTTGATGCTAATGTTTTCAACCCAGGTAGAATTTAATGGTGGAAATAAAAACATTATTGATAGAATTTGCACTACTGATTCAACTTATTTTTTAAATTTTTGATAGACTATTGATACTGTAGATTCTCTGGTCACTTTAAATAGATGTCTTTAAATTCAATTGAATATAAAGATCTTTGTGGCCATGCACTGAAACAATTGTCACGAGATTTGGCTTTCCAAAATGAAATGACTCTCTTCCCCTCAGCCCTCACAAGGCATATGTACTCCTGTTGTATGTAATGAACTTGATAAGATGTTGCTTGCTGTAATCTTAGCTGTATGGACCTGATGGGTGTGGATGTGATTGCTCTAGAGTACTGCATGGGAAAATAATTCATAATGCAAACTCATACTTGTTGAGGGAAGGAAGCTTACTTTGGGAATACTCTGAGGAAAAGTTGTGTTACAAACAAAAATGTCTTGCAAGGAAATGGTAAATGCTTTTCAAATTTAAACAGCCCATGACTGCATTTTAAACACTGTAAAATTGCCAAGATGGCTGCCCAATAGCAGCACCATATCATTTTCGAAAGGCTTCACACACTTTCTCTTACATGAGACAGTGAAATGAAACAAGATGACCAGCCTGAAAGTCAACAAAATACGCTAGTGCTACTATAATAAGACGTACTAACGTGACAGTTAAATTATACATTAACATTCACAGCATTTAGTACACATGCTTATCCAGAGTGACCTATAATTTGAAGTCATTTATCTTGAAATACATATCTTCATGCCTAGGGTAAATAGGATAGGGTGTAATTCCATCATTTTAATAAGTTATCTAGTGGTAAGGTGAGTGCTTAGTGAAGAGGTAAGACTTGACAGCGAATTACTCAGTTGTCTAAACAGATGAGAAAAATCTGTTTAAACAACTGAAATAATGAGAATATAGGGATAGATCAGATGTAAGAGAAAATGGTATATAATTTACATACAAATATTTAGTTACTTGTCAAAATATGATTTCGTTGCTTACACTACATTTTATTTAAAATCTAATTTAACAGGAGGCATTGCCTGAGTGGAGATAATAGACGGTAACACTACTTGGACATTTATCTAAACTGATATTTTACAGCAGAATAAGTGGAAATATAAAGAGTACAAACGTACAGGATCTACAGGACTGTCCACCACATCCATGTTTTATTGTAGTAGACTGTGTAACTAGTAATAATTTAAAACTACTTTCAACCCATGTTAATTACATTTGTTGGTTGCTAACTGTCGGTCGCCAGCTCTACCAATCGCGGTTAGTTTGTTCCACCAGTTGCGGAAGGATAAGCTTTAGCGTGGTAGAGAGAAAAAGTGGTTAAATCATTTTTAAAAATCATAATCTGTTGATAATAAATGTTTTTGTGAATTGTTGAATGTGATCTTCTTCATTAATCAGTCATATCAAATCCCTGTAATGCTATTTCATAGAAGAGATTAGAAGAGCCCTAGTGGGAAAAAAAACACTGTAGTGTATTACAAATATATTCAAATCTTTGATAGTACATTGCAAATATGCAAACAAAACGTTGTACCATCGGTTAATATATAAAAACGTACATATAAAATATACAGAAAGCATGCTTTCTCTAATTTTTGGAATTAAACTTTAACCTTCCTCTTACGTTAGCTTTCTGTCACTATCTCTTATGTTAACAGGTTGGTTTTCACCCATGTCTTAAATGAGCTATAAAATACCCTCAAAACAATTATTTATCATCCAGCTTCACCACTGGTGACCACCTCATCAGACTTATCAGATGTGTCTGTGTCTTCTGGTTGATACTCTACATTGTCTTTCTCCTCCGAATCTGGCTCATCCATATTGTTATGCTGCTCTGTGTCCTCTACTTCATTTCCAGCAATGATATGATGCAGAACTTGTAAATCCTCTTTTCGCATGCCACAAACTAGAGATGCATACTCTGCAAGTCACCAACTCTAAACTGAATATTTTTTCCCCATTAAAACAGTGTTTGCGTTGTGTGTGTTAGTTGTGAAACTTAAAAAGCGAGGTGGGGGGAGGGAGGAGGAGTTTTACTGTTTAAGACGAGGCGAGGTGCTAATTCCACACACACACACACACACACACACACATACAAATACATGGCGCCTGCGCGATGAACGAATAATTTGATTATTTTTTATGGGAAAATTCTATTTGGTTTATGAGTGTTTTGGAATACGAGCCCACTTCCGGAACGAATTATGCTCGTAATCCAATGTCATAATATATTATAAGAAAATATACTTTAAGTGAAAGGTTGGCAATATGTCCAAAGCACACTTAGTTAAACTTAGTTTTTCAATTTATTTTTGGCATATTTAAAAAAGTATACATTATAATACAATTTTTAACATACTGTAATCTCAGTATATTTATAGTCAAATTTAAATGTATTATTCATATGTTTTTATTTATGCTTACTGTATATTTAGTGCACTACTCTCGCTCTCAAACTCGTTTTTGTGCGCAAAAACTCACTTTTGCGTGTTTATTTGTTTGAACTAGTGATGGGTCGTTCATGAACAATTCATTCTTTTTGAATGGGTCTTTAATGTGAGAAGAACGAGTAGTCTTGGAGAATGATTTGTTCATTTTCTACTGGGCATGCATGCGCAAAGCATCACAAAATCTCTGTAGGTTATGTACATGAAGCAGAAATTAACAGTTACCTTTAAGTCTTTTGGTCCAAATCGTTCATTCTTTTGTCATGTGACTCACATAGACGCTATGCAGTGCAATACACAGAAAAAAACAGAATTGAACGGTTCTTCTCAATGACTCTTCTAGTCCTAGTCGTTCGTTTTTTTTTGTCACGTGACTCCCATAGACTCTATGCAGTGCAATAGATTCAAAAGAACGAATTACTCAGACCAGAAGACATGAGAGGTGAGCTGCTCATTATGTTTATCATGATATGTCCTTAGCTGCATTATAATATTTTCATTACTGAAACTCTAGCCAAAATTTGTAGGAGGTCTGTTTATTGAAAATGTAACATTTTATTTTATTTCTGAACAAAAGACCGAAATTGACTAAATGACCCAAAAAAAGATTGATTCATTTTGATGAACGAGATTCAAAGAACAGAGTCCCTAAAATGATTCAAACTTCCCATCACTAGTTTACCAATTTTTGGAATTAAACTTTAAACATGCTTAAAAATAATTATATTATAATACACTTTCCAAAAATACATTATAAGAAATTTTAAGTGAAAGGTTGGCATAATTTCCAAATCACACTGATTTAAACTTTATCAATTTAATTATGGCATAAAAAAACAACATGCTCAAAATAATAATTTGTATGTATTATATTTGTATTAACCACAAGGTGTACATTTTTAGTATTTGGAATTTGCCAGAAGTATAACAGCATGCTACTGCAGCAAAATATTCAGAGTATATTACTAGTGTATTTGTAACAGTAAAAATAGCTGTAATGTACTTATAATATATTATAAATATATATTTTCATTTTATTAATTAATGTCAGGTATGTACGTTAGTACACACGCAGCCATATAGTTCAAGTATACCAAGTATACTTAAAGTTGTTCCTCTTTAGCACACAAAAGTATACTTAATACACTTAAAATTGTGTTTTTGTACAATTTAATTACAGCTTAAATTCAATTCAGTTAAATTTTATTTGTATAGCGCTTTTAACAATTGTCATTGTTGCAAAGCAGCTTTACACTTTATGACTTTATCCCAAAATGACTTTAAATGCACTTAGAACAAAATTAGTTGTTCCAAAATAGCAAACTTCAGTTATACTAGTCATTAGTCTGGCTGCAAGAACATTTAAGTATGCTTTGGCATGCTAGGATTTAATATGCTTAGCATACATTTTTTATTTATTTTTTTACTTGGGAGGGAACAGCACGATAATTGTAGATACTGCTTATTGAAAGGTTTTTTTTAAATGCATTCAGTGTATAATATTACTGTAACATAGGCGGACTGACACAGAAGGTCAGAAAGTTTCCAAAATGAGAAACGTTTATTGAAATCAGCAGAGAGCAAGTCAGATTCACGCTGATGCAGGGAAATACTGTTTGAATGTTAAACTATACTGTCACTGGAGCAGCGGCGCCGACAGAGTTCTTTCCGGTGTTGCCTGGGGAATGAAATGGAGGAGAGGAGAGTTGAGTCTGGAGTCACTGGAGAATCGGCGAGGGGAGACACACACCCATACACGCAGCCATGGAGATGCCGATAAGGAAGCTTCACTGGGATCACTTCTATGAAGCTCAAGGAGATTAGGTAAGTAGCAATAGACATATAATTCTTGTCTTACTTGGAGTAGCTTTTCGGTCCACTTTCGTGTATACGAGCCCGGACGTTGACTACTGTGTGGTGTGCGCTTTTGTGGGTTTATCCTGATTGCTATCAGGTGGTGCTAATCAGCATTATGGAGATGGGGGGCGTGGTGTTTGCCTTGATTCAGAGCCTGGCCCGATTGTGACAGTTACTCTCCAAATAGTGATTTGATCCCAAGTATTCTACATCACCCACACACACACACACACTGTTTTCAAAACCATATTTTGAGGGAACAAAAATCGTCACTTTGCCCTGTGTAAAAAAGTAATATTTCTCTCCATTACTCATTACTCAATCAGCTAACTGATGAAATGTAATTATTATTTGGGTACAATTAGACATACAGTACCATGGCGTGGTTACTGAAAGGACTGGTGAAGAAAAAAACCACTAAGTTAAAACCTTTGAGCAATGTGAAGTAGGTTCAAAAGGTCGTCCGGTGCAGAACGCTGTGTTGTGAAGAAATTCTGGAAGAGATGAAAGAGAAATTTAATGAAACATGTAAATCTGGAAAGGCTTACAGAACCATTTCTCCAGGGACCTGCTGTGAGCGCCATCATCCAGAAATGAAATTCCCAGAAGTGGCCAGCCTTCAAAAACTCAAAGAACAAATCAACAGCTCATCCAAGAAGCCAAAAAAGAAAACAGACCTCACTCACTTCAGATAAAGTCAGTATTCAGCATTTATGATTTGAAACAGACTGGGCAAAAATGGGATAAACAGGAGTGTTAAAAGATGAAAACGACTTCTAAACAAAAGCATTATAGAAAAAATAAATAAAAACAATTAACCCCCAAGAAAAATGTCCTGTGCTCTGAACGCTTATTCAAGGACATGGAACATGTGGCATAAAAATAATATAACATTCCAGAATAAGATCTTACAACCAACAGTAAAACATGGTGGTCATAGTAGTGTGATGGGGTAGGTTTTAGTGGAAGTATTAATTTTGCTTTTTACCAGAAAATCCAGATGGATAATTTCTAAGAATCAGTCCATGTTTGAAGCTCATTTGTATTAGATTATAAACACTATTGAGGTGCTGGGGCAGGACCTGAACAGGCAGTTCATGCTTGAAAGCACTCTAATATGGATTTATTAAAACAACTCCTTAAGGGTTTGCAACTTTAACGTTTCGGTGATGCTGTTGGAAAAATAAAGGGGTAAAGTGCACCTTTATATGCATGCACATTAAGAACATTAAGAATGCACACGTGGACAAAATTGTTGGTACCCTTCGGTCAATGAAAGAAAAACTCATAATGGTCACAGAAATAACTTTAATCTGACAAAAGTAATAATAAATAAAAATTCTGTGAATGTTAACCATGAAAGTCAGACATTGCTTTTCAACCATGCTTCAACGGAATTATTAAAAAAAAATAAACTCATGGAACAGGCCTGAACAAAATATATTATGCTCTTAAAATGACATATGATGTATATACGAATGTGGATATTGATCAATAGAAAAATACTTTTACATTCCTTAACTGTTTGTGAGAGTTAACTGAACTGTTCCAAATTAAAACTCTTGATGATTTTTGGTCACTCAACTCTGTGACATTACATGTCTAAATCCACTATGAATAGGCAGTGGATTAGCCACAAAAAGTTTCTGTATGTACTCTATGTATGTATGCATGAAGCTCTTATGGTGTATTTTTTACTCAAGTCAACTCTGTTTGGATAGCTTCTTAAAAACATTCCTCTATATTATTAATATTTCAATGAAGATATTGTCAAATTTCATGTCGTATATATCTCATGTCGTATAAACCCGATTAAGTTGGCAAAACTCAAAATATTTTAGGTAATCAGTTACATAAATTTTTTTAAGTAATGATGTTTCCAATTTCAAGTAAACAGAACTATCCATTTTTGAGTTTGTTGAACATGTGCAAATCAAAAAGTATTTTGCAGTCCATCCAGCCCAGGAACCCAGGCCTTCCACATTGCAGACCAAACATTACCACTGTGCCACAAGTGCTTTATAGATTTTATGTTGGTGGAAGTTTTACTTGATATTATTACTTAAGCTCTTACGAAATAAAAGAATTTTGCAGACCATCCGGCCCAGGGATCGAGCCCGGGCCTTCCGCATAGAGGGCGCAACACTTACCACTGTGCCACTAGTGCTCTATATATATTATGTTGGTGGAAGTTTTACTTAAGTTATTGTTACTTAAGTACTTACGATTACATAAACTATCAAATTTGTTATTTATCAAAAATCTGAATACTCAAAAAGGTATATTAATTTGACCTAATTGCAATTATTTAAGTTAACAGTACTAAACATTAGGGTTTACAGTGTAGCAAGTGAAGTGGCTGACCTTCAAATCAATTCATCCTCCCTATTTCTCTTAGATTGTACGATTGCAGATAATGCATTCTACCACCCTGTGTAGTACACATCATGTCAATTTAAAAAATAGCCTCCCAGATTAGATAGCTCTGCATTATTTGGAAATCATCTCTCCATCACCCAAAATGACTAGTGTCGTCACGTGATTGTGAGGCGAATGTAATGTTTGAAGAGATTCCTAGCAGGCAGGAGTCGTTCTTAGCAGAACTGTAAGTTGAAATAGTGACAGGTCAGGAAAGTTCATAGTTTAAAAGAGTATTGGCAAATAGTAGCAGTTCTGTATATTTTCAACTCTACAATTCAATTCATTACAAAGACATAACTCAAAGAACTACTTTAGAATCCATTTAACAATACCTTCTGTACTGCTACAATGTTTTCATAGTCTGTGATTAAATAAAAAAATTTCAGGGTTGCTTGCAATTATTTTGGAGTGTGATTTCTACCGAAACACAGTGAGCTGAACGTTATTTATCTATTTTTTGGTATTATTCGTGTTAGTGTTGGTGGTTTTCTTCCTTGTCACATTTGGTAACTACTTCTAGAAATGAAATATTTGTCCTTTTTTCAACATATTCCTGATCTGTAAGCATGAATCATTGATAAGATGCGTATCCTATGGTTACTAGTTTTCAATTGGTCATGGAAATGAGGCATTTTGGCAAGGAGGCATAAAGAATGAACATTTATTAAAGTGATTTTATCTTTATCTTTTTTCCTTTTTTTTCAAGGTTCCTTGACCTTTTTTTCTGCATGTTTTTTTTTTTTTTCAAAGTAAATGAGAGAAGTAACTGGGGACACACACAATGCTCTCACTGATATCCATTATTGATATTTCTCTGGCTGTATTCACACCCCTGCATCCACACAGCCAGCCTAGTCAACCTGCAAATATAAACAATGCCATAACTGTCAGTTTTTGTTCTTTCTTTCTTTCCCGAGTAAGACAGGTCTTAATCTTAGACTAATGAGCATCTCAGCACACATTGTCTTCACACTCTCCTTTTCTTCGGTTGACTAGAGGTAAAAGCAGAGTGATATATATATATATATAATCATGAGTGCTCCGGTGCAGCTTGGAGGAAAGACCTTAGACAGCAGATAGCGTGTCCAACCTCCATACTTAATGGGCACAAATCAAATAGAGTTGGACAATACTAAAGACGAAAGAGGAATTTGCCACGGGCAAAAATCTATGCTGTCTGCTCTCTAGGTGCTGTGTGCACTCAGCCTGTAGCATGAGCCATGCTGATATGGTGACATCTTAGTGTGATAAAACAAAAGCAGCGCACAATTAAATCAGGTCTTGTAGAAATTCTGTAACACACTGTGATTAGATTTAATTACATCAGTAGGATGGGAATTTTTAACCAACATGATTACAATATAAGTTTAAAAGCTGTATGAGATATTTCCTTAAAATATCTTATTGTTGAAAATCTCTGCTACTAACCATCATTATGCTACAAACAATATGTGAAAAGAAGAAAAAAAAAAGTAGATCAAAGCACAAGTGATTCATTTTGTCTTTTCAAGTAAGCACAGCACTGGATCCAGACATATTTTATTTTACAGTACCTATAACTTTGGCTAATGTTGTTGGTCACTGCAATTGGTTCCCAAACTCTGTAACACAAACTCAAGGTACAACACAAAAAGTTACATTTTATTTGAAATTCCACTATATATCATCTTAACAGCCACTAAACATGTCTTGAAATGTCTTAACAGGATCTTTGTAAATTTTAAATAGTAATAGCCCTCCAGATAAATTAATGAATGACCTACGAAATATCTAGGAAATAAGCTGGAGTATCTGTAAAGTCAAACTCTAGAGGTAATTATTTTTTTCTACAATACAATGTACTGTAGTCTCATAATGACCTTTTTTTTTTTTTTTTTTTTGTAATATCATATACTTATAGTTATATTTACTATTGTGGAATGTCCACAGGACAAGTTAGTTCCTTCTATCTTTTGCTGCAATTATAAACAGTTTTACCAGAATCTTTTTTTTTTTGCTCTCTGTTAATAAGATAAAATATTATAGGTTATCATGTTAAGCCACAAAGACGCTCACTGCAGCAGGGACCTTAATGAAACAGTGTTACCTCAAAGCACTGTTGTGGATTCTCCTTTCATTCAACATTTTCTTTTACCATGGCAACAATTATACATTTCTCTTACTTACTACATTTTCAAATAACATTATAGTCTGCTGGGGGGGGAAAAGCCTTGTTTAAGTATCATATTATAAAGAAAGACATTTTTTATTATGTAGGAATTTAGCATGATGACCATCTCCTGAATATATCATATCTACAGATATAAGAGTGTGGAATGTGTGCATGTGTGTGTGTGTGCACGTGTGTGATAGTAAGAGAGAGACAGAAAATGAGAGAGAGAGAGGTGTGTCATGACCTTCTTTTAAACCAGTCCATTCTTAAACCTTCTATTAAATATGGATTATTATTATTATTCGCTCTGTTTCTTCTTTATATAAAAAGCAGATCAAATTTAAATTGCAGTTTTAAGTTGCAGATATTTTTTTGGACAACCTTTGAGAGAATGGTAAAAATTACGTGAAGGTATTGAGAAAAATAGCACACAATGATGTTGACTTACCCACCAGTATAGGCATTTTAAAGGAATTAGATTTGTTATGGGATTGGTGCTGCTGAATTGTGCAGTTGCAACAATATAGGCATGAGCTAACAAGGTAAAGACAGAATGAGTATTGTGATGGGATAAAAGCCCTGTAAACCACATGTGAATGAAATACTGTGTCCATGGTAGTGAGATACATTCGTAAAGGGAGGGGAGAAAGTGAAAGGCTATTGTTTGAATCTGACTATGTGATTGTACATAACAACGTATGAGGGATACTAGCTCAGTGCCAAGCTGGAGAGCTGTATTTCTCAGGCAGTTCTGTTTCTGGTGGTTTATCACTTTCCTCTCATCTCTCCCGACTCTAAGCAGTCAACCACAGACCCACAATACAATTTTCTCTCTGTGGCCTTAAATGATTTGGTCTGGCCATGCATCCGGACCCTTTGACTTGTTGTTTAGCATCGATGACCATGGTGCTGACAGTGCTCCCGGCAGGATGGTGCTTTTATAAATGGACTGTCATCACAGCCACAGATCAGGCCATGCCATGCATATTAAACCCACCATTAGTAAAGAAGTTGGCTTATTTTTAGAAATAGAGATTGAGTTTACTTTTAAAGTTCCATTTATTGTTATGGAGTACAAGTTATCAGATGCACTGTAGCAAATAGAAATGGTTCTTCCTTTATGTATTTTTTCTTTCTCTTGAATTGAATAAGATGAAAAGGAGCAGCTTGTCATTTAACTGAGAAATCAGAAAGTCCTCAATGTTAAAGACAAAGCAGTGACAATGGAAACTCCTTCCAAAGTCACCTCACAGAAACCATAGAAAAATTACACATTTCTATTCCACATGATTGTTCCTTTAATCCACTGTACAAGTATATAAAAACATATTTAAATAGATTATATATGAAAATTAAACCTGGGTGGTTGATTTATCTACAGTATCTGTCTATTTTGCACTTTGTGCTTTTAAGGGTTGGTGCAGTACCATGATTGCACAGTGGAGGCCGCTATGCTGTTTTTCTGACAGGGGTAAGCGAAGAAGAAAAAGAAACGCACATGGTGCTTAGCGTTACAAAAGAAGGGGCTTTTTAGTAGAAGGTTCTTGTTTTTATTTTATTTTATTTTTTTACAAATCGTTGGAAAATGTTAGGAGGAGTTCAGATTAAAAGAGATTTTTTTTTTCTGTGAACTCTGATTGTTTTTTTGTTTTTTTTGCCCGAGTCTGTCGTGTGATGTGATCAACTGTATGCTTGTGAACGATGGCGAGGCTGACCCAGTGAATTGGTGAAGATAGTTCTACTGCGGGGTTCTACCCGTCTTATTGGAGGGATTCTTTGCAACTGCAGCTAAGCTGATATTTCACACTCGTACACTACCCGGGTAGAAGTAGAAAACAAGGCCTTGACATTTCACCACACCTGTGAATTTTTAGATGCATTAATTATTATTTTTATCTTTTTCTGAATTTAAATTGAATTGTCTTTATCACATTCATGTTGTTGTGTTGAGTCACTCATACATTTACCTCTTCCTTGAGAAATTGCTAATTTATGATTGTGTAATGAAGCCAGGCTGTTATTAGTTTTATATAAACTGGACTAAAAATTTATTTAATTATCCTCCAGAGAGTCGAACGTAGCCCATATCAATATTGATTACAGTGCTATATTACTCCTTACAGTATTACTACCCATTATTTATATATATATATATATATATATATATATATATATATATATATATATAGTAGTTTAGTTTATTATATTATATATAGTTATATGGTCACTCCTCTCTGTCTATTGTCTATTGCATAGATTTTTATTATTATTATTTTTTTAAATGGCAGCATGGTGATGTAGTGGTAGCACTGTGGCCTTGTACCTCCAGAATCAAGGGTTCGATTCCCGCCTCTGTGCTTGGAGTTTGCATGTTCTTCCCGTGCTCTGTGGTTTCCTCCCACAGTCCAAAGACATGTAGATTAGGCTAATTGGTTTTCCCCAAATGTCAGTAGTATGTGAATGAGTGTGTTGTGTATGCACGTGTGCCCTGCAATTGATTTGGCACCCTATTCAGAGTGTACTACACCTTGTTCCAGAAGTTTCCTGGGCTAGGCTCCAAGCTTGCTGTGACCCTCAATATGTAATATATAAGCAGTACAAAAGGTAAATAAATGAATAATAAAAAATATTTTACTCTAAATGTAATAAAATTACGCTGTGACAGTGTACTAACATACCATGTGATGTACATTCTTTTGATTCTTTATTTGGAAAATATCAATATTTTAAAAGCACTCCTATATAGTAGTGTTTATACCTTCTACAACACTAATAAAAATAAAATAAACTGTATATTATGTAAAAGAATAGGAATGAAGGACATATAACTTAAATGATTTCCCAAATATTCATAAATGTACTGTTAAGAGCATTATCATCTTACTTGCTTAATGGCATATTTTAAACAAAATATAAGATGTATGGAACAGCTTAACATTTTAATTAATGTGCCTTTTCTCTTTATTCTTTTTTACATTTAAAGACTTTAATCTGTGTGTAACTGTTTATATGACCTAAGCAGTAATTAATATGGACCAAACCAAGCACCTTGTTCAGCACAGATGTGAAGGCAGTGTGACAAATGGATAGAAGAAAGCAACACATTAACACACAATTTGTGCCTAATTGGTCATCAGAATTGTTCTCTTTCCAGCTAAGTACACCTAGACCTTGAATTCCCCATGCTCAATTCTGTTTTATAGATAAATTGCATGTACCAAATGGCAGGAGTGAAATCTGCAGCTGTAACCATTTTTCTAATTCAAGTTCAGCACTGCTATGACATAGCAAATCCATCTCTATCTCTTATGTAATGGATTCTGATTAGAAAGATCTTTTGCCCCAGCAGATGCATCACAATGACTGATCCTCACAGGTAAATGGTTTGATCACACCATACTGCGCAGCTGCTTAGTCCAACTCTTATGTACTTTAGAGCATTTAAAGGTCAACACATTCAACTTCTAATCTTCATGCTTTCATGATACATTTTTAACAACTTTAGAATCTTCAAAAGAAACTAATGTTCATTCAATTTAAAGAAAAAAAACTTTCTGGGGTTAGAGGTACTTGTATGAAAGGAAAGAATTTTAACTAACTGAGTTTAATTGTGTCAGGGAGTTTACATGGTTCTGTCACTACATTAAAAAATTAATTGAAAACCTATTTGAATAATTCCTCTCCAGAATTAAAGAATGTAATATGAGCCTAATAAATATATTCATAGAGCTAGGGATTATTGTATATATAATCTAAAAGTGATGTTGATTTTAAGGGTAAATATGTGTTCATCTGATAGATTCGTCATGCTAATGGTAAAATTTTATTCAAAGACTTTGACAGCCTGAAATAGCGGCTGTCAGCAAATCCTGTCTTATCTTGTAAACACACATGGAAAGCTCCTGGGCTGCTTAGACCCTGTATCTGCATTATATAGCTAATTAGTTTGACATATTATAGAAAAACACTATTCTACAATGAGCTAGTTTCTTCCAGCCTGGAAGTGCATGTAGAAATTTTAGACATACTGACTTTAATTATAACTTTGTTCAATATAGTCCTCAGGGGGCTACTTTTAATTTAATCACCTACCATTGTCTAAAATGTCAAGAGGCAGCTGGAAAACAACAACCCAAATCAGGACAGTTCTTGGCAGGCAAATATGAAGTTACCTTGGGTAATATTGAGAATCCTTACAACTTTTAGAGGCAAATCTGAATGTTCAGAAACCAGACTGGTGATTGTAAAGCGTTAGGGGGGATTCAGAAAAAAGTCACAGACACGAGGGTTGATGCAGGCACAAAAGGCTCGTTTAATTTTTCTCTGCGTCGGGTGAAGACAAACAAAAAGCACTCAAAAAGGAACGAAAGTGAAAACTAAAATCTTGGCGCAAAGTAGGGTTCCGTTATTTTAGGTTGAGATTGCAGAGTAGGGAAGATTACAGACGTGACAGTCCCCAGTGTATAATCCAGCCTTGGGTGCAGTGGCATGAGATGCTGTGGAATCCTGAGTGGAGGAGATCCTACCGGGGAGGAGAGGCGTGCGATGGCGTTGTCCTTTTTTCTGAGGAATACGCGGAGGCTGGCTCTCAGTAGTGTCCGAATCTGCAGAAATAGACACTTAAACAACCACATAAGTATTTTGGTTTTAACATCCTACTCACCGGCATACACCATTGGGGCCTTTTTATAGGGAGCCGGTGACAGGTGGATGGCAGGTGATTCGCTGTAGCCGATGCCGTTTGTGGCGCTCTGTGGCGCAGTGGTTACGTATCTCGCCTTCCATGCGGAAAACCCCCGGTTCGATTCCTGCACAGGATGGGAATACAATAAATTGTAGTGGCAAAAATTTCAAACATTGTAAATGCTCTAAGGATCTTTTCAATTCAGATCAAATTGCAATGCAGATGCAAATTCAGACATTTTTATTGGAATCTTTTTTTTTTCAGTTCATGTAATTCAACCCGCTATTTTTGCTTTGAGGAATTTTGGCACTATTATACTTCCATACATATCGCATTCATTCACAACATTTCATGATTATAAAATATTTTCTTTCAGATCATCTGTAGTATCACTCCCTTCAAAGTACCACACTCAGATATCTATGATGGATTTAGATCATTTTGATACAATATAACATATACCTGTACCATTAGAAAATTCATATAAACAAAAGGGTTTAACAACCCTCCCACATTTTGTTCTGACAATTAATGATTCTATCTGAGTGGAAAATTTCTTAGAACCTTGTGGTAAGTGTCTAAAGAGTCAAAGTTTTCATTGGACTTCAGACACATGCCACTGTCCCTTAATGTGACTCATTGACAGGCATGCTCAGAGTCTCACAGTCAGACTTGACTCATTTAGGGCAATATCCTCACAAGTATCAACTTCAGAAACCTTATTCTGAATAGGCAGGAAATCCACTGGCATTATGAGATTTCTGTGACATAGTTTCTGATTCTTACTGTGTGAACGTCACTGTTAATTCCTGTCACAATGTAGATGTTAACCTCCCATCTATCAGCAGTTTTCCTTTTTGCCATGCTCGCACTTATTGATGAGGAGAACTCTGTCGCCAACGGTCATGGATCCTCATTGAGCTTCTTATTATAGAAATTTGCTTGCTTCTGCAGTTGTTTTAAAGCAAAGCCTTGGGTCAGGTTCATAGCCTGCACAAAGTCTGGACTATGACCAGTATGTGCATCTCTAAAAGACTGCGCATACTGGTCATAGTCAACCGCCTGTTCATCAAGTCGAGTCAAACATCATGTGAATAGGCAACCTTGGGGTTCTACCCCAACTGGAATCAACTGGAAACTGAAATATCAACTGGAATAGAGGATAAATAGTTGTCCCATGAATTGTCGCCTTATAACAGAGATTTCAACATTTCAGGCCACCTGTGCCTAGCTTTAAATGGTAAAGCATGAACCATGTTTCCCAGTGTGCAGTTGAACCGCTCAACAGTCCCATTGCATATTAGATAGTATGATGTCATGTGGGATAATTGGACAACCGCAAGCTGGAGCATTTCAGAAATCAGGTTGCTTTTAAAATTGGCTCCCTGCTCCAAATGAGTTTGCTTATGAAAGCTAAAGATGCAGAAAATGTTGTCCTATAGCTGCTTAGCAACTGCCTTTACAGATTGGTTAAGACAGAAGTCAGCTTGAGTCAGATTGGTAAAATTGTCTGTCACAACTAAGACGTCTAGAGACTTATTATACGAGTCTTTTGCAGACTAAAAATCTACACAAACCAGCTCAATAGGTCTTGATGACCTGATACTCTCAAATGAAGATCTTGCTTCAGAATCTGGGGACTTACTGACAATGAATATCCTGCAGCACCACGCATACTGTTACACATCTATTTCCATCCCTTGCCCGTAGAACCAACATCTGGCAGGGTTTAATGTTCTGTGTTTACCCTGGTGTCCAGCTTTACCATAAAGTCCCTTAGCACTTTATTTCATAGGGGAGCAAGCACAATAAACTGAAAACTCTTATACTTTGTGACAACATTCCTAGATGGAATGTGTTTCCTCTCCACCAAATTAAATACTCTTTGAACAGGAACATCATGTTGTAGTTCTGTCAGCTCATGTCAGGACAATACTGGATGATCCAGCAGCTGAGATGGAATTATCAACCCAATCAACTGTGGAAGTAGATAAGCAAATGGTTGAAATGGTTGCTGTTGTCTACTGCTGTTCAGAATGGCAGAAACATTCTCCAGGGAGATAAAGGACTTCTTAGAGAAATCAACGTGATTCACCTCAACAGCTGAACAGAGCTTGACTTGTGCTTGTTTCTCAAAAGGGTGACATGGTCAGCGAAACATATCTTGGACATTCTCTGGATTCACTGTTTGAGACTCGTTCAGAAATGTAGCATAGGACACTGGTAAGTTGGTGGAACACACTAGGTCACACAAATCATTCATGGCTAGGGGCATTTGGATCTACGTTCTTAGGACCAGGAATGTATTTGATGTTGAAATTATATGGAGCAAGCTTTGTGACCCATATTTGTGCATACACATCCAGCTTCAGCCTCGTAAGAACATAGCTGAGAACTGCTGACCTCTTAGCCAGTGACTAAATTTGTCGCAAACTGCCCAAATGAGGGCAAAAAACTCCAAACTATGTGCTGGATATTGGGCATAATTTGCTAGCAAAGGTGATTTAAAACAAGCAATCTCTTTACCCTCTACCTCCTGAGAAAGCACCGTATCCAGTCCATTACTAGAAGCATCGACGGACAGCAAGAAGGACTTACCAAAATCTGGGTGAGGAAGACAACTCTATCCAGCAAAGCTTGTTTCAGGGCATTAAAGGAGTCTACATTCCTGTGTCCAATCAGAAGATGTAAATTTTCTGCCTGTCACTGCACGTTTCTATCCTTTGCTATGTCTCCATTTCCATATGCCCGATGTTAATGCAAAAATGGGGTCTCCAGAAACTATATAATTTTTGACCGTGATGGAATGTTAGTGCCATCTTTCATAAGATCATGTTCTGTGATGTCAACAATAGCTCTGATCTTATCGGGATCTGTAGCGCTACTTCACTACTCACATGAAAGTGTCATAAAATTATCCTTCTTTTGAGAAAGTTTCAAATTGTGTGGCTAAAGTCTCTGGAATAACATCACTAGTCATTTAAGGGAAGCTGTTTATCAGGGGCGAAAACAAGGATATCAAGTTAACACAGCATGCTCATAAAATTGTAAACCCCGAATATGCTTATCCTTAGCCAATGTTGCAGGGCTATTGCATAGTCCTTGAGGAAGCCTGTTATAGTTAAAGATACCAAATGGTGTAGTACAATCCGTGAATCTCTTGTCATCCTCAGTCACATCCACGTTATAATATCCTGATTAACTCCATAGTGGAAAAGAATGCGTTACCACTCAGAGCATCAAGAGGACCCGCTTGGTGCAAAAGAGGATGTGTCCTTAATGGTATGCACATTTAGCCAGCTGAAGTCTATGCGCAGCCTCAGATTGCCATTCCCTTTCCAGATTAACACCAGAGGCGATGCATAATCACTTGGTTGACTTTCTGATTATATCACGCTCCTACATGTCATCCAAGGCCTTGTGCAGTTTCTCGTAGATTGATGGTGACAATCGTCTGTAGGGAAGTGTGAAAGGTTTAGTATTGCTTGATTCTATGAACAAAGCCTTCGACCTTGCCACAGTTCAGTCCCTGACATGAAAGTAGTGACTTAGTAGCTTAACTCTCCAGTAAGGTGTCAAAAAGTTTGGATCTATGTCATCCTGGAGCCCCAGGCTAGAGAGTGCCGAACTAGTAGGACTTTGTGGCATGCAGTTTTGCCTTTCCATCTAGAGGGTGGATCTGTCCCTTCTGTATTAAGCTTCTGTATTGGAATTTTTGTCTACTGAGTTGGATGCACTCCTCCAGAAGTCACTTGATATTTTCATGTCATGAATGAGATGTTATTACATTACTGCCCAAGATTAGGTCGACATCCTGTCCATCAACAATTAAGACGGATACAGATCTGGCCATTAAGAAAGCAAAAGGGATCTTGCGCGCTTCCGTGGCAGCTCGCGGGAAGCTGTGAAAATGGCGTTCATTACCTGTAGGAGGCAGTCGTGTTTCAATCTGAAGTATTGTGTGTCTACTGTAGCCATTGTTCGGACTATGTCATTTGAGGTGAGTTCTTTCACATCCATGAGTCTGGATAGGGCTTGTGTACTCATAGTACAGGCCACAGAACTGCATGCCTGGAAGTAAAACAATATTCTGTACTATAATCATTTGTGTTAAGTTTCTACACATTTTGAAAAATAATTATTGTTTTGTCTTCATCATTATTAACTAGATAAATAGTATTTATTTTTCATTTTCTTCTCTCCTGCAATACTCTCCTCTCCTACTTATTTGACTGTGCTTTCTCCATTCAGTATTATCATTAATAGTAGTAGTGAAAACTAAGGCTGATTTAACTATCTCTGCAGTAGTTAAAACAGTGGATCAATTTAATTTGGGGTATTTCTAACAGGCAATCTACTATATAATAATAGATAAAATACATTAACATTTAACCCAGCAGTTTTTAGAGTGTAACATAAAATATTCCATTTGTAAAATAGCATAGGTGAAATCATAGGTTGTGTATAGAGTGATTAAAAACAATACATCAAAGCTTATGGTAAATAAATTCTCAGACTCTTCCACTGCAGGTATTAAAAAACAGTAACTGTCAATTTTAGAATCCGTAGAAGCTCAGTGGTCTGCACAAAACCTCTCGGGGGGACCCTTTCTCTGAATTCGCCATTTTCACGGGGGTGAGCATCTTGGTTTATTCATACAGATGTACAGTACCTGTTTACAGTATATGGAATTTTACGGGGTTGTCACTGAACGATTTACCCTGACAAAGAGCAATATAAGAATAGTGCCAGCTGGCACACCTTAAAAATAGTTCGGCGTCTATTTTTTTTCTAAACTTGTGCAACTGCTGTTTACTTACAATATTTGTTAATAAAAATTTTTAATTAAAATGAGGCTCGGGCTCCGATATGTTGAGTCTACTGTACGTAGACTAATCAGAGCTCGACCGCCCATTCGTGTGTAATACATAAATTACGTTTATAATAATGAAATGAGATGCCCTAAATCGTGCTTTAAAATTAATCTACAGTTCATTTAAAATGTTGGATTTTAATTTAAAAGCCACGTGTGTGTGTGTGTGTGTGTGAGAAATGTATTTATATATGTGGCATTTTAATTCAAATCCAGCATTTTAATGGTTTGTGATCGGTGAGAATAAGAATTGTCTTTATAATAAGATAATTCATTAAATAATAAAATTATATCAAATAAGGACTCTATCTAAAAGCCAGACCAAATTTCTCATTAACAGCTAGTTAAATATAGTTAAATATGCTTATACTGTATTTCAAAAGTACAATTGCAAGTAAATTACAAACTGCATGTAATGTAAAATATGAATAAAACAGTATTATACACACATATATGATATGGTAGTATATACAATGAAAAAGCTATTTACACGAGTGCTCAAATGTAAAGCAAACACAATTATTAATTTATTCTGTATATTTAACTTCATTCAGCCATTTAAGTTACATGAAAAAATAACGTGCCTACCAGCCCACTATTATTTTCTGTTCAAATTTAAAGACGCACACGCGTGTGCAAAAAGACTAAGTACAACAAAGAATACAAAAGTGTATAATCTTTAATAAAGTTAGCCTAAAACAATATTGTCTCCAATGCTGAAGCAAACATGATTTTGTTTTTGTTTTAGTCTATTCATTCAATACAACGTGACGGCGCGCTCCGAGTTGAACACCCACAGACCCTTACTGTAATCCCTCTTCTCACTTTTCATTCACAATAGGTGTGAAGTTATCAAACCGGTTTCGCTGATGGGAGAATTGGCAGAATTGGGGGGTTTAAAAAGAATTAAGAGCAGACGTCTCTGCCTTACATATATTTTGCCAGCACATTGTACTGGAGCTCAGCACGTCTCCTTTCCTTGTTTTAATCTGTAATATTGTGAAATAATAAGTATTTCGCGTATAATAAGTATTTCGCGTATATGCTTAAATATTCCTTTTTATTAATGGACATGTGTATTATGTTTGATCTGCATTATTGCGAGACGCGATGACGTTCTGGCATTTTTATCGATACATCGCATGGGGTTATCAGCCTTTTGATCAAAACGCTGCCTTTTGTAAAGTGAAAGTTTACGGACAAATCGGGGTTCATTATTTCAGTCACAAATTCACAACCACATTCCAGCTATTATTTCCAGCCATGGTCAAATAATGGACGAAACGCTGGACACCAAACAGCAAAAAAAACATTGTTTATTATTATAAACAGCCCGGAGCACTTTGTTTATATTTGTTCATTCATGTCTTCTGATGGTGCGCAACACATTTTTACGTATTCACGAATCAGGACATTCGCATAATTACTTTATATGTGCACACATTTCATAGGTGTGTGCGCGCGGAGAGTTTGTGTATGTGCACGCGTCTCATAGGTGTGTGTGCGCGCATTTCATATGTAGTTGTGTGAGCAGTTAGTAGTATATATAGAGGTGTGACTGTTTCATATATGTGTATGCAAGTGTTTCACGTGTGTGTGCATGAGTGAAGTTTGATTTAAGCCCTATATGGTGCCTCATAATTTAGGGCATCTATTTTCATTATGAACATATGTACAGTGGCGGCTGGTGCAAAACATCTTTGTGGGGGTGCAAACAAAATTAAAATTAAACTTTTAATACTCGTCTGTAAATAGGTATTTATCAGGTGATTATGCAGTGTTCATTACTACTAGCATAAAATAAAGGCATGACTTGCATCGCATCCAGTCAGCAACTCCGCTTGCCATAAGAAGTGCTGGAAGACTCATTGAAAATGGTCCAATCACATGAGCCCAAATATTTAAAAACGATATGATTCGCTAAGAACAAAAGTGGGAGGGTTCAGGGCGCACAGTGCTGCGCCCGAAGGATGATTTTGAAAAGCTTAAATTAGATCTCAGCCTCAGGTCACATGCTTTTCAAAGATTTATGCGTCTACATAGACACTCGTTTGTCCGGCGCCTCGCATACACGAACACAAATGAGCGCAATACAGTTTAGATTTTTTTTAATTGAAAATAAATTATATTAAGAAATACAGCAGAATATTGTGACTAAATTACTTTATTTCATTATTAAAATGAGTAATTATGTTAAATCATTACATGTTAAAGTAGCATTCTTCTCTGCCTAATTTTAAGGGGGGCGGCGCCCAGTATTGACCGGCCGCCACTGAATATGAAGCACATATACGCACATTCATCATAAATATATTATTATTGTAAAATAAAATTCATGTTTGCTTCATCATTGGGCACAATATTGTTTTAGGCTAACTAATTATTCGTTGTACTCGGTCTGGCTTTTAGATAAAGTCCTTCCATGCGCCATCTGGTGGATATTCAGTGAAGCACAACACATTTATTTAAATTCCCGTATGTTGCTTGAGGGATCTCACGGCATGACGTTCGCCGAATTGCAGGATCTCGCGGAAAAAAGCGCGCATTCTTAATGGCCAGATCTGTACACAAAAAGTATAGTCATACACTTTCATCTGTACATCACCCACTCCCATTGGGCTTGTGCTTCGATCACCACAGCCAATCAGTGTGAGCATTGTTGGGACTATGTCATTTGAGGTGAGTTCTTTCACATCCATGAGTCTGGATAGGGCTTGTGTACTCATAGTACAGGCCACAGAACCGCATGCCTGGAAGTAAAACAATATTCTGTACTATAATCATTTGTGTTAAGTTTCTACACATTTTGAAAAATAATTATTGTTTTGTCTTCATCATTATTAACTAGATAAATAGATGCAAAACCGATATTTTAACTACTAGGGGACGTTACACAAAAAACCTTGACTGAGCACGGCATGCAATGCTACACATGTGCATTAGACTTAGACACTTATTCTCTCGTTGATACTCCTCCAGTCTGTACATCGGCTATAGTCCAATCATCCAGCAGCTTACACCTAAAAAAAAAAGAGAGACAGCTCTGAATCGGGAGAGTCCGGATGAACATTACAGTAACTTCATGAAAGGGGTCTTCTAGGGTTTTGTCCTCTCTTAAGTTCTTCCCCAGCAATGTCAGTGGCATTGTGCAGCCTAATCCAGTAGTCCAATGGCTTCTTGTTTTGTAAGGGAAGCGTTTCATAATATTCTGCCAAAGGCATGCAGCAGTAGACAGTGTCACTACACTGTTGTTTACGTAGGTCAGAAACTGGCTTTGGACCTTTACTGCGGTCAATCAGTGGGTTACTTCTCAGCCCAACCTTCACTACATCACATTCTCACATTCTCATTTTCTCATTAAAAGTTTAATCACTTTCTCTGTTTTACCCAAAAATCCCAGATTCAAAACAAGTGACAGTGCTCTGGCCAATTATATCTCATAATGTTCAATGGTAAACAACAATTTACCAGGTACTATATAACAACACATAATAAGCACTATAAAGCATAAATGAATGAATGACCTTTTAGTGTTTAAGCTGTCTTCATTGCTGATTTTTTTTTTCCAACCACACTTTTTTTTCACAAGTTTCAGACAGTTCCAGGATACTACACTAACTACTTTAATTTTACTTCATAAAAACACGGTCAGTTATCCAAAAGAAGACAAAAGTAATAGTATGGATGCCATATTTACTCCATATCTTACGATGATTCTGTAAATTTTGTTTCATTTGAATTAAGATATTTGACAGGATACCAAGGTGACCCAAAAAAACAAGTAAAATCAGGTATGGCTCCAGTCTGGTTAGAATGGATTCCTATTAGCTAAGGCCCACCATTTAGTGACCTTGCCATTTTAGGACTTATTGTAAAAAGAGAAACCACAAATCTAGAAAGATGAACTAAGAAACATAAAAAAAAAACATCATGTCTAATTAGCGGCGTTGTTTGTGTGTGTGTGTGTGTGTGTGTGTGTGTGTGAACTTGTACTATAAACAGAAAGCTTTATGCAGTATTAATATCCATGTCAGCTGGAAGAGAATACACAATAAACCCTGCTACATTGACATGTTTATCTTGCTTTTCAGTTTTGTTTTGTTTTTTCTTATGTAATCAATTTATTTTTTTTCTGGTGGAAGGGATTCAGACAAGCAAATGCTTTTGGGGACTTTTGGAAAGCAATCAGGGGCTGCTTTATCTTATTTCCAGCCAAAAGCAAACTCGATTGGAGAAGGAACAGAGGCAGGCTGGTTGTGACCTCAGCTCTCCCTGGAGCAATAGTGCTAATTTGAAAACACAATGGTTCACTTGGACTGTTACTCCAAGCACAGTACTATTCCCTGTGGATATGAGATTTGGCCAAGCAAGGAAACCACAATCTGATTTAACTGAGAATGCTGACATTCTAAATGTAGCTCTTATAATGCAACGATATCACATAATCTTATACGATATGCCACTGTCCTAAGATAACCATGTTCATACTTTTCCACAAATAAATTACATTGAATACATTTTTATTTGTTTAGTGTTGTTACAATGCAATGTAGCTGTATATTTAGATCAGTGGCAAAGGAAATCTCCCTTAGATTAAGAGATATGAACCTTGAAGGGAACCTGACTTTGAGGGGTATCCATATTCTTCTGCATGACACTGGATAGTGGAATTATAAAACATCATAAAGCCTGGCTGATAGAGCAGGCTTTATAGATGCTTGAAATCATTTTGTGTGTGTGTGTGTGTGTGTGTGTGTGTGTGTGTGTGTGTGTGTGTGTGTGTGTGTGTGTGTATAAGCAAGACTGTCTGTGTGTGTACCTTTGCCTTTCTGACAAGCAAAATAATACCCACTGCCTCATACTGATAAACTGCTTGACCATTGGGTTCGGCTCATTTTTATTCAACGCAGGATTCACAGGCTACACCACAGCTTATTTAGATGTCACAATAACATCATCCATAGTAATGATAGGCAGTGGCATGTACAATACATTAGGGCTCTCCTGAGGTAGGTAGGATTCAATAAATATCTTTCGCTGGGTGGTTTTTGGATTTCCACTTCGGACATGTGCAGGTGTATCCCCAAACTGAAAGACTGTAGCAATTTTACCAGGTAAAAGCAGTTTTATGTGGGGGCCTGGACCTATGATTACCATTACCAATAGCATCTTACTGCCATGCAGCCTTATCATGATGCTGTAAAGGCAAAATACTCAATTACCAAACTTGAAGATTAATTGAAGAAATCTACAGTACAGCTTAGTCATCATTAGCAAGAGCATGCAAAAAGCATGCTTATCAATAACAAGAATAAAAGGATATAAAAACAGTCAAATTAGTAAATTCTTCATAGAGAATTCTATTTAGATCTCGACCATCAATACAGTATATTCCGGATTAGGTATCAAGGCTCCATAGCACAGGAGGAGAGCAAGGGATGGAAAGCTTAGCAGTTCAATACTAGATACTGAATACTCATTACAGTCAGTGAGCAATTTTGAAACAAAACATTGACAGCATGTGTAGAACAATGCCACCAGCATGAGGAGCACATGAGGTGGATAATTGCAGGGTGCCCTGTGCCTGCACCGACCAAATACAAACATCAGCACAAGAAGACTGCCAGCTACCTGCACTGGCCAGTGCTGAGAGAGCAAAGATTGAAAACATCTTGAAGTGGTAAAAGCATCAGTCAGGGAAAGCCATGAACTCTGATAACGTCATTATCATGTGTGACATGGCAGCACAAATGGAACATACAACTAGGGTAAATTGTACAGTCGTGGCCAAAAGTTTTGAGAATGACACAAATATTAGTTTTCACAAAGTTTCCTGCTAAACTGCTTTTAGATCTTTGTTTCAGTTGTTTCTGTGATGTACTGAAATATAATTACAAGCACTTCATACGTTTCAAAGGCTTTTATAGACAATTACATGACATTTATGCAAAGAGTCAGTATTTGCAGTGTTGCCCTTCTTTTTCAGGACGTCTGCAATTCGACTGGGCTGCTCTCAATCAACTTCTGGGCCAAATCCCGACTGATAGCAACCCATTCTTTCATAATCACTTCTTGGAGTTTGTCAGAATTAGTGGGTTTTTGTTTGTCCACCCGCCTCTTGAGGATTGACCATAAGTTCTCAATGGGATTAAGATCTGGGGAGTTTCCAGGCCATGGACCTAAAATGTCAACCTTTTGGTCCCCGAGCCACTTAGTTATCACTTTTGCCTTGTGGCACGGTGCTCCATCGTGCTGGAAAATGCATTGTTCTTCACCAAACTGTTGTTGGATTGTTGGAAGAAGTTGCTGTTGGAGGGTGTTTTGTTACCATTCTTTATTCATGGCTGTGTTTTTGGACAAAATTGTGAGTGAGCCCACTGCCTTGGATGAGAAGCAACCCCACACATGAATGGTCTCTGGATGCTTTACTGTTGGCATGACACAGGACTGATGGTAGCGCTCACTTTTTCTTCTCCGGACAAGCCTTTTTCCAAATGTCCCAAACAATTGGAATGAGGCTTCAAACCCACTTTTTGCAGAAGATCAATCTGTTCCTGATGTTTTTTTTTTGGAGAGAAGTGGCTTCTTTGCTGCCTTTCTTGACACCAGGCCATCTTCCAAAAGTCTTCGCCTCACTGTGCGTGCAGATGCGCTCACACCTGCCTGCTGCCATTCCTGAGCAGCTCTGCATTGGTGGCCCTCCGATCCCGCAGCTGAATCCTCTTTAGAAGACGATCCTGGCGCTTGCTGGACTTTCTTGGACGCCGTGAAGCCCTCTTAACAAGAATTGAACCTCTTTCCTTGAAGTTCTTGATGATCCTATAAATTGTTGATTTAGGTGCAATCTTAGTAGCCACAATATCCTTGCCTGTGAAGCCATTTTTATGCAACGCAGTGATGACTGCACGCGTTTCTTTGCAGATCACCATGGTTAACAATGAAAGAACAATGATTTCAAGCATCACCCTCCTTTTAACATGTCAAGTCTGCCATTCTAACCCAATCAGCCTGACATAATGATCTCCAGCCTTGTGCTCGTCAACATTCTCACCTGAGTTAACAAGACGATTACTGAAATGATCACAGCAGGTCCTTTAATGACAGCAATGAAATGCAGTGGAAAGTTTTTTCGGGATTAAGTTAATTTTTATGGCAAAGAAGGTCTATGCAATTCATCTGATCACTCTTCATAACATTCTTCATAATTGCTATTATAAAAACCTAAGCAGCAACTTTTCCAATTTCCAATATTTATGTAATTCTCAAAACCTTTGGCCACGACTGTACAGTACATATACAATTTTCAACAAATTACAAAAAAAAGCAGTGTCTGTAGGGTTGGGTTGTTCGTGTTTTTATGATACCAAATGATGCCAAATCTATACTTTTAAAACAGTACTGGTGGCTAAACGGAGTCTGACCTGATACTGACAAAAAGAGCCACACAAAATGGTGGATAACTTTCAATGAACAACTTTTTATTGAAATAAAAAAAATAAGAAAAACGTATACATAAATATAAGTTAATACAAAACCTACCCAAACAGACTACAGTAATTTAACACCAATAACAGCAAAGTTTTTGAAATTCTTGGCTTGAGATTTCAGAAATTATTTTGCAATCTGACCATATTGGCCTTATCTATCCACAGGCTTCTAAACAAGGTGCATCCCTCTGCTTTATCCTGTGTGTCTTCAAATGGGTTGACATGTTTCCCCCTTTACCTGCAGTTGTTGAAAGACGTTAAATTCACGACATGGTGTCAGAATCCGGAATGTATTTTTTTTGTGAAATTCAGCCATACTTTGGGACGTTTAGGCATTTTAATTTAAGTTGTTTAAATTTCTACCTGCTAATGCCACCTGCTGCCGTCAGAGCCAGTGTAATCACTGCATTCACACAGATGATCTCATTTCTCGAGTTGTGCTTTTAAGTCGAACATTTCACAGATGTAGAGGATGAAAAGAAAGAAGAAAACCATGTTGATTCTGGTTATGGTTGGAATGCTATGAACTACTGAGTTCCAAAAGTACTCTGAGCAACTTCAACCAAAATTACGCTGAAAGCAAATTCAAGTAATTCCACTATTTGGGACTGCCCACATACTTTAGTATTGTCTCTGGACCATACTACAGATAACAGACTAAGGCCCTAGGAACTGATCTGTCTTTTATTGATAAGCCACTGGCTGAGATGAGCCACTGCCTTCTACTACTACTACTACTACTACTACATAGCACCTTTCTCAAACCCAAGGTTGCCTTACATCAGGATAATGAATAATTAAAAAATGCAATAAATAAATAAATCAATCTTAAAAAAAAAAAAAAAAAAGCTGTTCACACAACAGATAAAGGATTAAATGATGGGATGCATTATGTACAGTAATAACACCTGGGGCTACTCATTTGCAATCTTGGAGTTATAGCTCTGAGTGAAGAGATGGGTTTTAAGTTGAATTAAGAAATTGAGGATGTGATTTTTCTGAGGCTGTGGAAGAAAATTTCATAACTTGGATGACCTTAGACCCAAGATGACCTTAACATATGGGTGTGAGTATCAGAAGCCAACAGTTCAGACAAGTATCATATACTACAGTAAGAGGAAATTCTCATTGGTTTCTATTTTACCATATTCAGAGCCATTGTTTTGTGCATTGAATCAATCATTACAAAAAGTTCACGTGTTGCCATGACTATGTGTAGTCCAAAGCATCATAAAACTTTCACCTTTAGAAATCCAGTACACTCAGTCTCTCGCCCTGGCCTAGAAAAAAAGCCAGCTATTTATTTTAATTACCCTTTCTATGCTGGCCCAGGGCCATTACTGGTACTGAGTTTCAGGGAGATGCAATCAATTAGTTAATATTATGAGGTAATTACTGCAATTTGATTACATTGTACAAGTGCAGCCATGTTAGACTGGGTTCATTAAGCTGCTTTGTAACATTCAGAGCCCTCTAGTGGAAGGAAAAGGTTGATCACACTTCATTTTCTGAATATAGTTTTTTATTTAAAAAAATGCGCAAAGACATTAAGTGTATAGATATAGGAACATCATTAATAAAAAGATTAGTTAACATTACAAAAGAGGTCTAGCATTAATAAAAATATGACAGCCCTTCCACTGTTGGGTGTGTTCTACCTTGTGTCGCGAGTTCCCTAACATAAGCTTATACGGTTTATTTTGTAAAAAGTCAACCATTACAAATATTAGCTATTTTGTTCATATTCATATACATTTTTTATTTCTTTATTACTTCTTGCTGAATTTTATCATTTTGTTAATGTCAGTTGATGGGCTAAATTATATAATGGAATCAAAATGCAAGCAGTTAATTGGACAAGAGAAACAGTATTGAAGGCAGCACGGTGGTGTAGGGGTTGGCACTGTCGCCTTGTACCTCCAGGGTCTGGGTCTGATTCCTGGCCAGGCTCAATTCTCGTCTCTGTTTGTTTACATGTTCTCCCTGTGCTTGGTGGGTTTCTTCCCACAGTCTAAAGACATGCAGATTAGGTGTTCCCAAATTGCCTGTAGTGTATGTGTGTGTGCCCTGCGATGGATTGGCACCCTGTGTGTACCCTGCCTCGTGCCCTAAGCCCCCTGGGATAGGCTCCAGACCCGCTGCGACACTGAATACAGGATAAAGCGTTACAGAAGATGAGTGAGTGAGTGAAACAGTGTTGAATGAAGTCCATTCTATAGTGAAATGATTTAATTACATACACGGAAGACCAGAAATATTTCCAGTCTAATTGGCTGGATATCAATTTGAGCACAGTTTGAGATCCTCCTCCAGTTGTATAAAAGCCAAATACAAAATCATCATATTTCAAATCTGTGCACCACTAGCTGACCAGTTTGAACAGAGGTTCTTTAAGAAGTCTACAATTTGTCAAGTGACAAATGATCCCAACTGTGAACTATAGTCTGTAGGTAATATAATCTTTATATTAGTGATCATGCCAAAATAACCATTAAAGTAGAGAGAGAGAGACAAGTACAGAATATCAAGGGAAAAAAACAAAACTTTATTTCTTTTACAAAACATTTCAAAGGTAACCTAACCTCAATCTTTTAAAACTAATACAGACTTGCAAGCAGCGAATTATGCAATGTTAAATTACTCCAAACAGCATAAATTACAGAAGCACAAAGAGGAAAACGGCCCTTGTTTTTTTTCTTCTTCTTTTTTTTCTCTCTCTCGTTTTTTTTTTTTTTGGCTGCTCTAGTACAATAAAACCTTTGTATGGATAAATGACTGAAGACAGATTTGTCTGTTACATTTGACTATCATTAAAGTTAATAAGTCAGTAGGTGTCACAAAACGTACCATCCAGTGATTTTAATGCAGACATGAAAATGCAATGTGATTAAAAACAAAAGAAACATGATGGTAGTGTGTATGACTTATTGATTTAATAAATCATGGAATACTGATTTTTATTGCATTTTTGTTGTAGAAGTTGTGATAATAATAACAGCAATAATCATGATGCAATGTCTAAAACGTGAGAATATTATGCTTGTGTATAATGAGCTACAGCACGGCACATTATATACTCAAAACATAAAGAACATTCCATATGAATAATACAAGACACAGTCTTGCTGAAACGTACAATCTAAATTAATGTTTGAATACAGCTTAAGACACTCACACAAAAACATTTCAACTCAGTGCAAAATATAATGTATGTAACATTTAATAAAATAATCTCTAACATACTCTATTGCTGACACAAACATTAATAAAACTATAAGGAAATTTCATTGAATGTAACTAATTTAAAGCAACAACATTACATCATCTCAGTCATGTGTAGCATGCCGCCGGCCCCAGATGACTGTGTGCATACTTTTTTGTGTCACAGCTATAAATAATTTGCGAAAAAAGATTTTAGTCTGATCACATTTGAGAATGTTGCAAAGTGGTATAACATTCAGTTGCATATACTGTAACCGGGTTGTTTAATCGTCCCTCTCACACCAAATGTGACATATGGGTACTTTTCTGTTTTCAATTTCTCTCAAGGTTTCATAAGTGTTCTTTCCAGACTCAGATTAATTCTAATCCCAGATTGAAAGCCCTTTCAATAGGGAATGTCCTCAAATTCTAATCTACTTTACTGTCCTTAATCTAAGTCTTGAAAATGTTGTGAGCCTTTTGATTTGAAGGACATATTTTGGGGGGGGGGGGGGGGAGGGGACTGTGTAGAAGTGGGTGCAAAGCCTCCATTTAAAGAACTGTTGATGAAGGAACTACATTCAACCCAGCCTCAGGATCAGATTTTTTAGCTTGTCACTGAGGCACATGTGTTTCATTTGAGATTTAAATACCAAGTTGAAAAATCAGTAAACACAAAAATTTGTTTTTGTCAACCAAAGTTATGTGCGCTTGACAGGGATTTAGGGTTCAGAATTGTCTTCTTTTTTTTCTTTTCTTTTTTTTTTTTTTTTTTTTTTAAAGAAGAATGACCAGAACTCAGAGCGGCCAAATGGAGTGAAAGATTTAGCAAAATGCTACACATTTGGCTTTGAAAGGGTCTCAAAATAACTCCAGATTACACACACAGAGTAGCACAGAAGAATACTGGAGACTGCATGGACCTGCAGGTTACAGGGTTTTAACCGATAATGCTAATTATACTAAGAAATGGCCAAAAACAAACGGAAAACAAAGCAGTAGAGAATGAAAGAAAGAAAATAGAGGCCTGGACTGCACTCAGGGAACCATGGGAAGCCTATTCATGGCGGTTTAAATCAAAGTTGAATGCCAAAAATGACTTCTTGATGAATTGTTAAAGTAGACACCCAGGGCCAAATTTGTGTCTAAGGATTATTTTATTTTTCTTGCTACAATACTTTGCTTCACCTCAGGCTGGACTTATCCTAAAACCTTGTCTTTCATACAAACCTATCAAAATGATCTTTAATTATCTTCACACAATGCTCCCGAATCTTGCTGATCTCAGACCTGAGAAACATATTGCTGTGTATAAACTGCAGGTTGGGTGGCTACATGTTTAAAAAGCTCTGAGAAGACTACAGGCTTTTCACCTGCATTAGCTACCCATGTACAGGTAAATGGATGCTTGCTGCCCATTAAACTCGCTGAAAAGCCTAAAAAACAAACTGTAAATCAAAAGTAATCATTTATTCAGTCAGGATTAAATAAAATCAGTTTTATACTTGCAAAAATATTAGCAAACCACTTTTTCTTGTAAGCTACGGAACTACATTATATATACACACTATTATACTACTGAGGCTGTGTATGAAAATGTGCTATAGAGTAATGGCCTTATTTGATGTGAGTAATTTGAATACACTTGCTCATTTCTATGTAACTCCTTTGTGTGCTGTAACTATTTCTATGTATTTATTTATGTTTTCAGCAGCTTTGTGTCTGAGTGTGATTGCAGAAATCAGGTTCATAATGGACAATGTGTGTTTTGTCATGTTGAAAAGAAAGAAGTTAAAAAACATAGCATTTCCTTGATCTCTAGGCCTGTTCCTGGTATTAGCTGGTGTGTGAGGTGAACGTCGGAGTCCTTGTGAGCTACTGACTATTTATTCATTTTGAAATACATGAATTTTTGAAACCAGCGGTGCAGATCCAGCAGCACAGCAGAATTTTGATTTAAAAAAACAACATGAATGACTCACAGTGGAAATATATGATGACATGGCAGGTACTAGAGTGTCCAAAAAGTAAAGTGTACTTTAAAATCAAGAGGTTAGGGGGGGGAAAGGGAGCATTGAGATAACGAAGCAGGTGCAGTAGGAGCAACACTGAACTGGAGATTTTGAATAGATACAGATTATAGAATCTAAAATTGTTCTAATAATTTAAAATTCAGGGTAGACTAGTACAGAGGAAGAGGATAAAAATAATAACCAAGGTGTAATGCCATTGGCTCAAGGGTCATGTGATGCAGTGAAGGATGATGGGTAGAAATTAGAGAGTGCCCATTCCAGTGACTTCAGACGTCAGCCTAAAACAGTCAGGGGGAGAGGGACGGGAGAGGACAGGGGTAGGGTGGTGGGGAGAGACAGAAAAGTAGAGAAAATAAAATAATTTTGAATTATCTGGAAACTTTTTCACTACTAGTGCGCAACATTAAAAAAAAATTTAAATACCTGCACAACAGTCATGCATTTCTATTTAGTGAGGCAACCAACAAGAAAAATTGCAAAGCACATGATTAAATGGAAATTAAATCTTCTTCTGAATACAGTTTTTTTTTTTTTTTTAATCAATCAAATGAAAAGAATGGCCACATCTGTCTCATGGTATTTGACAACAGCAAGTGATCAAATATCAGAGCTGAGAAAAATCTGAGAAAAACAGTCTGTATTCAAGCCCTGCTTGGCAAAATGTGCCGCTAAATACCACCTTCTTATCATCTTCATTTTATCTCTTTCTATCGCTGGGCCCCTTTTTGCATTTTTATATAATAACCATAATTTATAGAAGCTGTATTGCAAAATGCTCTGTTGTTATTGTGAAATTATTTTTACTCTACCATACCATTATTTCATGTCTATCATTATCAAGATATTTTATCCAAATGTCCACTTATCTTTTATTTATTAATATCTGAAATTGTCATTATTTTAAGATATTATGTAAATATTTTGAGTGAGTGTAATGACTCTTGAGCAAGGCCCTTAACCCTCAATTGCTCAGATGTAATAAGATAAAAATGTAAGTCGCTCTGGATAAGGGCGTCTGCCAAATGCCTAGATCTTAATTTCTATACATAATCTCCTGCTACGCTCAAGCACGTATATCAGCATTTCACTAGTACTTTGAGACCATCAAGGTATAAAGATTCTCAGTATGCTGGAGCCACGACTGGACTATCTGTGTTATGTCTGAAACACTGTACTCCCAGGCACCAAACATGAAGAAAAGCGAGGTCACGACTTTACAGTGAATGTGGCAGTAATTCCCAGCCAACATCTTGTAATGTGCAAGTGGTGTTTGTGAATGATTGTGTGAACAGTTCCCACAGACAGAAACAACTGAAGTGAGCTCTGAAGTCGGCTTTATAAAGAAATTTGAGTTGTAGGCTCCTGCATGGTGCAGTCCAGGAATTTAGTCATATTTAACTAATTTATTCAGCAAAACAAAACAAAAAAAGACAATCCAGAAGAATCATTAATCATGCTAAAACACTACTGAAAACACAACATAGCATAGGATGTGCCTATTCTGTAACAGGTAGCGGCTTGGGGAAGGCTGGGACAGTTAGGGAAATCTGGTATGTAAAATTAATAGGGGAAAAGACTGCTGTTTGCTTCAGATAATGAGAGCAGATTTGGGGCTTCAGGATGTAGTCATTGATGAAGGGTCAATCCACATGGCTGCCACATCTCTGAACCTGTCAGCGGAATTATGGAAAAGCAATATCCATTAGTAGATCCCGCACTGCTAACCTTGCAAGGCCTACCGTCACTCACACATATACACAGTTAAGCATACTCATGCATGACACGATATACAGTGGTGGGCAAACGTATTAAGACAACATATGCCATGTATTATAGTCATCCTTGTGCACAAAACAGGTGATTTCTTGCCTACAATATGTGCCGGAACTTTTACTTTCTAAAGCCGGAGTGTCCACCTCGATGGATGGCTAAAATTGGGGTATTTTCAACTTCTTTGGCGAATTTCTGTAAATGAATTTCAGGAAGCAATCAAGTGGACAGGCGTAGTGGTTAGCAAGGTTGCCTTGCACCTCCAGGGTCCGGGTTCAATTCTGAGCCAGGTTTGATTCCTGTCTCTGTGTTCATGAAGTTTGCATGTTCTCTCAGTGCTTGGTGGGTTTTCTCCCACAGTCCAAAGAGCTGCAGATTAGGCTAATTGGTGTTCCCAGATGTGCCTGGTGAATGATTGGCACCCTGTCCAGGGTGTACCCCACCTTGTGCTCCAAGTCTCCTGGAATGACTCCAGCACGATGACTATAGACGATGAGTGAGTGAGTGAGTGATCAAGTGGACATGTATTGAGTGACACCAGTGTACTGCAGATGTCTTTTTTAACTCTATGCCCAGCCAAATCCTGTCTTGAAGAATATAGGACTTTTGTGTAGCAATTTCACTGAATCAAAATAAGACGAATATTTTGTTATTTTATGATCATCATTATATATATATTTTTAATTGGGAATGTCATTAAAGCACTGAATTTGACTTTCTTCTCAATACTTTTGCCCACCTCCATGTACACATGGCCTCTTTTATGCCCTTGATAACCGACACAATGAATTTGTCAAAAACAAAACAGAATTTCAAAACTGATATCAAATGCATCTTCTTCTAAAATATTTAAAAGACATAAGTACATTGACCTTTTGGAAGCAAATACCCTACCGCATACCTTTTTTGCTTGGATTCATATATCCTTTTGAAAGGTTTATACGGCTTACACTGTTCCAAATAGGTTTCGTGCAATAGTTTTTTTTTTTTGCTTTATAAGACTGAAGGAGAGCTTTGATGCTTTGACTCAGCATGGTCTTGGCAGTGCCTAGTTGCTTACCTTGCATTAATGAGGTACTGCGCAAGGCTGATGTTGGCGGGGGTTCCTGTGATGGTAATCTGGCGCTCTGATGACCCTTCCATGGCATTAGCAATTTTGATCTGTGCTCCAGACATCTGACGAATCTCGTTGATTTTGGTTCCCTGGCGCCCGATTATGCAGCCTATTAGCTGGGGGAAAACAATTGCAAAGGCTATTAAAATGCAAAATTATGTTCTGAGATAAAGACCTGGAGAGTTCTCTAGTGGACGAAAAATAATTTGGTTTAAATGCTATGCAAATTTGTCTTGATAAAAAAAAAACAACAAAAAAAAAACAAGTAATATACACTCGCTTCCACTTCATTAGGTACACCTGTTCAACTTCTTGTTACCACAAATCACATGGCAGCAACTCAGTGCATTAAAGCATGCAGACATGGTTAAGATGATCTGCTAACGTTCAACCCAAGAATCAGAAAAGAAAGACTATGTGATTTAAGTGACTTTGAATGTGGCAAGATTTTGGTGGTTGATGGGTGTCTGAGTATTTTCAAAATATAATACGATCTTGATCATCTAGGATTTTCATGCACAACCATCTCTGGGGTTTACAGAAAATAGCCTAAAAAAGAGAAAATGTTCAGTAAGCAGCAGTCCTCTGGGTGAAAATGCCTTGTTGATGCCAGAAGTCAGAGGAGAATGGCCAAACTTGTTCAAGCTGATGGAAAGATAACAGTAATTCTAACACCCTGTTACAACTGACGTATGCCAAAGAGCATCACTGAACCCACAACATATTGAATCATGAAGCACATGAGATACAGTACAGCAGCAGAAGACAACACTGGATGCCTCTCCTGTCAGCTAAGAATAGGAAACTGATGCTGCAATTTGCTTGGGCTAAATAAAATTACACAATAAGAGATTGGAAAAATGTTTCCTGGTCTGATGAGTGTCAATTTGTGATGTGACATTCAGATGGTGTAGGGTAAAAATTTGGCATAAACAACATGAAAGCATGGATCCAAGTTCAGGCTGGTGGTGTAATGGGGTCTGGGATATTTTTGTCACAAAGCTAAAATTATCTGAAACTGGTTTCTTGAACATAAGAGGTAGAGGTAGAATTAACACTGTGTAATCCCTTCATACCATGGCAGTTTGCCATCACTGACACTGACTGAGAAGCTGGAAAGTCATCTTTCCTCAAGACATTCCTGAATTGAACAACTTAAAGCTACAGCATTATACCTGACAGATATAAAGCAATGACCCTGGAGAATCCTTCCAAAATTCTATTTGTGAATATATAAATAAATATGTCCTTGCATATATAGTATATTACTCAATATATCAAATATCCATAGGAATAGTGTATTGTGTGTCTGTTTGTACTCACATCATTGGGAATGGTGAGTTCATGAGTACTGGCCGGGGGACTGGCATCCAGACCTGAGAAAGAGAGCAGGTGAGGGTTTGGGGAGAGACCACAATAAAACACGACACACAGAAACACACACACACACACACACACACACACACACACACACACACACACACACACACACACACACACACACACACACACACACACACAATCTGCTGGCAATTCAGGGAAATATTGACAACAAGCTCAAAATGTAAATCCGTAGTTCATTCAATGTATCTAATTTTCTTAATAGTGTTATATTTAAAAAAAAATAATAATAATAACATGTACAAGTGACCATGACCATAACAGTCTGAGCTGACCATGCCAAAATCTCTCTCACACACACGGCAGACAAAAACATTTTTTTTTACGCTGTAGCACCCACCCACTAATTGTATGGCCTTATGTTTTCTTTTGAGGCAACAGGGGAGTTTGCAACTGCAGTTTGCTGGAGTGTTGCATTAGACATATTTTTAGAGATGCCAGTTGTTTAAAATGTTACTTTTGGAGAATCCAGGGAATGTACTGTATAATAATGTTATCCTTTCTCAAAAAGTTCATTTTATCCTCGTCAGTGCTTGGGAGAGTAACTGGGGCTTCTCTTTCTTTGCCCAGAGTAAGGTACACACAGTTGGGCCAACTGCCAAATGAAGTATTGTGCGACAGAGCTAAATATATTTCTTTCTCTAGCAGGTACACGCAGGGCCTCATTTAGGAAATGTTGCATGGATTGCAGAAAAACTGAACATGACGCCCAAACAAACCAGTCAGATCTGCACAACTGTGCCAGGTTTAACTCTTACTAAGCTTGCACCATTAATCTCTCTTCCTTTGTATACTTTAATGGTTTATTAACATACCCATACGCATAGGAGTTTGGGAAAGCCTGTCAAATGTCACTGTGGATAAACTCTGCATTTGGCATTGCTATTTTAAGAAATTGAATATATTTCATCAAAACATGGTTTTCTTTTTAATTTAGGCTTCAATCTAACCTTTCTTCTGCTGTCTGCCTGCAAGATTACATTATGTAAGTAGCCAATTTATAATGCAGTGGTAAAAACAGTGTCTTATTATCCTAATACTTGCTAGTTAAATGTCTTTTTCCTCAAGCAACGAATGTTGCGATTTTAATTAGCTATGTGCTGTAGTGAAATGGATATAAGCCTAATTACATCAGTTTGTACTCATATTCTCATCAAATCTCTGTGATGCTTCAGCACTGCCACATAAACAGAGAAGAATGTCTACAGACTTGGTAAACAAAGAGCACATGGTAAGGAATATTCATTTTCATCTAATCAATTTTCATTTTAAAATGACAAACAAATTAATCACCCAGTACTGAGGCAATACAGTCATGTTAAAAGGTTAAGACTTCTTTTTTTTTTTTATTCAATGTTTTTTTTTTTTTTTTGCGCAAAAACCATTTGATTGTAGCAGGTCTTAATATTAGGCAAATACAATCTTAGATGAACAATACCATACCTTTTTCATTTTCACAAAATTGAAGAAAAAAAATATCATTCAATATCTTGTAGATCCATCTTTAACAACAATAACTTCAATCAAACATTTCCTGTATGACTTTATCAGTCTCTCACATCATTTTGGATGAATTCTGGACCATTCTTCTTTACAACATTGCCTTAGTTCATTTAGATTTTGGGGCATTTGCTTATTCACAGCTCTCTTAAGTTCCCACCACTGCATACCAGATCTGGACTTTGACTAGGCCATTCCAAAGCCTTGATTCTTTTATTTTTCAGCCATTCTGATGTAGATTTATTAGTGTGCTTTGGATGATTGTCCTGTTGCATGACCAAATTTCGACCCATCTTTAGCTGGTCACATTTGCTTTTAGAATACTCTGGTAAATACTCGGTAGGGTACTGTAGGGTACATGACAAACATTTTATTATTATTATTATTATTATTATTATTATTATTATTCTTAATAGTAGTAGTAGTAGTATTACACAAGGCTGAATCCTAAGGCTAACCAGGATAAGGGCACTATTTGGCGTGGAACAAGGGTTTCTACATCTTAAATAGTGCAATATCTGTATATTGTTATTTAGCTGAGGCTATTCTGTAGTGCAATAAGTAGATATAAAAAGAGACCTACGATATTAACAGGTTGTCTACCACCTCCATAGTTTATTCTCTTTGCCCTTTGGTTATATACAGTAGCACTTGTAAGAACTTAAAACTACTTTCACCCCGTAAAGTATTACATGCCCTAGAGTATGCTATCTGGTCATTGATGCAAAATGGATTTTTCTGCAATCTATCTAAATCTACCTGGCTTGCATCATCTTGAATCTAATTCTTCAATATTATTATTACTAAATGTAAAGACATTCATTGAATCCATTTCATTTGAAATCATTTCCTCATATATATTCAATTGAGACAGGATACAAACCATTCTGCATTGCTCCAAAACGAAATAATAACCAAAATTGAAAGCAGCTCAAAAGCCATCAGCATGGGGAAAAAATATTTTTGTCATAGTTTGCCCTAATCATAGTTCTGTAGGAGTTCAAAGCGTCCATTGTGTGCAATACACCCGTTATTTCCCTAAACACGCAAGAAAGAACTTGATGACAAAAAATTATGCTTCAATTGTGCTTTTATCATGACTAGAGAATATGATACAAAGCATCATTTTAAAGCATTACTTCGAAAGTATAAGCAGACAAGATCTAAAATCATACACATTTCCACATCAAATTTACTTATTTATTTTTTTAATACCAATATATGTACGGAAAATTACAAGTTCATGCTGAGAATTTCAATCTGTGTTTTGTGTGAAAAACATTTTTATAAATGAGGCTTCGGGTTACTAAAAGATTAATTTTAAAGCTCTGTTGATCTCATTGCCGTCAGAAAGATTAAACTTTTAGTTTTTTATTTCCCAATTTTCATGGTTAAACTAACAATCACACATGCACACACATACTGCACACTCATGTGCACACACTTCAATTTTTTTTTTTTTTTAATGGGTGATGCTAAAATTTAATTTCTCATCTGTACTCCCTTATTTTCTTTTTTGCTAGTAGTAAGTTAATATTAAAGGCAATATTCAAGCAAATAAAATACAAATATATATAAAAGCAAAAAAAATAATAAAAGGTCCCAGCAAAGAGAAGAGCAACCACCAGGGGCATGTCAAGAAGCGTGACATTAAGAGAAGAGGAAACATAAAACAGAGTGAAAAAAAAAAAAAAGAGTGTTTCTACAGGTACAAAGAGAAGGAGACTCTGAAAGGGCTTGTGGGTACGTACCGGGGAAAGCAGGGGTGGTCTGTCCGAGGGGGGTAAAGGGGGTTTGCTGCATAGCCAACTGGTGGAGCTTGGTCAACTGCTGAGGGGTAGGAGGGACAGTAGAACTAAGAGGTTATTATTATAACACAGGTCACACTGAGAAAATCAAGAAACAGAAACTAGCATAAAGAGAAAACGAGGAGAAGAAGCTGTGAGACAATGGTGAAACCAAAGCGCAAGAAAGTGAGAACGAGAGCAAAAAGTGAGATCAACTTGAGGAGGACTTGGCCTGACACTGTGAGAGAAAGTCTCAGGCTTGGTTTAAACTTTGTGTATGTGCGCCCATGTTTGTGTAGAGGAGAAGAGGCACCACAAGTGGCATTGTTCACATACTTGCCTGAATACTTTATGTATATCAGTAAAATTTAAAGCAATATCCATATGATGGTATGCCAAAGCCAGAACATCTCTGTTGTTCTTAAAAATGTTCAACTGTTGTCATGATAGTTGCTATTTGCCTCTTATACTATATTTAAAAGCATTTATAAATCTAGAAGTTTCCAAATCCTTTTTTGTAAAATTGAAAGATATAAGCAATTTTTTTTTTTTATTATTCAAACAATAACCATCATGAGTAAGCTGACTGTTACTGTAGTGCTGGCATTCATCAAATGTCTACAACTGTACATAAAAATATAAATTATAGTGAGCTGCTGTGACACATATAGACACACTACTTACATTGATATTACACTTTGCATGCATGTAGAAAAACTTTTTGTTGACATCTAAAAAGGTATGCATAAAACAGCTAGAAAGTCAGATAGAAAATATGTGCAGCATAACAATTATAATTCAACCTTCGTTTTCCATGTTTTAGCATACAGCATTTTTTCCTCCTATAAAATATATATTTTTTTTCATTTAAACATGACCATCTCTAAACATGAAATTATACCCTATCAGATATATGAACTTTTTTTTTATCCTTTCAACCTTTCATTACTCTCCTCACTCATTCTAACAAATGGTGCTACACAACTCCTCCACCATTCCTCATAAGCCAAGATTGATGCATAATGTTGCATTTGTCCTTTAAATTTTTGTTTAAAAGCAGGTAGTATTTTAGCTTAAGCTTCGTTTGAGTGATTGTAATGTCCTCAACTTTCTCCCTAAGCATCCATCAGTGCCTAAGTGCACTGAGAAGGACCGACACACGCTGATGTCACTACATGTGATTACTATTGAGACGGATTCATTTTGATTATAAATGGAGACGATGATGAGGCTCAAGGGGACAGAGGAGGCGTCGGCTGTTTGCTTATGTAACCCGGTCTGTTTAATCAGTTTTATATTGTTTATCTTGAGAGTCATTGAGAGATCATTAGCATTTATAAAGAGATAGTTCAGTGAGAGATAATAATATGGGTAACAATGAAATGATTAGAATGAATAAACTACAGCAATTGTCTAGCTTGTTTTTTTTATTACAGGGCTAAATCAAATGGAATATAAAAATAGCATTGTGGATATGGTGATACTGTAGTGGTGCTATGCTACAGGTTAAATGATTTCTTAGTGTGTATTTCTTAATTTAAACTACACATACAGAATACTATACTGTGTATATCAATACCATAATATAATTCTACTTCATAACTCAAAATTCATCCCCAAGCTCAGTTTAAGTCTGTGTGGGGATCATGAACAAGTAAGTAATGATCGTACATTTGTGTACCTGTAATGTGTAATACATCATGACATCACCACAATTTAATGCTCTACTGTAGGTCTGCACAATATGGACAAAAACCTAATTATATTGTGAATATTGCAATGCCACAGCTTGTAAAGTAAAATCCATTTGAAATTAGAGTGCAGAAAACTACCATAATATTGATAATATTTCTATAACATAATTTCCTCAGGTATTTTATTCCTTACATAACGAAGCAACTCTAACCATCCATTCATCCAGGAACCAACTAGGGACTAGTTATATAATTTATAATGAATACATAAAATAAAACTGTAAAGTTGACATGTCTGTACGTTGAAGATAATTTTGGAATTTTAGTCTGTTTATCTGTTTGTTTGTGCACGCATCACATAAAACCTACTGAACGGATTTTAATATGGTTGTCACAGGTATATTTGTCCAAGCTTGGATAACATAGGATTTGTTTCATTGCAAATGGCTCACTGGAAGAGAAGAAATGTTACTTCTGGAAAATGGCCCTCATAAATGTAATCTTAACCTTGATTCCGCGCACTTCATGATGACATAAAAATTTTAGTTGTACATTTTAAATTCCACACGAACAAAGTCGTGGACACATCTAGTCAAGAATAATTTCATATAAATTAAGTTGTATCTGAACAACATCCCTGGGTGTAAAGCAAAACCGGACTTTGCAATTGACCTCGCAAACGTTGGCAATTAAACACTAAAAGCATATTAAATAAAAGGATTTTCTTACGGACCTATTATTTATTCAAGGATGGAATTTAAATTTGTTTGAGAGATGTTTATACAAACAACAAGCTTATGTGAAATCAGTATCACAAAGGATTAATATCCCAATAACAACTGACTAACAATATATTGTTTAGCCTCACTCCACATTTAATATTCTGCTTACAGGGTAAGAATGTAAGAACCCTGAATGTAAAAAAGACATTCAGAAAATGACATGTCCTGTGATTGTGTCATTTTCAATGTGACAGGCCAAGTCCTAATAAGTCTGGCCCACACCTTAGAGGGCTCATGTCGTGAACAATTTCAGATTGTAATGCAACAAAAATTACACATCAGAAATGTCATATTAATATTATTTTTTAATATTAATAGAGATGCATGTTGAAAAGCTACAGAACCATGCAGATAGGAAGATAGGAAGTGGGGACAGGGGGACAGGAGAGCTGTTATGAACTCACATCTGGATGTGGAATAGCATACTGTCCCTGAATAGTGTAAGCCTGTGAGAGAAGAGGAGAAAATGGAAAGAGGGGAAAATAAATTAAAAATGAACCCTTAAAAAAAATGCAACCAATTAAACAACAAACAACTGATGCATAATCACTAAAGCTCCTGTTAACACCCAATACTTTCATGTCTAGGCTTGAAATATCATCTTAACATCCAAGCATAAATACTTTAAAAGTAAATCAGATTAAACCTTTCTCATCTTATGATCACACATTATCTTTGTCAGTCAGGCATTTTTCTTTAATTTTTTTAAATAAAACTGTCTGTTTAAAATGTGTTAGATATTTATTGTGACGTGTATTTGGGAAAATTGGCATTAATGGTTCCTGCTTTGAGTTCAGACTCCATCCAAAGGGCCAGTTATAATTGATTAACAGTTGTATGCAATGGGCATTAATAAGGTTAAGTAAGTGGAATGTTAAGAAGGCAAATTTGTCCTCATTTAGCTTTCATTAGAACACTATTGAGAATACATTAGAAGCACACTGCACTGTGAATCATGTTAACAAATGAGTTGGAATGACAGTTAAACTTGCCTGATAAAATATCCCTTTAATATTTCTGCCTTCATTGGTGCTCAGTACATTTCGGATCACATGTCAATTTTGATTATAGCCCATGACATTTTTAACCATTAACTTATTGTGGAAACTATTTGTTTTTATGTATTGATTTAAGGCATATTAAAAGGATATCTTATTTAAAGAGAGAGAAGAGATTTGCTTGACAGGAACTTGCACGTCAGATGTTAATATAAATCTTGAGATGTTATTCAAGTCAAGTACAACACATTTTTGAGATCAAGACAGACAATTCATCTCTAGACTGACATGTTGAATATATGCTAGGGGTTGCATAGAATATTTAACTATAACAGCATTCAGTAGTCCTGGGCATTGATGGCTTAATGGTAGGCTTCTTGCCTGCCATGTGGTTTCTCAGTCCCTGGGACTCCTCATACGCAACGTTTTCCCCACAGAGGAGGCTACAGCTAGTCAGGGTCGTGGGAAAAACAGTGAGGAAAATGTTGCAATAAATATATTTCTACTATATAAAGAAAGTTCTACAGTTAACTGCACTTTATGGAAAAGGGTTTTCGTTTGTTTTATGATCAAACGTTAATATAATTTTGTAGTATAATGGTGTGTGTTTTTCCCCCATCCTTCTACAGTTATTTATATTTTCTTCAAAGCTGAATAAAGTTTTATCCTTAAAAGGTGGCATAGAAAATTATATGGCAACTCGTACTTTGTGAAGGAGAACAAAATCCTCCAAGTTGGACATCGCTATACAGTGATGAGAGTTGAAAAGTCTAATGGGCATGAGCTTCTAGACTATGTGCTTTTTTTTCCAAGCAAATTAATTCTCAGACCTTAAATAGTTTAATACAATGTAAAACAGCTTTATTATTTTGCCCATTTATTACATTACTGGAAGCAGAGGTGGATCACGCGTTTGAGGCTCTGGGTCATTGATTGGAGAGTCAAGAGTTCGGGGCCCCGGCACTGTCAGGCTGGCACCGTTGGGCACTTGGGCAAGCCCCTTAACCCTATGCCCCATAGAAAATTGCTAGAAATTGCTGGTCCCAATGCCCAGGTGAGAATGAAGCAGGGTTGAGCATCGGGTTAGCAAAAACCACCATTACTACAGAAACAACAGAACTTGTCACCCAGTGTACTCAACAGCATGGGGGCAAAATACATTAGTGATTTTTTGTTGTTGTTGTTGTGTTATTGTGGCCTAAAGTATCTCAAAAAGCGAAACATTTTATTTGTACCTTGTAATGTGTATGACTGTTAACTTAAATTTTTTTCAGCACATCCTTCGTAATTTTCAGCGTTTAACTTCACTAATAAAGTAATCTGAAAGTGGATATGTCCAAAATGTTGACTATGGCAAATAGAAGTAACGGACTAGTGTACTGAAATACTGGTTGACTAGTAAAAATGAATAATCATGCAACCCCCAACATAAAGAAACAGAAAATATAACACATTCATCCAATATTATAGGACTGTAATAAACAGTGACATCAGGACATATCTATCAGCAAGTCCTGTTTCTCTCTCTCTTTCTCTCCCTCACATAGAATCTGTCCCTGGGCAGTAGGGACTATAGCCATAGGTAGCATGCATGTGAAAAGGTGAGAAACCTGAGTGCACTAACAGGCAGTGGCTGGTGCTGCAGTAAAAGGCTGAGATTGGCTGCGGACGCCGCCAGCGGGTCGGCTCTTACCTGGCCACCTGAAAAAATGACCGGGGTGGAGGCAGGCTTTGGGCGATAGGGGATGGTGGCACCTTTCGGTGGGGACTAGCAGAGGGAAAAAGGGAAGAGGTGGAGACAATGTTAGACCTGGGAAAACACAGTGTGTACACAGGTTTGTGTGCAAACATGTATGTACGTCATTGTGAGAGTCTGTGTGTGTGTTATGTGTGCTTGTGTTATGACAATGTATATTAAAGTAAAATAATAAATAAATAACTGGAAGCAAAATATTTCCATGCCTCTAGTATCGCCCATGAGCGTACATCTTCTAACCAGACACAAACAGGACTCCTTTGACTACCACTTTCTCTCTTTGCCTTTTCATCTTTCTCTCCTATTTTCCTGTCACTCGCCATTTGTGATGTATGATGTGTTATGTATGTGGCTGTAAAAATGACTATTATATATTTAGATTTTAATTTGGTCATATCATGAATTCTTTGTCAATTGTGTACAGTATATACTGTAATCAAAATTGCATACACAAGTTGTTCCTACAAAAAAAAAAAAAAGAAAGAAAACCAGTCCCAGTCATAAGTGCAGCACAGATTGAGTTCATGAATATAAATAGATTATTTTTACATTAGGCACATTATGCAAATATTGTCATAATGTGTGGTGCTCTGGAAAAAACCTGTTGGATGGCGCTGTGGACAAATTTCTTCCACAGAACAGAAAAACTTAAAAGAAAACAATGTTTTGGCCAAAATACCTATAATTTACATTTGCCTTTATCCAGAGAAACTTACATTTTTATTTTATACATCTGATATCTGAATTGGGCCTTGCTCAAGGGCCCAATGGTGGCAACTTGGAGGAGCTGGGGTTTGAATTGGAGATCTTCCAAGCAGTAGTCCAACAACTTAACCACTGAGTTACCCATACCCCCAACTAAAAAAATCATTTAAATGCATTAGCTTTACTTATCATTGAAATACATAAAAAGAGAAACACAGTATTTCAGTAAAGTCTGTAGTTTTTAGAACTAAATGTATTTAAAAATATGAACAGTTTTCTCCTGAACTCAATCTACAGCAAACAACCCAGTTAGAGAGTCATTTTACTACAGTGTATCAACAGACATTTATGCTGTTTTATACAACTTTGTTAGTTTTGACCTAGAACAAAATGACAAATTTAAGAAAAGTTGCAATGCTTCCCCCAATTTTCTCTACATTTGCCCAACATGAGCAAAATTTTATTCCCCAGCTACCATTTCAGAATAAAATTTTGCTCATGTTGCATCATTGGTCAACATATTGTAACACATTCTGAGGAAATCTCTACTTGCCCTGACCGCGTACTTGTGCTCAAAATTACCCACGATACTCTAGTATACCTTTGAATCGACAAGACTATACCATTACTCCCATCAAGAGACCATGGCAAGTTTTGTTCCTTGTCCCTTATCTGTGGACATTTTGAATACACCCCCCAAAAATAGGTTTGTGTATTGTCTGTTGCACCACACGTTAAGCCCAAACTGGACAAACAAACATGCTTTATGCTATACATGGGGACTCTATGAATTTTTTTTAGATCATATTACTACTACATTTCTCTTTATTTGCTTTAATTAAATAAATACAGCACTCATCTAGCCATCAAAATCCACACTGCACAAAAAAAGTGCTGCTTTGTAAAAACTGAAATCCATTTGTACTGTTTTAATTCTTGACCTGTACAAAAAAAAACACCAAAAAAAAAAAAAAAAACAGCATGATTCCTGAGCTCAAGGGATCCCTAGGGAAATAATATCTGTACATTTGTTTGTTTGTTTTAGCAATATTATTGTCACGGATCACATAGAATATTGTTATGGTACTTTTTTCGCTTCATGGTTATTATGAATTAAACAATTTTTCTTTAGTAATTTTAATGGATAGGAACATTGCATGGGAATGTCTATTTGCACTATTTAGATGATGAAGTGTGTTGTTTATGTGCTTTATAATCAGGTTTTATCACATGAAAAATATCAAATGAAAAACAAAAAAGGACTAGAAGAGTGAACTTGATACAGTAAGCAAGCAATAGAGGATGTGCATCAAAGATAAAACAAAGCTGTACTTCTGCCAGGGAACTGACTACAGTGGCAGAAGAGGAGCAGAAAATGAGAGTATTTTAGTTCTGTCCTATAAAAGCAAAGAGAAAGCCATGTGTGTGTCTCATCAAAGGGAAGGTATATGAAAAAAAAATTTTCTCTCTCTCTCTCTCTGTCTTAAAGTTTGTGTGACAGTCAAGTTTCTAAGCTAATATGTTGTACTCTAAGATAAGGTGTGTTCAGCTGAGTTTGTGCTGCATATACTATATGGGTGTGTTTGAGTTTTCTCATATCCTTGGATCGAGCTCACTGCCCACTGCATTGTACCTCCAGCATGACCACACATATTTGTTTGACACACTGGATGATGGCGTCCGGGGTGCCAGAGATTGTCACAGCGCGCTCTGTGGAGTTGGGCAGCATGTCCCCGGCCACTTGCACCTGAGCTCCTGTGGACTGGAGACAGACTGAGAATATAACATATGCACAAACAAATGAAAGAAAAATAAATGATGACAAATTTCTTCATTTCTGATTGAATGTGTATATACAGTAGTAATGTGTAGATAGATAGATAGATAGATAGATAGATAGATAGATAGATAGATAGATATTACACAGTTATTATATCATCAGCTAAAAAGGCTTAAAGTCTTAGAACTCTTGTACTATTCAATGATGCACTTCAAATAGGGGTCACATCCTGTCAAATAGGGGACAAGTATGGGTCACATCTCTCCTCATCCCACAGTGCTACTGAATTCTTGATTCTGATTGGTCAGGAAGTTGTTTGGTTTTCTATAATAGCAGCTCTAATGATAGGTCTGGCTGAGGGCAAATAACAGGTTTATATCAATATGATTCTCACTGTACTTTACCATTTCCGAAGTAATGACTCACACAGGGATTTGTATTATAAATGCTGATGATAAACATACCCTAATCCTGATAATAAATGCATTTCAAAATGTTGCTGAAAATAATTATATAATCCTTGATGTTGTAATGGGGGCCATTATAGACGTTTATATAACATTAACGGAATGAGACTGCTGTGTGAAAGGTCAGTAAGATTTTAACCACAGGGAAAGAAATACTTTAAAAACATAATATTCATGAATTAATTCAAATTTGTAATTGTCAAAGTTTTGTGATATAAAAGGGATTTAAACACTTTAGGACTTGTACAACTTCTACTTCAGAGTAGGAACAGTAACTCTGCTTTGTGGCATTCTGCATCACACCACTCCACCAGCTTTATTCTTTCATCATTTCTGGTTCTGTTTATCCACATGAGAGTAAAACTGTCAGCGGGGGGGGGCAGAACTGGCTGGCCATGGTCTACTCATTTTCAGTCTCTCAGCAGGATTGGAAAAGTACACTCTACCTCTCTCATCTCCTTGATCTTAGAGCCTCCTTTCCCAATGAGAGAGCCACACTGGCTGGCTGGGACGACCAGCCGCAAGGTGACAGGGGGCTTGCTGGTGGCTGGGCTGTTGCTCATGGAGTTAATTATATCCTGAAGAAGCATGTGAAAGAGAACCAGAGTCAAAACTTTGAACAGCTGCAAACTCTAATACATACATTTTAACGTCTCAAAATCCTGGCTGATTATCTTATACTGAGTATCTTAGAGGATGTTCTTCAGTAACTATGATGAATTATTCAGTATCTACAGGTAAACAGAAAAATAAATATACAATCGTGGCTAAAAGTATTAAGACAACATATACCCTTTATCACAGTTCTAAGCAGATGATGTCATTAATTATTTGTAGCCTATCTGGATGAAGAGTTATGCTAATTAGCTGAAGGACTAATGAAACACAGGTTATGTGACAATGGTATTCAGCTTCTGGAGCCATGGCCTGGGTCATCTCAATACCTACTGTAAAACCAACGGAAAACAGTAAAGTAGGCAGTAGCAGTCAAGAACCTTTCCTCTGTACCCAATGTTTAAGAATCAAGTAGGCATGAATTGAACGTGTGATACCAGAGTACTACAGACATCTTTTTGATCCAGCAGGGTGTAAGAAAAAAGGTCTTCATAGTAAATATTGATTGATGTATAGCATTTTCACTGCATAAAAATACAAATATTTCTTATCTTAATTGTCATTGTTAAAAAAAAAAAAAAAAAAGAAGAAGAATATAATTAAAACATTAAACATTTGGCCATCACTATAGATATAAGAACAAGTAATTTAAGATGTTAATTAGGTGTCTGCAACTTGCATTTTTTGTCCTTAACTGTAAAATAAATTTAATGATCCATCATTTTTGATCATACACAACATTATCAACAAAACATTGCCTCTCACTTACTCATCATATATACTGCTTTGTCCTGTATTCAGGGTTGCGGGAGGTCTAAAGCATATCCCAGGATAATTAGGGCATGAGGCAGGGTACACCCTGGACAGGGTGCCAATCCCTCTCAGGGCTCACACTACTGGCAATTTTGGAACGCCAATAAACCTAATCTGCAGGTCTTTGGACTGTGCGAGGAAACCCACCAAGTACGGGGAGAATGTGCAACCTCCATGCACACAGAGACGGGAATCAAAAACAGACCCTGGAGGTGCAAGCGACAGTGCTAAACACTACACCCCGTGCTGCGCTAATAAAACATTGTGCTTTTGTAAAAGAAAGGAAATAAACAGGAAGCGCTTTCATCCATCTCAGTCTTTGCCAATATATTTCTGAAATGTGTCACTAAAATGAACTGAAACTCTGTGACTACTTTACACACAGTCAAGAAATATATCTATAGAAAGCCTAAAGTGTCTACTTAAACGAGTAAACTGTTTACTTAAATAAAGCATAAAATCAATATACTCAGTTTATGTAATCTGTATAAATCCAAGTACAATCTTTTCGTCTTACTTCATTATCTAATAACGACCTCAGACAGGACATGGCCACACGCTATTCACAGGGAAACAGTCGCGCACACAGATTCACTGAGTTTTCTGTGCGTGTGGAAGACTTCACATGCTGTACAGGTTTCTGAATATCTTCAGAATGGTTCTGGACAGTGGGAGGAGTTTAGATTTTGCACAAAATAAGAGACTCACTGAGACTCCAACAGCTGCAGTAATTTACTGTAGTAATTTGCAGTAATTTACTTTTTGAAAAGTAAATTACTGCAGCCAAGGAGAAAAATCCAGCAAGTTGTTATTTTCAAGTCTTATATAATCCTTATTGTGATAATATAAAACTAATGTAATTTTATTTTTCCTTGTTTTGGCTAACTTTGGCCAGCTTATACAGTATGAAACACTGCCACTGTTAATCTTGCTAACATACTGCCTTTTGTAGCTTAGTAGAAACATGTTAGCTCAGGGTGTCTAACCTAATCTAATGCCTTATGTAGCTTATATATGTTCATGAATGTTCATAATATTTTGATGAAATGCTGATGGAAAAAAAAGTTTAAGACATTGTGTTGTCTTTATGCATGATCATTAGTGACTGATGATGATGATAATATACAGTAGTTTATTTTATTGTGTTATCGTGCTCATGTTTTTTCCCCCCCCCCCTTTTTTTTAAACCGATGTGATAGTAAAAATAATCAGCCACCGGTTAAATGGAAATTAAATGCAAACAAGCAGGCAAGATATAAACAGTCCACAACTATGTCATGGAAAACAATGATGATGACCTAGTTCCATAGACTCTGCGATTCCTGCCCGCATAACAACCTGGACCACAACTGATGTCTGGATTCAGGGTGGATCTCTTGTATTTTTAAAGTGGATGGACACAAACAATAAGTATCTGTTCACACCTGTGACTGGATACAACCAGCACATGGACTGACCCAGGTGAAAGGAATATGTGCTGCTGGTCGCAGGGTCTGTGTACATTGCATGGGGACCAGCAAAAAAACACCTTGCCAAGTATGCAATGATCACTCAGGTCTTCAGTTGAAAAAGGAACGGTTTTTCAAGAGAGCACAAAAATGTATGACTGTGTATAGGGTGTAAGAATGGGCTTTTAAAAATCTAATACCCTTTTTTCATCATGCACTGTTCCTGTTTGCACTGATTTACCCTGAATGTCTGTTTTTGCATGGCCATATTTAATTATGCCATAAATGTGCCTTCTGTGTACAAGATCATCCATGTCCCTCTTCACCCCTGAACATTGTCTTTGCACTATATGAGTGAGTAGGATATGTATAGGGTAAGAGTGAGCTTTTCTGCCAGAGTTATTTTGCCTGCCAGTTAACTATATTCTAAATACATTTTTAAAAAGTTTCTTTTGTCCTCAAATTCTTTTTTGTAGCGCTTCCCTGAAAGGCTCATTATGCTGGTCTTTGTCTTCTCTGGTGTGAATTACAGCATTATTCATGATCATTCACACCTTCTCGCATATTGGACTTTCTAAACAAAATGTGTCTTAGAAATTTTAAATGAATATATTGTTTTCTGTGAATGAGTGAGCAGGATGATTGTCACATCATTTTGGAAAGAAAAAAAAACTTTAGGCTACAAGATCCAGTTTACAAAAGTCTTGTACACAATGTTGTGAATGTGGTTTGTGGCTTTATTTCAGTGATTTATTTTTTGTTGTTTTCAATAACCACGAATAACTGTTATTTTCTCCAAAATACAAACTTGTACATATATGCTGCCCACATATTACTGTAGCACAGTTTGTGCTAAATACAGTGTAATCAGACTTTGATATGTTTATAAGTAACTGAAAAATACACAAATGTATGAACATTTTAGAACTGCTTTAGCCTCAAAACACCTCCAGACCCATAAGGATTAAATCTGAATAGAAGTAGTTTTTAGTTTTATTTTTTTATAGTGATTTTAGCAATAGACATTGTCACAAATCAGCTTAACAGAAAATATGTAGCTTCATAATCAGATCCCTAATGAACAAATCAGAGGAAAGAGTGGCAAAGGAAAACCCCTGATGAAGGCATGGGGAAGAAATCATGGGAGGAAAAGGACACCAAAGGTGTAAACCTCCAGTATTTACAGTATGTTAGCTTAACCATTGAAGTAAGGGTGAATCACGTCTAGACATTTCAAAGACCTTCTACAGAATGTAAGCCACCTTTAAAGAATGCTGCAGCCATCTGAATGCATCTCTGTGCTGCTATTGAAGTGCCAGCTGCAGTGATTGCTGACTGGAGCTTTAATTTCGATGAGATTTTACAACTTGAGGAGCCGCTAGCACTGATCACTGACAGACTCAGTTCTGCTCAGGACAAGCTAACTGTAATGTAATGTATATCGAAAAGGGTTATCTGATCTTGGATTCATCCAGATATGTTATATGTATTCAAAATCATAAAATGAAACTTACTTAGGACATACAGTGTGATGAACATTTGCTGAAGATGGTGATGCGACGTTGCTGATTTTTGTATAACATTTCTTGCTTTGCAGTGTAATTGTTTGTTGTTTCTTATTTATATAGAGAGAATTTTATTATTATTTAATAATAAAAATGGTCACCTGCTGCATGGTCAGTAGCTAATAGCATGTACCTCTTCAAATTTGTAGGCAATCATGGCAAAAGCCTTAAAGATGGCGTCCGTGGGTCCAGTTATGGTGACGATTCTCTCTGGACAGTTCCCCTCCGAGATGTTGATGCGAGCAGCACTCTGTAGATCACACAAAGCTTGAGGTGAAATTCATGGGTTTTTTTTTTTTTTTGTATTTGTTCGAAATAACAAATAACAACAATATAGTATAATATACAAATAATATAACTTTAGGTTCTATACAAGATGTGTATTTAAAATAATATTTTCTGTATTTTTTTTTTTTTTTCAAGTAACTCCTGGTTCTTGTTTTACTAGCTCTGTCCAAGATTTAGGAAGGTAACATGCTGCTGTTTTTTTTTTCTTTTTTTTTCGTATTATTGAACCCTGCGTGAGAGGAGCTGTCACTCCAAAATCCCTGACTGTGGATTTAATCCTGCAACTAGGGCTCTGCCATTCCTAGAGGATAAAGACACAAACAAAAGTGACTCAGACTCTTCTCAGAGAGAATTTCTTTTTTTTTTTACTTACCTCTTCACGCATTTTCTTTACAGTTTCTCCTTTCTAAGAAAGAAATCATACGATCAGGAATTAAGAAAATGTCTTAAAATGCTTTCAAAGTTAAGTTAAAACCTTGAGACAGAATGTAGATATTCTTAACATACCTTTCCAATGATGCTTCCTACTTCCTGAAAAAAAAAGATCACATAAAAATGACCAACATATTATTCTTATCAGAACAATCCCATAAAAATCATTAACAACTCAGCATGATAGTGAAAAGGAGCAGTAGCTAGTTTGTTTGCTGGTTAAATGACAGAAAATACCAATTTAATGCATAAATAATATTTAGGTCATGTTTCACATCTCTTAGGACCTTGCTCTCTGTCTGCCTGCCTGTCTGTCTGACTGTCTCTCTTAGCCTCTCTTTATGTACATGTCTATGTCTGTATGTCCTTTAATCTGTCAGTTTCATTCTCTTTTAATTTCTCTCCAATTCATAATATCTGTACGTACTTTGCCATGCATGAGGAGGCGGATGGTCAGGGTGACGTTGAGGCCGCCCTCTGACTGCACTTTGCTGGATTCCATGGTGAGACTGGAGTGGTTGTTGAAGTTGGTGTATGATTACGTGACAGGAAATCCCCAGGAGTAGAACGATACAGATGGTAATGACAGCCAACCAGTCACCTGCAAGTTATACATTTATATATACATGTTAAACATTTTTGCATATCAAAAGGAGGGATGACTGGCAGCATGCTCATGAAATGTGTAGGGATTCTATATATTCATGTACTATATGCATATTTTGAACACGAGGGGGAGCACTTCTCAACCTGTAAATTCCAGTCTCGGTTTTCCTCACAAACAGGACATCCTAAAACCACAACGGTTATTCTATACCTTATCCGGTGCCCAATTTCATATGGCATAAAACTGAAATAATGCAGATCAGACCATTTTTATGAAACATAAAACACTGATAGGATTGAATCTGCATTATTATTATAATTAATAATATAATTATAATTTAATAATAATAATAATAATAATAATAATAATAATAATAATAATAATAATGTAATAATATAATTGAATAATCTGCTTGTAGATTAATCTAAGCTTAAATATTACATATAGAATGAAAAAGAAAAAAAAAACATGTACTTCTATTCTGTATATCCTAGTTTAGAAAAGTTTGGGGGACAGGAGTAATTCAATTTGATTTGATTTAACCAAACTCAACTCAGTTTTACATATTTTTAGTGGTTGACATTCAAACAAAGCAATTTTCCAGAAAGATTTAAAGGGTTTCTATGCCAAAAGCTTGATTTAATGGGCATTTAACCACCGAAACAAGATTAATTTCATTGCAGTAGATTACCATCAAACTGCAAACTAGTATACATGCTGAAAGACAGAAAGATAGAAAGAGAGAGAGAGTCTGTCAAGAAGAAAGAGAATGGACAAAATCATTTCTCCCTTAATGATGTGGCAGATCGATTCCCACCCCCTCCACATCTCTCTCTTGTATCATGCCAGTCATTCAACAGACACTGAGATGAAAAAATTATGCCAAACTGCAAGACAGAAAGTTGAGGATGGTGACCAGACAGACAGAAAAAAACTGCATGTGGTAGATGATGGCATAGCAGAAGAATTACATGGTGTTTTTGAGGATGAGGATTTTTTTTCTATGTACTGTATACATAAGGTTAGTGACCTGAGATATTTCTTTATAGGATGAAGCAGCAAGAGAAAGGCAACCAGAGAAATCATTGAAATGCATGTGAATGTCTGTGTGTTTGTGAGAGAGAAGGTGGGAATAAAGAAAGCTGTATGGACAGATGAAATCTGGAGCCAGATGTCCAACAATTTCCCCAAAGAACTGCGGATTGCATAAAGCCTCTAATCCACACTAAAACCACAAAGGAAAATAAAACCATGTTGCAAAAATCCTGGCCTGGGGAGATCTCTTCAGGAATCAGCGACCTGGTGAAACATGAATGGTATCGGCTAGTTAAGCTTCTGCTGGTGTAATAACGATGTACACGTATTTCATTTATTTGGGTTTTAATCCAATTTTTTTATTTTTTTGTCATGAGAAAATAAAGTACATACAGTACGAGTAGTGTTTAGTAGGTCATAATCACAGATGGATAGACATGAATTAATGAGGATAAGGACCATACAATATTCTAATTTACTATATATTACTTTATATTTATCTATTTATCTGTGTTTGTAATAGAGATTAAAAAATAGATTCAGTTATGCATCGTTTTTCATTCTTTCATGGTGCCATTCATTCATCAAATTCTTCTTATTATTATTATATATCCTGTGTGATAACTGAGTTGGTCTATAATTGTAACAAAATCTGAAGAAAAAAAAAAGTTTGATATCAAATCAGGATATTATTAAAATTGTGATACTTCATAATCGCAATACAAATAGAATCACCACCTAGATAGCATGAAAATATTGTATCGGGTTGATCCCTTGTGATTTCCATACCTACCTACCTACCTACCTACCTACCTATCGATCTGTCTTACATGGACGTGCACAAATTATATGTGTATTGAATCTACAATCTGCTGTTACACAACTTTATTTGCATACTCTACATGGATTTGGCAGCAAACCTGCTGAATGAAGGCGCATCATTTTTGCTATGAAGTCACGTTTCAGTTTTAAAAGAAGCTGCTTACTGTATATTTGAGTATAAGAGCTACAGTGAAATGTTTGTCCTTGTCATGAGATTCAGCACTTTTACAGTGGCACTTTGTTCCCTTCACTCAGCACACATCCGAGGGAGACTCATTGTTTAAAAGCTAATTAATATAATCAGTACACAGCACCAAAAAAACAAATCAAACACCACAACATGGCATAATTAATGTACACGATAATGGATAGCAGGCATTGCATAACTGCTGAAGAGATGCACCTGTTATACAGTATCCCTGTTTTTCTTTTTTTTAACCACAAGCTGTTTGTATTTCATGATTACAGTGATGTCATGTCATAATGGTTTAAAATAAATGCGATCAGAGGTGAACGCCTAAATGGTACCGGTGCTATTTTAAGAATCCTAAGCATAAGGTAATACAAAAGCAAACAAACAAACAAAAATGGTGGGCGCAGAATTTTAAACCTGACTCCCTCGTTTGTGTCGGTGCTGTTCGAGTCAGATGCATAAACATAATGCACATCTAGTTAAAAAGCCACATGTGCCAGAGTTAAATACATGTTCCATAAATATTATTTTTTATAACAGAAGTCTAACTTTAACATTTTCCTGTTATGGCTATTAAAAGTTGTATAAAAAGCTGTATGGCCATTTGTTGTATATACCATGGGATGTTGTAAGTGGGTCATGCTTTTCTGTAAAGAGCTTCTGGCCCCTTCCTCTGAGCTTGCTATCGAATTAATCACGCTTTATGCTTGGTCAAGCAGAGCACCCCCAAAAACTGCTCTGCCCTTTTTTGTGTTGTTTCAAGCGTACAAAAATGTCATTTTACAAATGAAATTACTTACACTGTATATCTGGTAACACATGACTATTATGCTCATAAATAAACATATATTAATGAGTAAATATACATATTAATGCTTAACTAATGAATCAACAGTAATTAATAATGCACAAATAATAAAGCATATCTGGAAATAATGAATCAGTATACATTAAATACAGTACATTAGTGGAAAATCCATAAATCCAATGATCAAAAGATGTTAATATCTTGTTATTAATTAGCAGATTAAGTTATTTAATTAGATAAAAACTATTTGCATTATATAAGGTGTGTAGAAAGGTTGCCTCATCATGCATTATAAAATAATTAATAAAGTAATATTTGTTTTTTAGGTTTGTAATAATAGAATTTGCGGTATTGTTCAAAACGATGTCAGTATGCCTGCTTTCTGTTTGTCAAATCAAAAGCAGTAACAGGGGATTAAAGAGAGACTTCTATTAAGCACATTTCTTTTCCATGAGCAAATTATATTAGCATGCAAGCGTACTAGCTTAGGAAAAACAGCAATGGCTATGGTTAGCAGCATGCAGGTGTAAAGGAACACTTGGATTCTTGATTTTAGGGCTTTTACAATCCTGATACCTGGTAAGTGCTAAAATGAAACTGTTTGTGTTTGTGGCATTAGCACCAGGGTGTGGTACTTCTCTGTGGAAGATTCAACATTCAACACCATGTGTCAGTCTCTGAAACTAAATGAAACATGAAGCAACACACCCACATTCATGCATACAGAGCAAATTATCCTATATCCGAGAAAAAAAATAAAAATCGGTGCAGCTATTTAGAATTCATAGTCAATTGTGGAGAATATCAAAGGCACACAAAACACAGAGTTATCTAACTCTGACAGTGGAAACTGGAAAAGCCCTTTGCACCCCATAAGGTACATTAGTGATACCTTAACCATGCAAGCATGTTAATTATATATTAGTTATAAGATAATTGCTTTTATAATATCTTTATTTGGGTGAAAACCGATGTGTGTGATGGCTCAGACAGTCAAGGTTCTAGATTGTTGATTTGGGGATCTGAGGATCTGAGTTCGAGCCCTGCCATTGGTGGGTTGCCATACTATCCAGCCACTGGATTCAGTGTCAGTCCCATGCCTGATTAGAAAAACCTTGTTATGGAAATAATTCATTCTGAAGCATGATATTTAGGGGGTTTGGAGTAATACATACCTTAATGAAAGTTACTAAAGTTTATCCTCAGCCAATCCTTACTTAAATGTACATCATTTACCACACTCACTCTAAGCACCATGGCATTATGCAATAGCGCCACCACTAATAACATTATACCTGATCAATACTCTAATGCTGACTACTAGTGCTTTGACCCTACTGCATTAACTGTATTAACTGTAACACCAATCTTTAGACACACTCAAATAAGAAGTACTTAGGTATGCAAAAGCTGAGGTGATTCAGCATTCTTTTTGTATTAAGCCTCCATCAATAGATTATACTTGGACTAGATGTGCATTAGCAGGCAATGTATTAAAAGATACTGCAGAGGAATATGAAGAAATTGCTGAGCGACCTCCTGACAAATCCGGCTCTTTTTCAAGCTCCCTCATAGAAGAGCAGATGAAAGAGGTGTTTTCTCAGACATGAAGAAAAGTCTCACATGCGCACACATGTTTCACCTTCACAAGGGCAGCAGGGTGCAATCTAGTTTCCACACATTTCGATCATCTGAAAGAAATGACCGCATGCACATAAACTAGGTATTCTTTAATTTTATAGAATGGACCTGTGGTAGAATAATGTTTGAGATAAAAAAAGTACGTAAAATTTCAAATAATACAAATCAATAGAAATTTAAGCAATATTAAAAGAAGACTTCTAATGAGGTTATACAGTACACACCAAAAACATCCTTAATGCAATGTTACTATACATTCTAGTGTGAAGTGGCCAAATTTATGCCGTAGTGGTTAGCACAGTCGCCTTTCACCTCCAGGGTTGGGGTTTCGATTCGCGCTTCCTGTGCAGAGTTTTGTATGTTCTCCCCGTGCTTGATGGGTATTCTCTGGGTACTCTGGTTTCCTCCCACAGTCCAAAGACATGCACAGTAGATTAGGCTAACTGGCTTTCCCAAATTGCCCGTAGTGTGTGAATGAGCGTGAGTGTGTGTAAGTGTGTTTGATTAGCACCCCATCCAGGGTGTACCTGTCCAGGCAACATGCAACCCTGTATTTGGGATAAAGCGGTATAGACCATGAGTGAGTTAGTGAGTGATCTAATTCATGGTCAACATTTGCATGTTAAGTGTCCAAATCTAAGAAATATTGATTCAGAGATTATTAAATACTAATGAATTTTTTTGTTTGTTTGTTTGTTTTTGGTTTGCATGGTTGACATTTACTTAAACATTGTTCCTCTATTGTTTTGTTTTTTTACTAAAACCAATAGACTAGTTTGTCAAACTAGATATGAATAACGTTATTAGTAAATATTTTGCAAGACTTAAAAAAGAAAAAAAATACAATTAGTTTTGCATAATGTTCATATCTCATGAGATCTCCTGAATGTGTTTTTAAATTTACACACAATTTGGAAATTTTGCATACAAATTATACTTTTCATTTTAAATAGCAGATTTATTTTAAGCACATTAATTTAATAAAACATTTTGTATGACAGGATTTATATTAATAACTAGGCAACACAAAACTAATGCATACAGTATGTTAACACAAATAAATCCAGCTATTCAATGAATACAAAGGAAATGTGACCCTATAAAATAGGATAAATGACATTGAGACGAAGCTGCATTACTGCAAGATTCGTCATATGCTGCATGAGTATATTTGCTTATTTATGCTTGATTGGGATTTATCAAAATATGCACATGTATACTAATTAAAAATGCATTACTGAGACTTTTGCGGAATGCTGTGGAAATGTTTTGCTTGGTTTGGCCTACAAAACCATTACAAACAATGTCTCTAAAAGAAAGAAAAAAGATAATAGATTTTAGGTTTTTAAAATTGATGATATTTGTAGAGAATATTTCTAGACAAAGAGGCAAACACAGAGTGAAAGAGGAGACAGTGGGTGTAGCCGTTGCTCTAGGCTGTGGAGACCTGGCGGTGGACGAAGAGGAGAAAGAGGAGGACTGGAGCTGGAGGGGAGCTGGCAGAGCGGCCTGTGCAAATCGGCAGCCATGATTTATTGTATTAAACACATCGCTAGGCCTGTCAGTGTGTCACAGGCCTGAGTATAACATGACATGGCAGTGTTTATTGGAGACACCATGGCTTATACTATGTTTCAGGGCAAATTACTGCCCAGGGCAGCACATCTTTGTTTTTTTGTTCATTCTTGTTCCACACAGTAGCTTCAGCCTATTACAGGCAGAACAAGAAGAAAAAAAAGCACAAGAATATAAGAGGTGAGGTTTGTAACAAACCTGCCAATCTAATAATAGCCCATAAATAAAATACATACTGTATATGTAGCTTTTAAATGAATAATCAGTAATAAGAGTCCTACAAACATAATAAAAGTTGCTTTTACATTTGCCGATATTTGTTAAATTTGTGGGAAGGTGAAAATCTTCATGCTTTCAAAATTGTTCTGACTGATTATGCTGTTAGGTGTAACAGATATGAAAAAACAAGACAAAGAAGTTAAAATTAAAAGTTCATTTTAAAAGGTCAGTTTATATCTGTAAAATAACTATAGCACAGATTTCCACAATAATCAAAAAATATTTAGTTAGTTATAGAGGTGTCGCTGGGCTGAAATGTCTGTACATACTGCAGTATAACACTATAATCAACCAGACAAACTCTTGCACACAGGTGAGAATCAGTCAACTGACAGATTTTTGAAATGCGTGGCAGATGCTGGATTGTCACCGCGACTGAACATGAACACTGCACTAATAATACACACAATGACATATTATGTGACAAACACCGTTCTCATTATGTAAGGTGTGTACGGTTATATGGCCTTGCCCAGATCTCTCCTGTCAAGTCCATGAAAATGAATGTGAATGAAGTACAATTTCGTAAAAATGGTGCCCACTTATTGTTCAGAATATAGTTCCAATTTGACAAGTCCACATTAGCTAAAGAAGAAGAAGAAAAAAAAAAAGATTCCATTTCTATTTATCGATCTATATATATATATATATATATATATATATATATATATATATATATATATATATATATATATATATATAATCTACTGTTTCAATCTCGCTGTTAAAATGTTCTACAAAAATCCACAATGCATGTCTTTGTTCTAATGAAAGACAGTTTTCCCACAAATGTCGATATCTACTGTCTATCCTTTACCATCAAATGTCTCCTTTTAAGCCTCCCAGAGTCCCATTCTTGGAAACTTTAGCACTCAAAGCATCTCATTGGGTTACTCTGTGGTGGAAAGCATGATTCTATGCAAATCTCTAAATAAGAAGATTTCCTATTTGGAAAAATGTTTATAGGAATGATATAGACTCTCTTGTCCTTAAAATTTTTTTTTTTTAAAAACATTAACTAACTAACTAAACTAATACATCAGATCAATCTCTTCACACATCTGTATTAAATTTAGGGATCATTCTAATTTGGAAAGGCAATATATTCATTCACATCACCTGTCAATTAATATTTATTTATTATTCATGATCAGTAGAAAAAACACTACTACCACAACTAATAATAATAATAATAATAATAATAATAATAATAATAGATTACATTGTTGTACTGTGGTCAATCTTGATTCTTGGGTACCTGCATGAATGTGTTTGTGAGTTGCATGTTGGCTGGCTGTTATGGTGGAGGGGGTGTATGATTATGGACACTCGGATCTAAGAGCTTTAGACGATGGGTTTTGCTGCAGTGCTCGTGTCAGCATAGGAACCGTTCTTCCCTCTCATTCCCACTGCTCCAATCCAACCCCTCCCTTACCCTTGCCTTTCCTCAGACAACCGCCTCCAAAGCTGTCAGCACAGATCAGTCGCCCTCGCTCAGATCTCACCCTGAATTATAATCACAAATCCAGCCACACATACCCACTAAATCAGTGAATCATATAATAAGTTATTAGAATCCCCGCTTGGAGAAATGATGACAAGAGTCCAACTGTAAAGCAGATGCCGCTAGTTTTTTTTTTTTGACTGGCACACAGAAAAAGCAAGGTCTGAAGATGTGACCATTGATATGCAGACTGTTGCGAATGATATAATTTCTCGTGCAACATTGCGTCTACGAATTCAGGTTGATTCATTTTGTCAGCTTGCTAACACAGTTTCCCTGCCAACATTAAGGCAAAGGAAGTGCAGCCATTGTGTCGGAATTAACGGTTAGCGACCATTTTGAGATCGCAACAAATGCGCAGACACATCTGCAGCAGTCTACAGCACTGCATCCAGACCTCAAAACTACATGTTAGCTGATGTAGCTTCATCACAAATACTTAAATCCCATCAGAAACGACAACCGGACACCCAACACCAAAACATTAAGTATTTTCTTATTTTGATGATGTGCACTGATAGAGCTATTGAAGAAATGTATATAGCAATGATGCTATAATCATTTTATAACTTTGACTGATAAAATTGAGCAAAAACATTCGTCTGATTCACCGTGGCAGAAAATAGATCCATGATGGTCATCAAACTAATGACATTGCCAAAGACCAATTAGTGGTTTTCATAAGGATGCTGTATTTTTTCTCCTTTGCTAAGGCTGACAAACACGCCAGATTGTTTAATACACTATCTACCATTATGAGTCACACCAGCTGTTAAAAATTAAGATAAAAAATTGCTGCATTCTGCATTACCTCTCCTCAGAAACTAGAGAGACAATGAGTAATCTAGTTATAACGACATTATTCTCCTTTCACTGACCACAGGACTTCATACACCGCTTCCTTTGGCAAGTCCAAGACAGGCAAGAAGTTCAACAATTGAAAAATATTTAAAAATCTTGTCCAATTTGGAATTCATAAGGCAATCCAAATCAAACAAGAGTGCAATGCTAACACACAAGCAAGAAACATGAAGATCGATCCTTACTCATGTCTTCCCAGGATGAATATTTGTTTGCGTTTTTCAATCCGATGTAAAAGACAGTATTTAGTATAACTAATCTGTAGGAATGCTCAGTCATTGGATGATTACAAAATATGATTAGAGAATAAAAGGAAGAAAGCTTTTACAGTAAGTTTTTTTACCTTTGTGCAGCTCCGAAGAGATGGCCACAAATTAGGATGGGTGGAAACGAGTGAAAATATTCAAATAATTGCTCGAAGAAAGGATTTCTCCACTGTCTGTCCTTGCTCAGAGCCCTGACAGAAGCTGGAGTTTGATTGGTCCACATAAGGGGTCACGTGGGCGAAGCTCATGACACGTGACCTTCGTGGCAAAAGTAAAGCACGAAAAAATTCTTGCATCGAAATGTCGCTGTTGTTTGTGCTACTGTTTCAGATCGAGGTTAATTCTTGGTGTAGGGACACGAGGTGGTTTCTGTGTGCCAATCGAGTAGCCCCAGGGGTGTTCGGTGCGAACAGGAGGGGTGGATGGCACCCATGACATCCGGGATAATCATCAGGATTCTTTAGTGGGTCAACACATCAATGCTCAGGACTGCATAGTTTTATTTATATAAATACCTCCATTTCTACTGCTTAATTTGTCCATTGAAAGAGAGACAGTTTGTTCTAACAATCTGACATCAACCAGACCATAGCTTCAACACCGGTCACCAACATGTCCTCATTTTTCCAGTCAACCGACTAAAACATGAAGTAAAGTCTCAATGTTGTAACCAGGCTCTCCTGATCCTAACCATGATGTCTGATCTGCACCATGTACTCTCTACCCCCATTTAATCTCATGGCATTTGGGATTGCAAAATCGTCACAGACTCAGAAGAGATTATAAACCACACAGACTAATCCACTTCAGCTGGACAGTAAAACAGGAATTAATCAACAATGGTTAAGCTTTATTGCTTTTACCAAAATAGGTCTGGATGAATTTACAAAATGGGTGGTGATGGCGTTATGAACTAACCAGTGAATTTGTAAAAAATATAAATAAAATAAAATTATAAATCACTCACAAAATGTATAAAATCTTTTAAAAACCACTGTTGTAATGCAATTCCAGAAATATCCCACATCTCCAGTAAAACACATAGGGCCTTTGGGCTGTGGTCAAATTTTGCCCCTGGGACATCAACTCAAACGGAATATTACTGCGGTGAATTAAATGAGGGCGCAGCAGCCCTGGCTTTCTGTGCATTCAAACAAAATTAGGGTCATGAGCAATTTGTTTCCCATACAAATACACGTGCAGTTTTGAGCCTGTAATAAGGAATTTAACCAAACAACAAAAAAAGAGCATTTTTCACTGAACAGTGTATTTAGCCTTATTGCAGATAAAAACAAAAATAACACCTGGAAGGACACAATGTAATTTTACATTTTTATGGTTACGTTTATTGTTATGGAACATTTGTGTGACAAGCTATTACCTGCAATTATTTTATATTATCCGATATGAACTGCCGTTCCTCCACTATCCTAGAAATTAGAAAGCAGAAAGTTTTCTTTTTGGCCTGAAGACTAAACGTCAGCCATGCAGTTTTATTTGTTAAGATTACTATCAAATTACTGTTCGTCATTATTAAAGAAACAGTAACATTAGACTAGCACATTACTGTAAAACTTGACTTGAATTTCATCACTTTCTGACCAACCATATTTACTAATATAAACGGAAATGTTCTAAAAAATAAAAATAAAAAAAAGCTCTAAGTGATGCCTTGAACACTGTATTTAAGCTATTTTAAAAGTACACTGAATGTGCAAAAAATATGAAAAGTGCAAACACTATGTAATAAACTATAATTGAGTCTTTCAAATATTGGTCTTACCAGATGTAGGGAATGCTCCTGAGGCTGACTTAGGAGCAAAGGTGGTAAAGAAAGGGCACAATGAGGGTTGAGAGTGACATCCTGGTACTATAAGTAAACTGCCCTATCGCCTCCAGCAAGGACACAAATCAGACAACTTGCATGGAGTGGAATATGATTGGCCAGTGGGTTGTTCGGGCATAGGAATAGCTTCACGTCTACATGTCAACTGAGCAAGCTAATCGGCCCAGACGAGCGTGAAGGATGGAGCGATCGGTATGCTCAAAAAGACACGAGTTGCAACTTAGACAGTAGTAGTTCGACAGTAGATATAATTTCACACATACTAATAGTATGTAGAGTACACCTTTATCATGTCATTGAGAGATGGGACATCTATTGTACACCTACAGTACACTATATGTGTATTTTTTTCTCCAAGTTGTCTTTTATGATTGGCCGTTTAGCTATGCAGTGCTAAAGCACTTTCACCATCAATTGGTTGAACAAACCTCAGTGTCAAATTGAGCTGTGAACCTGCAGGCTATAATCAGGCAGCTCATTATTGAGTTGGAACATGACCATGGCTTATCTGGCTTGGTCGTCTGAACTCTGAGCAGTGATGGGCCTGACAAAATCTATAAAAAACTCAGTGTTGATGGAGTGTGTGAGCGCTTGCTGCAGATACTGTATTGACATGATTGAGGTCATTTGAACATCTTTTAATGTTCACTTAGTGACAATGTGTTTCTATTGTAAAGTCAAATCTACTTCCCAGTCCCCTACCCCTCCCTTCCCCAGTCTTCCATTCTCTAACGGATGAATGAAGCACGATGAATTACTCAAGAAGCTTGCTCGGAGGGAGTTTGTGTGTAAGAATACTTACATGGGGTAGAATGGACAATTCTTAAGCTCTCAGATTGCATTGTGCCAGCTCAAAAGGGTATGTTTCTATATTTGTACATATATTCTATAAGCTTTTATGTGCCCTATACACATTCAACCCAGATATAAACGGCTAATGGAAAATTTTGCCTGACCTTCCACTTGCCATATTCAGTGCTTTTATTACTGAGAATGCTTGCAGCTAAAACCAATAACCAATGAGCTTGAAATGGAAACTCAAAAGAACTTAAAATAATAATAATAATAATAATAATAATAATACACAGCTAAACTGTACATTTCTTTGTTTTTGGTGTGGTACCATTTACAGAGTTTATATTTCACTGAAAATAACAATCCATGGTGGTGTGAATAATCATGTCTTTAAGACATATTGCTTAAGTTTAAATTTTTATTTAAATAAACAAATTCTTTATCACACTTGGATAATTAATTGAAGTGATTAATATGTTTCAGCTGGTGTCAGTTCCTTTAACCCTAACTGATGCAGTAAGTTTTTAATTTCCTAAACAATCATACCAGTAGATATACTACCTCATGGTCAAATTATTGGCCTGCATCAAAAAAAAAAACTTAAGATGATTACTGCAATTACTCGAATTGAGTTAAAAAAGTGTCCATCACCCTGGAAAGCTTGTGCTGAACTGTCAACTTCACAGAATAAAAGTGAACGACTTAAATGCTTAAATGCATTGAAAAACGCATTGTTTAAAAGTGAAAGTAAGAGCATTTCCTGTATACAGGGGCACAGCGGGCATGGGGTCAATCCCAGGAAACTTAGTGCATGAGGCATGGTACACCTTTGATGGGGTGCCAATCATTCACAGGCTGCACAAACACATGCTCACACGCTCATTCACACACTACTGGCAGTTCGAGAACACCAATCTGCATGTTTTTGGACTGTGGGAGGAAAACCAACACGCACGGGGAGAACATGCAAACACGCACACAGACTCAAGGCAGAAACCGAACCTGGACCCTGGAGGTGAAAGGCGACAATGATAACCACCAAGCCACCTGCCGCCTAGGAAGCTATTAAAGAAAAACTAATTCTGGGGAAAGGGGAACCTTGCTTTGACCATATCCCTGTTTGAACCTGTTCTAAATCCTAATCATTTTATCTGCTGATTACTTCTGTTATAGCACTGTGTAACATAATACTGTACATCTAGTTTAGACCTCTTTCTTTTCCATCTCATTACTTTGTTCTGCAAACTGATATTAAAGCCACAAGCTGAGTTCAGGTGCGGATCTGCAAACTGCAGATTTCCTGGCCCCTCTTTTGTTGTTCATAAATACTTGCTGATGCACTCTTTCCATTAGTCATGCACATGCTGAATTGACAAGCAATACAAGGCTATTAAGACACTCTCTCTCTCTCTCTCTCTCTCTCTTTGAAAAATCCCATATTAAAATTTTGCTGCTGCTTTTTAAAATATATTTCTTATCAGTAGGGAAGGCCTAGGCAGTACACAGTATACACAGATCTCTGTCTGTCTCCTGTAAACTCCTCACCTCATCTTTCTGATTTTAAAAACTTCAAAGTTTACATAAAATATAATATGATTATCGAGCTTAGTCAGACAATTTTGAGCAGCTGTAAGATTGGAATTATTTGTTGAAATAACTTAAAAAATGGATCTGTGCTCTGTAGTTCAAAAGAACCTGATCCACACACACACACACACACACACACACACACACACACACATGCACCTTTCACTCCCTTAGCTTTGATTATTTACTGAAAATAATAATGCCATGATGGAGTACAGACCCTCCCACCACCAGCAACACCTTTCGGCATTACATCTTAATCTATTGGCTCAATTTACTCTTAGAATCATCACTGTTTATCACAGAAAACAGGATTAAAACCAAAGCAGAACACAGTGGTGTTTGGAGATCTTTTAAAGATAAACAACTAGACATAGTTGGAGACAGCAGGGTTTTGACCCTGGTTCCCTGAAAAAAAAAAGAGAAAAAGAAGAAGAAAAAAAAAAACAATAATCCTGAAGGATGTGAAGTTACTACCTAAAATCTAAACAGCACATCATCCTTTGGACTAGGGAATTTAGATTTTTTTTTAAATTCTGGGGCCTCCGAGTGGCGCAGTGGTAAAGTGCTCGCCCTATCATCCAGAGATCGCGAGTTCGAATCCCAGGTGATACTGTAACCTCAAGCAGCCGGAGGTCTAGAGAGAGCTGATTGGCCGAGCTCTCTCAGAGGGGAGGGATGAGAGGTACTTAGTGCTCCCACATTAATCACGGCTCTATTAGCCAACCAAGGGCGTCTGTGAGCTCGCGCAACAGAAGGAGCGGATAGCGCTGTCCTCCGAGTGTGTTACGACGCTCCCAACGGTGAGCAGTTCGAAAAGATGCGGCCGCCTGGCGTCACGTGGTTCGGAGGAAACACATGATAGTCTTCGGTCCTCCCGGCTGAATGGTAGTAGTAGCCTTAATGTGGGAGCCCCCTAGTGACTGGGAGGAACTGGACACGACTAAATTAGAGAGAAAATCGGGGGCAAAAAAAAAAAAAATCCTTATTTATCCTAAGAAATAAAAATATGTACAAATCGAAGTGAGAATAATAAGTGTACGGGTATGAGTAGTATGAAAGAAATTATAGTAGAGAAATCAATGCTAAACATAAATGCTGAAGGTTTAATATACTCGTACGCTTAGTAAAATAATGGGAATGGAATTATATTGGCTACTAATGGTTAACAATACATAAATATTTTAGTTTACAGATTGTTAACGCTATACAGTGAGAACCTATTCTGGCATTAGATATTTGAAAAATGAGAACTTGCTTGAAATGTATTAATAATTACTTATTTAAATAAGGTTTTTGCTTATTTAAATAAAAATGGTGACCTCATTTTTGGCCAGGCAGGATACCGGAGTTTATTTAGTGATCATAAGGGGATCGATTCATAATTGTACATTTAATTTAATTCTTACAAATTCCCTACACAATCTTCCTTACTTGTCAATTTCAACACTTTCTCTATCTTCAAAATGGCCATCATATTCAATTATATTCAATTTAGCTTTATTCAAATAGCACATTTAACAATAGTTCTTGTCACAAAGCAGCTTTACCAAATAAAAAAAATGCAGATGAGTTTGAAGAAATAAATATAAATAATAATTATCATGTCCCTGATAATAATTTATATGAATCAATTAATCCAGCTAGGATCCTGGATTGATTAATATAACTTGGGGACCTTTGAGGCCAGTGGTGATTACCATTGTATTTATTCCCATTTTCCACCGCCAAGTTACACTAATAACTATTAAAAACTATTAAAAATATCTTAACATTGTGCACATCGAGCCCTGACAGTATAGCCAAGCAACTAAATCACATTTAACACCACCATAAAACTTTACACCACTACAATACTGTGGCACTTCCACCCAGGCATCCGTCCCAACCCAATAACACAGCTCATGCTGCAGTGAGAGGTCCAGTGAGGTCAGATGGCTTTGCTTTTCCTCAAAGGGAAGCCACATCTTGCCTTAAACAGACTCAGTGATTCAGAGAGATTTCTCTTCATGGGCTATTATTTACACTTTTGTGCTTCTATACAAGCCATCGCTAATCTTCCAAGAGACAACCATTCAAAAAGACAGCATGGCTAGCAGCAACCCAGAGAGAGGAAAAAGAAAGGGCAAAAGAAACGTGTGTGTGCATGTCTTCAATGTATTATATATGAAGATATCTGTATAGACCAGGATGGAGGAAAGAGTAATAGAAGTTGAGGATGTCACAGAGGCTAATGGAGTAATCCTCCTCAACCTCATGTTACCCCTATTTAACAGTAAAGCTAAAGACAGATCTTTCACAATATAAATACAGAAGCAACATACCTTGCCATATCTTGACATTCATGCAACTCCGATAACTACGTCTGCTAATGGTGTTCTGTGAAAAGAGGCTAAGCCATCCTTCCTATTCAAATAGAACATGCTGGTCAGAGTTGTTAAAACTAAAGCAGCTACAGGAGCTACAAAGTTTCCTATCAAGGTCATTAAATTGCTCCAGAAAGGCCTTACTTTGACAAGAAGAATAACGTTAGGTGGCATGTCTTATGAACCAGACTCGGAAAACACTGGTGCAATTAAGATATTTATTAACAGCTGTTTCTAGAAACACATCAAAAACAAACCAGCAAGGATAATCCAAAATCGGAAGTTGAGTAAACAGGCAAGGGCCAGGCGATGTGCGTCAGGCATAAACAGGATCAGGCTAAACTTAGAAACAAAAACACAAATAAGGTCAATATCCAAAAGGGGCATGCAAGTATCAAACGGCTTGGCACTGGAATTAGTCACAGGGAACATATACTTCACGAAGGCTGGAAGTGCTTAAGTCTCTTTTATCTGTGTCTGGTAATTAGTTTCAGGTGTGTCAGTATTCAGGAGAACCGGAACATTGGTGTTGGGAGTTGTAGTTCTTAGTACTTCTGACAACATGGTGACTCTGTTACCTTACACCTCCAGTCTGGGTGCGTGGAGTTTGAATGTTCTCTCAGTGCTTGATGATTCTACCTCAGGTTTCCCTCACAGTCCAAAGATGTGCAATGGATTTTTGTTCCCAACTTTCCCACAAGTATATGACTTGATGTGCTTGTATGGATTTGGCTTGGCAGAGGTTGAGGTCCTCAGCAACATATATTCCAATAATTTACAGTCATAGATCATTGAAGGCAACCAATTCAACCACAAGGGGGCCCAAAGCAGTGTATTCTTGTGCCAACCCCAAGTCTGGATAAATGCAGAAGGTTGTGGCAGACAGGGAATCCAACGTAGAACATTTTCCAAATCAAATGTTCTAAATCGAAATCATTAACAACGGCCACCACCGCTGCTGTTGACCTACAGGGTGCTGGTGGAAATTGAGCTACTGTTGGTCGAAGAAGAAGACAAGGAAGGCATGTTCATAGGCAGAGAGAGAAGAGGAAAAGCAAGAGTTTAGGACTGACAGTAGGGACATTGAATGTTGGGATAAGACAGGGAAGGCAAGAGAGTTGGTTGACATGATGCAGAGAAGGAAGGTGGATATACTGTGTGTCCAGAACTGTGAATACTTTCTTCCAGAACAGGCAGGAACATAGGGTGACATATAAGAGCGGAGGAAGATGCACTCAGGTGGACTACATCTTGTGTCCTTGTGACGTTGTAATCTGAAGGAGATCAGTGACTGCAAAGTATTGGTAGGGGAGAGTGTAGCCAGACAGCACAGGATGGTGGTGTGTAACGTGACCCTGGTGGTGAGGAAGGTGAAGGGGCCAAAGGCAGAGCAGGGGATAAGGTGATGGAAGTTGAAAAAGGGAGAATGTTGTGCAGAGCCTGCGCAGACCAGCTTGCACCTGTGTTCACAGAGATATTCAACCTCTCCTTATCTCAGTCGGTGATCCCCACATGCTTCAAAGAGTCCATCATTGTTCCTGTTCCGAAGAAACCACATCCTGCTTCCCTCAATGACTATCGACCTGTAGCCCTCACCTCAGTGGTGATGAAGTGCTTTGAACGGCTGGTCAGAGACTTCATCATCTCTTCACTACCCGACACTCTGGACCCACTACAGTTTGCATACCGCCCGAACCGCTCCACAGATGATGCCATCTCTCATCTCCTCCACACAACACTCACTCACCTAGACACTAGAAGGGGGAATTATGTTAAAATGCTTTTCATCGACTACAGCTTAGCATTTAACACCATAATTCCCTCCACACTCACCACCAAGGTGGAGCATCTGGGACTCAGCTCATCTCTGTGTCAGTGGATCTCTAATTTCCTAACTGGGAGACCACAGGCTGTAAGGATGGGTGGACACGTCTCAGCCTCTCTCACTCTCAGCACTGGAGCCCCACAGGGCTGTGTTCTGAGCCCCCTGCTGTGCTCTCTGTACACACATGACTGTGCGGCCACTACCAGCTCCACCACCATCATCAAGTTTGCTGACGACACCGTCGTGGTGGGCCTGATCTCTGACAACGACGAGACGGCCTACTTGAAGGAGATTGGAAATCTGGAGAACTGGTGCCAGAGGAACAACCTTCTTCTAAATGTCAGTAAAACAAAGGAGCTGATAGTGGACTTCAGCACTAAGCAGGAGAGGAACTACCAGACCCCCGTCATCAACGAGAGCCCAGTGGAGAGAGTGGACTGCTTCAAGTACCTCGGTGTTCACATCACGCAGGACCTATCATGGTCCTGTCACATCAACACGTGGTGAAAAAGGCCCGACAGCGTCTCTACCACCTCAGACGCCTGAGAGACTTTAGACTGCCCTCTAAGGTGCTCAGGAACTTTTACTCCTGCACCATAGAGAGCATCCTGACGGGAAACATCGCATCCTGGTTCGGGAACAGCACCATGCAGGACAGATGAACCCTACAGAGGGTGGTGAGATCAGCTGAGCGCATCATCCGAACTGAGCTCCCTGACCTGCACTCTGTCTACAGCAAACGGTGCTGGATCAAGGCCAGGAAGATCATGAAGGACCTCAGCCACCCCAGCAATGGACTGTTCTTTCTGTTGCGGTCTGGGAAGCGCTTCCGCTCCCTCAAGGCCAATACTGAGAGACTGAGAAGGAGCTTCTTCCCGCAGGCGATACGGTCTCTCAATCAAACCAATACACTGGACTAAAACACCTCTGCATTTTTTGCACACACAGAACGGACAATTATGTCAATGCACATTGCACATATATGCACATATGCACATTTTGCACACTTCAAGGACTTCTTTTCACACCCCCCTCATCTCATTAAAATACTACCTCAAGTTTCTCACAGACTATAGTCGTGATATATTACATCACATCATTCTTCAGATTTTATGTATATATACATATATATTTTGTAACTTTGTTGGAATCTGTTTTATAGGTTCCTTTTGTAAAAATATTTAAGGTCACGGAGCGGTCGTATAAGCATTTCACTGCATATCATACTGTGTATGACTGTGTATGTGACAAATAAAATTTGAATTTGAATTTGAATTTGAGTTTTCAGGGAGGCTCTGGGTTGTCAGGAGGTGCTTCCAGTTGACTGGACAACTACAGCTAAGGTGATCAGGGAGACAGGTAGGAAGGTACTTGGTACTTGGACACTGAGAGGACTGAAGAGAGTAGATAGGAGTACAGGGAAATGCAGCGTAGGGTAAAAGTAGAGGTGGCAAAAGACTTGTATGCTAGGTTGGACAGTAAGGAGGGGGAGGTGGATCTGTACAGGTTGGCAAGGCAAAGAGATAGTGATGGGAAGGATGTGAAGGAGTACTTTGAACCTTTGACGTTGATGAATGAGGAAAATGAAAGAGAATGAAGAGTAGAAGAGGTGACTGTTATGGAGCAGGACGTAGTAAAAATCACTAGGAGTAAGGTGAGGAAAGTGTTAAAGAGGATGAAGCCATGGCCAGGAAGATAGTGAAAGACCTCAGTCATCCCCGCAATGGACTGTTCTCTCTGTTGCGGTCAGGGAAGCGTTTCCGCTGCAAACTTTTTAACTTTTACTTTTTACCAGGATGCACAATCCATTTCCACATGGAACATTTGCACACTTTTTATCTTATTCTAATATTTTATTTTCATTCTTATTGCTGTATAGTATGTAAATAAGTGTTTCTTTATTTTTAAATCTCTTATTTCTTTTTTTGTTGTAATATTGTAGGTCGACAGCAGTCGTATAAGCATTTCACGTCATATCATACTGTGTATGACTGTGACGAATAAAATTTGAATTTTGATTTGATTTGAAGAGAGGAAAGGCAATTGGTCCTGATGACATACCCGTGGAAGTGCTTAGGAGAGGTTGCAGTAGAGTTTCTGACTAGTCTGTTTAACAAGATTTTGGAGAGTGAGAGGATCCCAGAGGAATGGAGGAGAAGTGTATTAGTGCCAATCTTTAAGAACAAGGGGATGTGCAGAGCTGTGGCAACTACAGAGGAATAAAGCTGATGAGCCATACAATGAAGCTTTGGTAAAGGGTAGTGAAAGCTAGGTTAAGGGCAGAGGTGAGCAGTGATGAGAAGCAATATGGTTTCATGCCTAGAAAAAGTACAGCAGATGCAGTATTTGCTTTGATGATGCTGATGGAGAAGTACAGAGAAGGTAATAAAGAGTTGCATTGTGTGATTTAGAGAAAGCATACGACAGGGTGCCAGGAGAGAAGCTGTGGTATTGTATGAGGAAGTCTGGAGTGGCAGAGAAGTATGTTAGAGTGGTGGAGGACAAGTATGAAAGCTGTAAAGCTGTGACAGTGGTGAGATGTGCTGTAGGTGTGACAGAAGAGTTGAAGGTGGAGGTGGGTCTGCATCAAGGATCCGCTCTGAGCCCCATCTTGTTTGCTATTGTGATGGACAGGATGACAGATGAGGTTAGACAGGAGTCTCCATGGACAACAATGTTTGCAGATGATATTGTGCTTTGTAGCGAGATCAGGGAAGGGGTGGAGGAAAATCTAGAGAGGTGGGGGTATGCTCGGGAAAGCAGAGATATGAAGGTTAGCCGTAGCAAGACAGAATACATGTGTGTGAATGAGAGGAGTCTACTGTAAGTGGGTTGAGAAGAACCTATGGTAAGGCTACAGGGAGCAGAGGTAAAGAATGTGCAGAAATTTAAGTACGTAGCGTCAACGGTCCAGAGCAACTGGGAGTGTGGATAGGAGGGATGTACAAGCAGGTTAGAGCAGGGGTCTCAAACTCAGTTCCTGGAGGGCCGCAGCCCCACAGAGTTTTGTTCCAACCATAATTAAAAACACCTGATCCAACTAAACAAGTCATTAAGGCTTATTTGAAAACTACATAGTATGTATGTTGGTGCAGGGTTGGAACAAAACTCTGTGGGGCTGCGGCCCTCCAGGAACTGAGTTTGAGACTCCTGGCTTAGAGGTAACTAGGCGGAGGGAGCGGAGGGAGCGGATAGCGCTGTCCTCCGAGTGTGTTACACCGCCCCCAACGGTGCGCGAGCGAGCAGTTCGAAAAGATGCGGTCGGCTGGGAGAAAATCTGGAAAAATCTAATTAAGTTTTTAATTTAACGCCAGCAACCACAGGAAGCCAGTGGAGAAAGCCGGAGAACTAGGATCCGTAGTACTCCATAGATGTAGCACTCTGGTTTCTCCCACAGTGGAAGTGGGAGTGGGAGAACTTGGAAAGGTTTAAAACGAGACATGTAGATGCATTCTGGATCAGCTGCAGAGGATGAATAGTGGACAGAGGCAGTCTTGAAATAACAAGGGATTGAACAAGCACCTGGGTAGCCAACATCAATGCCTGACCTCGCTAAAGTTCTTGTGGGTGAATGTGCACAAATACCCATAGTCACGCTCCAAAATCTAGTTTATTATAACATTAATCCAAATTGTGATTTAAAAAAGAAGCTGATTTAGTATTTAACTGGTTAAACAGTGTTGCATTGCCACTCAGTTTGAACTCTCTTCTCCTTGCGGAGCTCATAAACCACCTACATGAATCTGCATAGTTCAAGCTTTTATCACCTCTAGGTTGGACTATTGTAACACCTTACTGTCTGGTTGTTTAACTAGGTGTATAAACAAGCTTCAGTTAGTACAGAATGCAGCAGCGAGAGTCCTCACTAAAACCAGAAGATACGAGCACATCACCCCTATCTTATCTATACTGCATTGGCTCCCTGTGAAATTTCGCATCGATTTTAAGATACTACTTTTGACATTTAAAGCACTAAATGGTCTCGCGCCACAGTATTTGAGTGAACTGTTAGTGTCTTACAATCTGCCACGCCTACTTAGATCAAACAATGCAGGCTGCCTGTCAGTACCACGTATTATTAAAACTACAGCAGGGGGCAGAGCTTTTTCTTACAAAGCCCCAAAGTTATGGAATAGTCTTCCTATTAATATTCGGGACACAGACACAGTCTCAGTGTTTAAGTCTAGGCTAAAAACCTATTTATTTAGCCAAGCATTTTTGTAAATAGATTAACCTTAGGTAAAGGAGCAGATCTGGGGGACTCATGGACGTAGAGTATTCTGGTGAACTGGTATGTTTAGATGCTGTCTTCCCCACTCTCACTGATCACTCAGGTTTGTTGACGGTGAGGTGATTGGTTGCTTTACACCACAGGGAGCCCTCATGTCTGTGTTTCCTTCTGGCTCTCCCTTTTAGTTATGCTGTTATAGTTAGTCCTGCCGGAGTCCTTGCTTGCACTTTGCACTCAATATACATTCAACTTATACATGTTGACTGTGACCATACCTAACTGCCATCTCTCCTTATTTTCTGTTCTCTCCTCTTCTGCTCTCTCCTCTCTCTCTCTCCCTCTCTCCTTTCCCTCTCTCCTTTCCCTCTCTCTGTCTCTCTGTCGAGCTATACATGTTGCTCCTGAGTTGCCAGTGATCCAGACCCCTCTGCCATCTGGAACTATCTAACCCGTCCTGGAGTCCTGCTTCTGGTTGGAGATCTCGTCGCATGGATGCCCTGTGTGGTGGCTGGGGATGGTTTCCATTAAGACTGCCCCATCATCGATTGCTGCTCTGGGGACTTGTGACTTCATTGTTCGATAGCTCAGGGCTGGAATCTCCTACAGTCTACCTGAGCCTTCAGGAACAAACTGAACTCCTTTTAATTTTAATTTTAACACATCTCCTGTTATACTGAACTTCCAGTACATTATTACGCTGATCAATACCTGCTATCCGTTATCACCCAGATGAGGATGGGTTCCCTGTTGAGTCTGGTTCCTCTCAAGGTTTCTTCCTATTACCATCTCAGGGAGTTTTTCCTTGCCACCGTCGCCCTCGGCTTGCTCACCAGGGACAATCTTATCATTTTGATTCATACACATTGCGTACAAACTTACTTCTTTTTATTGTGTAAAGCTGCTTTGCGACAATGTCAATTGTTAAAAGCGCTATATAAATAAAATTTACTTGACTTGACTTGCATGAATATGTAATTTACAATACATATGCACTCTTAAATATGTTCTCCTTATTTATGGATGTGATTATTCAACATAATATAATATTATGGTTGAATCACCCCGCATTAGCTCATATTACTATTGTAATTTTATTGCAGTATATGAGATTAAAAAAAAGGCAAAATAATTTAACAATAGTGGGTGGGGGTGTAGGATGACAACTTCGTGAACAAATAATAAAATGTATCTAAGTTTTCCTATTATAGCATTACCTTAAAGTATTAGATTGTTACAGACATTTGTGGACTTTTATAAAAATATGGACATTCAAGTCGAATCAGGACTTTTAATTGTGTAGTATCAAATCAAATCTCCCTTTATTTTTCTATATAATTTGCTGCTACACTAATGCATTTATCCTAGCATTGCACTAGTGCTTCACAACAGAAACGCTGGCCTCTTCTAATGGCATAAATTTGGCTTGGTCCGAGGTCAGGACTTTATGGGGGATGTGGCAATAACTCCCAGCTGAGTTCTTGTAAAGTGCAAGTGGTGTTCATGAGTGATTGTGTGTACAGTTTCTACAAAAAGATGCATCTCTTCTGCAAGTTGGCAACGTTATCTGTCTATTTTTTTAGGAAAGTGGGCCCTGAGCCACCTCGGACATATCGCTATTCACGGAGATTAGGCTAATTGGTGTTCCCAAGTTGCCCATAGCATGTGGACAGGAGTACGAGTGTGTATTTATGCGTGTGCCCTGCAGTGGATTGGCATCCTATATACCATACTGGGCTCGAAATCTTCTCTAAATGTCAATCAGTTTTATGTCTTCATTCATGAGAAATTTCATTACAAGTCCCATGTTTGACTTGAACACGTTTAAGCTTGAAATTGTCTTGTTCTATTGGCAGATAATTTAGCTTAATTTAAACATGTATTTATTGAAAGATGCAAAATTATTTCTTAATATAATAAGCACTGCAAACCTTTACAATACTACATAGATTTTACTTATTTTTTATGTAGCAAAATGTCAGGTAGAATAAATTTTTGTGGTTTCTCTAAAGACATACATCATTATTTGCAGCACTGGAAGGCATCACAAAATTCTCTAAGGCCACAACAAATACGTCTTCCTTGTTTAACAAGGAGCAGACCAACTCTGATTACTGGACAATGTCCAAAACTTCTGCAAATCCCAAACGGAGAGATTCCACTCATCTCTGGAACAAATATCTGAAATAATTTAGTGAGAGTGAAGCCTGAAAGCAAAAATTTTGGCCACAATGGATCCAGGCGCTTTAGGCCTAACAAACCCCACAGGGAGGTCTAGTGCTGATCTTCGGAAATGGAAAGAAGCTTAGTATGAAAAGAAACATCTGCTTTTTTTCTCTCTATAGATGGTTGAAAAACTGGACAAATCTTTTGACCATGTGTTCATACCTTTCCCCCTTTATCTCTAAAGTGGATGCCACTCAATATCATACAGTAGAAAAATTTTATAAACAGTGTTTTAATAATGAAAATGCTACTGTAAACACAAAAAAAATTATGGAAAGTGGTAAAAACTACTGTACACGTTCACACCTGCACAGCAGTGACTGGGGAGACAGCAGCCTTGAACAGAAAGTACTGATAAGACTGTTCTTATATTAAATATATTAAAACACAGTGATATTACTATAATTTACGTACTTTCATCTCTTTTAATTCAGTATACTTTAGCCTGTTTATTTCCTTGTTCACTTTATATGAAACATAAAAATAGCACATGATCGCATGCGACATACTATAACGTATTATACAAGAATTATTACAATGTGTTATATATTTCATGCGAGTAAAAAGGCATTTGAAGTATCAAAAAAATGTAAATGGGCATATTCCGGGTATTCCAGGGTTAATGCAGTGTTTCAGTGTCCTATCGGTATCTGATATTTCTATTAATTTTACATTTCAGGGACCCAAATTATAAACCTTCTCCTCCATCTACCCATATGTGAAGAGTAAGACCCAGTAAAAATAGCACTGTTTTTCAGATCACATAGCCTTTAAAACTCAGAGTATTATTTTAGACATTTTTTCCATTACTAGGGGCCAGGATTGTGCAATATAGAGTGGTATATACTCTTTTCAGCACAGCCTAGGCAATATGATGAACCATATTTTATCCAACTATACAAACTAGGGTTGGGAATCATCAGTCACTTCCCAGTACAAAATAAAATTAAATATTCAGATTCAGTATGTTTCCCACCAATTTTGTTACAATTGTAAATATTTAAAAATCAGTAATTAAATTTAGGCAAAAATAAGAAATGCAAGCTGGTTTGCTTCCCCCCAAGAACCTTCAACCATTTCAATTTTGCTGCACTTACTGTGACACACAAACCATTATGAAGACTGATGATGTGTTACGTATTCCCTCATCTCTCAGACACAGGCACTGGCATTATTGTAAGCACATGTGACAAGTGCATTATTCAAGTCAAGGTACTCGAACAGCAGAAATCAGTTGGCTTAATCACAGAAGACTGAGGCAGAGCGGGATGCTGTGTGCAAACTCCTAGCCGCTCCCACAGATCTTCTCTTGATCCATGTCTCTAAGTCATAAGTCTCTCCATGTAACTTTTTTCAATTAAAAAAAATTAATCAGACACTCAGCACATGTGGATTAGGTATCATCTTATAGAATGAATTGTTTATTTTAGGGAGATTCTTACTTTACAGTATGTAGCTCATATACTAAAATATGCCCTATAATATACTTTTATAACATTAGGAGACATTGAAAGTAAAGTTAAGATAAAAAAAGAGTCATAACTCAAAGGTGAGTCAAATAAGTTCTCAAAAGTATGACGCATTTGCCAGATCTGTTTCGCGTTTCTCTTTAGAATGTGCCCTTGGCTAAGAATCCTTAGAGTGGAAAGGACTTGAATGTGCATGAGGATGCTACTTTTTCACTTTGGAGGTGCCTCAAAAAAACAGGTCAGGTTGCTGGAAGAAAACTAAAATGGCACTCGGCAGTATAAATCACCTGATGAGTCACTGTACGATCTCTGCAAAGACTTTCCTGCACTCTATAAAAGCATCTGTGTGCGCATGAAATCTTTAAGCAAGGCATCTGCTCAATCAGACTACAGTTCATTTATGATTTCAGGTGGCAAATAAAAAGTCATCATCTGAACAATTAAAGCAACATCTAAGGAATGACTAAAAAAATTTTCTCCGAAATATATAACACAACCTATGTATAAATATGCTTATCAAGGGCATTGGAAAATAAACAATTGTATGGCTCTTTCACATTTCAATGCCCCATATCGTTGTTTACTCTTCAATAAGAGCAAGTGTCTCGTGCTATTCATGACAAATTAAACTATGTAAGAACTTGGTGCTGAAGTATTTGCCATTTTATGGTTAATATACAATAATAGTCAAAATAGTCCGCACTCTGGCTGCAGAATTAATTTTTTATTCAAATTTAATTAACTATAGTTTGTAAGAACTTGGTACTAAAGTATTTGGCATTTTATAGTTAATAGAAAAGTACAAAAAATAAATAAATAAATAAAATATATATATATATATATTAGATATCTCCACACTCTGGATGCAGAATTCATTTTAATTATCTTTTAGAAAAGACAAAAATAATTTTAAAACATAATCTCCTTGCTTTTTAGTTTGTCCATCTGAAAAATGTTTTAAGTTTTGCTGCGAGCCATGACTGCCTTGTTATCTTTATTCTTCATCAGAACTAAATTATCCTTTTTTTTTTTTTTTTTTTGCCAATGTGTTTCCAAACTGTGTGGGGATCACAAAAACTAATCAGAGCACAAAAACACAAATCACTGTATGCTGGTCTTCTTTCATGCCAATCACAAGTGTGGCATCCATTTTCACTCGCACCGCAGTTACAAATGGACTGGTGTAATACGTTCACTCCTGCACAGCAGTGACTTGGGAGACAGTAGCCTTGAAGGGAAAGTCCTGATAAGACTGTGTTTTTTATATATAATATATTAAAACACTATGATATAAAAAAAAACACTATAATTTAAGTTTTTATATACCTAAAGTGCGGATAGTTTTTTACTCCAACCCTTGTAGGTTGAAACAAATTAACTTGAAGTATTCATAACAGTGAACCTCAATACACTATGATACAGTATATTAGGTTTATACTGCTTTCTTGCATATAATAGTATTAGACTGAACTTATATTCCTATTTAACCTATAATACTGTATATGTCATCAGTCAGCCTAATTTCTTTATATTTATAGGTAAGTGCTTGTTCTGATGGGGTTGGGCTGTTAACATAGCCGGTGAATATCTGGTAAAAATAAATAAATAAATAAATCACATATACTGTAAAACACAAACAGGTCATTAAAAAATAACTTGAGTGGTCCTTAAATATCAATGAATTAAAAGAATCTTAACTACAGAAATACTCCTCAGTGCATGAACGTGTCCTTTGATCTTAAAATGTCATAAGCTGCAGTTAACAACTCAAAAGCAATTTAGTACTTATGACTTCTCAGACTCCATTCACATCACTCAACTGCTTTGCTTCGCATGGTCACTAACCTTAGAGTTAAACACATTCAATGTCTCTTTGAGTCTGAAAGTGGACCAGAGGTGAGCTGTATGACCTTCTCAACTTTTCATGAACCAACGTGTGGATAAAATGCTAATGGCTCCGTGCAAGTTATTTTTAATGCCCATTCGGCACGTCATGTGTGGATTACCCTTCAGTGAAAGCTGGCTACAGTATGTGGGGACGACATCCACAATGACAAAGGACAACAGCTCCCTTGAGAGTTTTCTCAGAGGTGTCTGAGACGGCACATGCTGATGGGGAGGTGATGTGCTGCAGCATCAGCACAGAGAACAAGGAGCAAAAGAAAATGTTGGGGAAATAGGGGGCTTGTGAAATTTCATGTCTGAACCCTCCCTAAATTCTTTTTGATAGTTTGTGAGTGGTTACCATCACACATTACAGCTGACTATATACACAGTACCAGACAAAAGTTTGGAAACAATTTTGGATTTATTTTATTACATGCATCTAGGACAATGCAGGGTTTCTTTTTCCAAAACAATGAAATAAACCATATGTCACTAGGTGATTATAAGTAACAGCAAAAACAGTCTGTTGTTTGTGTCAAAAGTCAGATGTTCTGGAATAGTCCTTGCAAGAACAGTATTGTCAAATGCTTTTGCAAAACCCTTCAACCAGCATGATGAAAATGGCTCTCATGAAGACCATCCCAGTAAAGCAAGACCAAAATGTACCTCTACTGCAGAAAAGACGTTCATTAGAATTACCAGCCTCAAAGATCACTAATTAACAAACAGCACCTCAGATTAGAGCCGTTATGAAGGCTTTATAGAGCATAAGTAGCAGATGCATCTCTGTATCAACTGTTCAGAGGAGATTGTTGCATATTTTGGACGCCTTCAGCATTGCTTTGCAATATAGAACAAAATGAATTTCAGAGAAGACCAAGTGGTTATCAATGTTGCCTTTCACCTTGAGAGTCAGGGATTCAATTCAATTCAATTTTATTTGTATAGCGCTTTTAACAATTTTCATTGTTGCAAAGCAGCTTTACACAATCAAAAGAATTAGTTAAGTTTGTATGAAATTTGAATATGTATGAATCAAAAAATGGTCAGATTGCTCCTGATGAGCAAGCCGAGGGCGACAGTGACAAGGAAAAACTCCCTGAGATGGCAGTAGGAAGAAACCTTGAGAGGAACCGGACTCAACAGGGAACCCATCCTCATTTGGGTGAAACAGAAAACAGGAATTGATCTGCATTCATACTGTGTGTTGGGTGGCAGGCAGTTCAGTATAATAGTTGTTAATATATGTTAATTGGTGTTAATATGGAGTCCAGGTAGTTACTGAAGGCTCAGGTAGACTTGTAGGAGTCCCACTTCGGGCATGTGTTCGTGGAGTTAGTTTGGTTTCCTCCAGGTACTCCAGTTTCCTCCAACAGTTTAAAGATGTGCAGATTAGGCTAAATTGCAATCCCAAAATGTTCATAGTGTGTGTGATATGCAATCTATTGGCACTCCGCCAAAGTCATATAAATTACCTCTGGTCTGCTGAATGAGGTGTGAGAAGCACTGAGAAGTCATAAGTTCCAAAATGCTTTGGAGTTATGTCAAAGGACACATCCATGCACTAAGAAGAAATTCTGTAGTTAATTCTACGTTGTTGAATTTTATTTTAGACCACTCAAGTGATTTTCAATGACCTGTGGTTTATACGTTAATTTTTACCTGATATTTCCTGAGTAGATTTTTTGTGACACAGGTCTTTCAGTTTCATTAACAGCCCAACCCCATTAAAACAAGCACTAACCTATAAATCCAAAGAAATAATTTGTAACATCACACATTACAGCTGATTATATTTATATAGCCTTTTAATGCCTAACAGACCCTATGGTGACAAATAGGGGTATTCGATTATCCATTTTTTTCCGGCTCAGGTTGCAACACTCTTAGCACAGAGAATATCAAAATGACAGCCGACGAAGACATCATTTCCCTGTTAATACTAGTATGTAGTGTTAACCTTTATCAAATTTAAAATATGATACATGCATTGAATTTCCTAGGCCTGTTAACAGTATAAGACCAGGATGTTTGGTGAGCTGAACAACAAATTCTGTATTTCACCTCTGCTCCTATCTGGAATTCATCCAAAATGCATGAGCACATCATATTTAGTGTGCCTGTACGAATCTTGTGGTGTAAAAACACTATTTCTCACCAGTCCTGAAATGCATTCCAACTACAGTACATCACTGCTATACAAATCTTTAACCTGACTTTTTTTTATATTGTTTGGTTTTCAGTAAAGCAAACAGTTTCTTCTTTTTTATCCTTATATCTGAATATCAATAAGCTACATGAGGCAGTATTTTAGCCACCAGGACCTAAAGTCTTTGTGCTAAATAACATCATAGATAGCAGTTTCATAAGCTAACCAAAAACTGAACCAAATAGCCAATGTAAGCTAAACTGGGTAAAATAAATTGGAATATTTACACCACAGCTGATACTGACAACCATCACATAAGGCATTAGCTTCAGCCACCGGGAGCTAGCAGGTTTGTGCTAAGCTACATAAGGCAGTATGGTAGCCCGAATAGCAGTGTTTTCTACGTGCTACCGTAAACTATCTATGTAAAAATAAAATAATATGAGATTTCTATGATCAGAATAAGAATTATATGAGACTTAATAACTCACCCATGGTAGCAGCTTGCTGGATTCTCCTCCTGGAGCAAACACTGTAACTCTTTAAATCACACCCGTTTTTGTCGGAGTTTCAGTGTTGTTCTGAATAAAAGATAAACTCCTCCCACTGTCCAGAACATTCTGTAGGGCTTCAGTAACCTATACAGCGCGTGACATCTTCCACACGTGCAAGAAACGTACAGAATCTGTGTGTGTGTGTGTGCGCGCGCGCGCGTGCGTGCAGGGGGCGTGGTCTTGTATGTAGCGTGCTTCTACAATTGTTTTCCTTGTGAATGGCATGTGGGCGTGTCCAGCCGCCGGTCATTATCAGATGATGAAGTGCGAAGGAAAGACTGTGCCTCTCCTCGGATTCATACGGATTACATAAAATGAGAATATCTATTTTTTTGTTTAACTTGCTTTATTTAAAAGTAGACACTTTACGCTTTAAATAGATATATTTCTCATGTCGGTGTGTGAAGTAATCGCGGAGTTTCAGATAATTTTAGTGACGAAGATATTCACGGAGACTGAGACGGCTGAAAGCGCACCCTGTTTATTTTCTTTATTTTACAAAAACACAATGTTTTGTTCGTATAGTGAGTATCCATAAACACTTTGCCAAGTTGAATGATGTACTACACTTATATATATATGATAAAAAATGACGGAGCATTTTAAGTTTTTTTTATGGTTACCAGAAAAAGATGCACTTGGACCCGCCGGCGGCTCCTCTGACTCCTAAGCGTTTTAAGGTAAAAGCTAATATTACATTATACAAGGTAGGAGTCAGGGAGTGTGAAACCATACCCAGTTCCTGAGTTTAAGACATCAAAACCCATCTTTCTACAAAATAAAAACATCAGTTTTGAGGAGTGAGCAATTCCAGCATGAAAACATTACAGATCCCAGCAGATGGTGAACCTCAGGCATGATGCCAGATTAGCAGTGCATCATGCAGGGCTCTGGGAATAGCAAGGAACAGCAAGAAGAACAGAAATACTCAGAGGAGAGCAAAGAACTCACCAGAGTAAGTGCAGGGTCGGGGCACTCAGGTCATAAATGGTCCGATCGGGCCAACAGAGAGCACAGCTGTGTCGGAGTGTGGATCAGCGCATCAGCCTTTAGACTTCTTTCCAGGTTGATATCCGGCCCATTCTACAAAAGAAATCACACAAACTCACTAGAAGTGATGCATAAATGAGTCCTAGCTTTCCAATCATGCTTGGCTTCCAAACAATACTTAGCGCACAAGCCATGGCAGGGCCTGGCTTCATGACCACACACAGGAACCATATGAGCACCAAATTCCTTATCATAAGCTTAGATGGCTTGCCTCATTAAGAACAGCTCCACAGATATAGAGAAACACAGGTATTTGCACAGATTTAGGTCTCTAATTTATTAGCGAGACCATCTTTTTTTTTTAAATAAAGTGCATATACAGTAGTATGACACTCCACATCTATTCTTATATGTATCTAACGAAGTTTGTAGCTCATGATTTCCCTACAGTACATATACTAAAATTGAACTTTGGTGTTCTGCAAGGTTTTATTTGGGACAAATAAAAAATGTGTAAAGGACTTCTGTAAAGGATACACTCTGTATGCTTTGTTTTACTTAATCCTGATATTAATTAATTAATTCATTATCAACCAGCCAGGCAATGTGGTGTAGTGGTTAGAACTGTTGCCTTGCACCTCGATTCCCGTCTCTGTGTGCATGAAGTTTGAATGTTCTCTCCGTGCTTGGTGGGTTTCCTCCGGGTACTACGGTTTTCCTTCTACAGTCCAAAGACATGTACGATAGGTTAATTGGCATTCCCAAATTGCCCGTAGTGTGTGAATGAGTGAGTGTATGTTTGTGTGCCCTGCGATGGATTGGCACCCTGTCCAGGATGTACGTACCCCGCCTTGTGCTCAAAGTCTCCTGGATAGGCTCCAGGCCCCCCGTGTCCCTGAATACAGGATTAAGCGGTATAGATGATGAGTGAGATCAATCAGCCATAACACTATAACTACTGATAGCTGCCATGACCAACACAGATCACCACCTATACACCAGCAAACTGGTGACAGGATTAACAGCACCTACTGTATACTCATGGGGAATAAGCACCAGCCCGTCTAGTCCCTTCCCAAAGGTAGGGACTGCACTACAAATCACAGGAAAAAAAATATTTGCGGCAATAGAAAGGAATCTGAACACCCAATGCACCAGAGCCCGCTTTACATGGGGCCCAGCAGGCTGTCAGCCCAAGGCTGCTGACCCAGACACCACAACCCACGACATCTAAAGGATCTACTGTGTCCTGGTAGCAGACACCACCACCACACACCCCCGGAGGACCTGCACAGCATTTTTCCGGTCAGTAGGTCACTGGCTGAATGCAGTTATAGCAAACCAAACACAAAAGTCATATGAAAAATACCATAGCTAATTTCTTTATGCAGCTGTGACAGTGAGTGACGTCTGAGGTTATTATACAAAGTTCAGTGCTTAATTTGGAGCTTACCTTGGGCTGATGTTGATCAGTCCACTTTACTGACACAATAATCAAACAAGGGTGATTATTTATTCTTTCATATTTTTTCCACCCAAAATGCATTTGAAGGCTACAAGGACTAAGCACACATCACCAAAGGGCCAATGAGAGAACTGTAAGCAAGGTTTCTTGCTGTGAATGAGAAATTAGTTTGCTCCACATCATTCTTATTATTAAATTCTTATGATACGATATCTTAGTATATTGTATAAATTCCTTGCTTAAGCTTAATGCTTTCATTCTTAAGTAATGAAACATATTTGATTTCAGCCCTCTATTACTGTCTTCAAGTCTATTATACAGTGACAGTATTGTATCTCTATTTTTTTACTTTAAATATGTATTTGCCATAGAGCACAAACACACACACATACACACAAATCCATGAGTCAAACAGATGAATAAATATAATTACAATCTAACCAGAAAGGGATCCAAAATGGCTCCTGGCTTTTCTCTTCCAGGTCATGTGACCAGGTGCTGTCACACTTCCAGAAGACTGAGGAGAGATCAGTCTGTTCAGTACAGTTCTACCTGTGGAGCAAAAAAGGAAAAAAAAGTTAATTACAAGCCAAAATCAGTTTATAGTATTCACAATTGGTAAAATTTACATATTACCTAAAGCTTCCTTTAAAGGGATTTGTATATATAAACAATGGTTTCCTTCTTTTTTGTCTTCGCAATAGGCAGTTCTGTAAAAGGAAAAAGAAATAAAAAGGTCAAACAGTACATTTCTTCATCCGTAAATATAAAACTAATCTGTATTTTAAATCAATTATAATAAATAAGAAAATGCAGAATAAAAAGCAAAATTTTTTCTTTAAAGTAAAAAAAATATATTTATATGCTACAAAGATTAATCTGTTGTTATATTACATTTGTATTTCGATGGTAATGTGAGCTGTTATTCTCACTATTTTTCCCTACTGCATTGCACAGACCATAATTCTGACACTTGAGCAAATCACTGGAAACAACTGTTAATTCAAAATTCCTTTTTAATAGATGCTTTAACGCAGTTACTGGATTTTGTCAATAAACTTTTTTGCTCTTTTAGTAAAGATATTAAGATGTAAAGCAGTTTTATCCAATTTTTCAGTAGATAGATAGATAGCTAAATAGATGGATACTTTATTGATGCTGAAGGAAATTCCAGAATATTACATAATATTACAGCAATACAGAGGTAGAATATACACACGTGGACAAAATTGTTGGTACCATTCGTTCAATGAAAGAAAAACTCACAATGGTCACATAAATAACTTTAATCTGACAAAAGTAATAATTAAAACAAAATTCTATGAATGTTAACCAATGAAAGTCAGACATTGCTTTTCAACCATGCTTCAACAGAATTATTTAAAAAAAATAAACTCATGGAACAGGCCTGGACAAAAATGATGGTACCCCTAGAAAATACTGAAAATAATGTGACCAAAGGGACATGTTAATTCAAGGTGTGTCCACTAATTAGCATCACAGGTGTCTACAGTCTTGTAATCAGTCAGTGGGCCTATATATAGGGCTCCAGGTAGTCACTGTGTTGTTTGGTGACATGGTATGTACCACACTCAACATGGACCAGAGGAAGCGAAGGAAAGAGTTGTCTCAGGAGATTCGAAAGAAAATTATAGATGGGACTGTAGCCAACCTCCCTGGACGTGGCCGCACGAGGAAAATTCATGACAAATAAAAGAGACGGATAATCCGAATGGTAACAAAAGAGCCCAGAAAGACTTCTAAAGAGATCCAAGGTGAACTTCATGCTCAAGGAACATCAGTGTCAGATCGCACCATCCGTCATTGTTTGAGCCAAAGTGGACTACATGGGAGACGACCAAGGAGGACACCATTGTTGAAAACAAATCATAAAAAAGCCAGACTGGAATATGCCAAACTACATGTTGACAAGCCACAAAGCTTCTGGGAGAATGTCCTATGGACAGATTAGACAAAAATTGACCTTTTTGCCAAGGCACATCAGCTCTATGTTCACAGACGGAAAAATGAAGCATATCAAGAAAAGAACACTGTCCCTACTGTGAAATATGGAGGAGGCTCTGTTATGTTCTAGGGCTGCTTTGCTGCATCTGGCACAGGGTGTCTTGAATCTGTGTAGGGTACAATGAAATCTCAAGACTATCAAGGGATTCTAGAGAGAAATGTGCTGGCCAGTGTCAGAAAGCTCAGTCGCAGTCGCAGGTCATGGGTCTTGCAACAGGACAATGACCCAAAACACACAGCTAAAAACACCCAAGAATGGCTAAGAGGAAAACATTGGACTATTCTAAAGTGGCCTTCTATGAGCCCTGACCTCAATCCTATTGAGCATCTTTGGAAGGAGCTGAAACATGCTGTCTGGAAAAGGCACCCTTCAAACCGGAAACAACTGGAGCAGCTTGCTCATGAGGAGTGGGCCAAAATACCTGCAGAGAGGTGCAGAAGTCTCATTGACAGTTACAGGAATCATTTGATTGCAGTGATTGCCTCAAAAAGTTGTGCAACAAGCTATTAAGTTAGGGGTACCATCATTTTGTCCAGGCCTGTTCCATGAGTTCTTTTTTTTATAATTCTGTTGAAGCATGGTTGAAAAGCAATGTCTGACTTTCATTGGTTAACATTCATAGAATTCTTATTTATTATTACTTTTGTCAGATTAAAGTTATTTCTGTGACCATTGTGAGTTTTTCTTTCATTGACCGAAGGGTACCAACAATTTTGTCCACGTGTGTACATTTTCCACAAAGATTCTGCAGATTTTATGTAGAATATACACAGATCAGCCACAAAATTATGACCACTGACAGGTGAAGTGAACATTGGTTATCTCGTTGCAGCGGCACATGGAAAAGTTTGGGATATATCAGGCAACCAACCCACAGCACCCAAAGGATCCATAACTAATGCACCCTTCAAAGGTCCTGTGGAGTCTTATTTATTTACTTATTTATTCATTTCTACATACAGTCAATTAGGCATAACAATGGCACCTGATGTGGATGGGCAGTTGATCGGTTGGAAGCAGAAAAAATGTGCAGGCGTAAGGAATTTAGCGACTTCGACAGGGGTCAAATTGTGATGGCTGGAGAACTAGGTCAAAGCAACTTCAAAACATTAGCACTTGTGGGATCGTCCCACTGGCCAGGCGATATGGTCATTGGTAGCCAAGGCTCCAATCAAAGCCCAATTTAATCAAAGTGATACTGTAGCTTAAATTGCTGACGAAGTTAATTCTGGTTGTGATAGAAGGGTGTCAGAATCCACAATGGATCACAGTTTGCTGCGTATGGGGCTGTATAGCCGCTGACTGATCAGGGTGTGTCTACCGCTAAAAGCTCCTGAAATGGGCATGTGAGCATCAGAACTGGACAACAAAGCAATAGATGAAGGGGGCTTTGTTTGATAAATTTTATTTCCTTTTATATCATGTGCATCACTTACCTGGGGAGGAGATGGCACCAGGATGAACAAGGGAATAATTCAAGCTGACAAAGACAATGTAATGCTTTGGGCAATGTTATGCTATGAAACATTTTTTTGCCGTTTACATCCTGAGATGAAAGTACTACCTACCTAAACATTATTACTGACCAAGTACACACCTTCATGGAAATGGCATTCCCTGATGTCAGTGGCCTCTTTCAGGAGGATAATGTAAAATCTGTTACATAGCAGCAAGTCTGAGGTGTTGCCTTGGCCACCACATTTTCCAAATTTCAAGAAAAATAAGATCCATGGCTCCACTTCTCAACTTACAGGACTTAAAGGATCGGCTACTGACAACTTGGTGCCAGATACCACAGCACATCATCACAGGTCTAGTGGATTCTATTTCTCAGCAGGTCAGGACTGTTTTGATAACAAAATACTTAGTATACTGTAGGTGGGTGGCCATAATATTATTGCTGCTCAGTCTATGCTGGTAATACACAAGTTAATCATAAACTGAAATGATACATTATTTAAATTGAACTCATGTTTAATGATACAATGATACACTGCCTTTGGATTTTCGCTTTCAGTGAAATGTGAAAACCATTGAAATTGCGCTGATAGTACAAACATGTTAAATGGCAATTATGGTGAGGGCTTAACTTCAATGCTTCAGTAGCAAGTCTTGTTCTTGTTACTAAATTGTACTGTACCTACTGACCAGAATTACCCTTAAAACCAGTAGACCAAGTACACAAATCTTACACTTACAAGCTACACTTTTCGCTAGCCAAAATATTAGACTATTAAAAGAAGTCTTCAATTTACAGTAAATTTCAACTTGAGTAATGTTTCTGGAATACTTGCCATCAAATGTACTTAAATATCAAATGTGGTGAGCTCACTGTAGTCCTAAAGTCAAGGCAAAAGTATGTAAATCTCTCTGTCTGTCTCATATTATCCAGGAGAGGTGGCAAAAGGAAGTTGATTAGAATTTCTGAATCTGTTGGAATTTTATTTATTTATATATTTTGTTATTTTGTTATAAATGCTAAAACCATTCATGATTTAAGGGATTTAAATTTGGCATTCATTCCAAATAGGACTAATCGGTGGGAAGGCAAATGATCTTGCACATTCAATTACATGTAGTAGTCTGCAGGAGGTGATATTACCACATCCAAATGAAAAAATACTTGCCAAATTTAAGATGGTGGTCACGTTTTTTTTTTTTTAAGTCAATAGAAATATATTTCTTCACAAGCATAGTTGAGTAGAATATTTTTAATCCTCAGTTGAAAAACATCATCAGAATGATACTGAAGTACAGTAATGAGGCACAAATACTAAAGTACTGTGCACCACTGCTTAAAATATATTCAGATGCAACCAAATATCAGACATTTGACCTTGCTGTGACCCTGATCCTGTTTGCATCAAATTTAAAATCTATTTACATGATATTATGACTACATTTTTGTTCACTTCTCTAAGGGGGAGGACGTTATTTTTGAGAACTCTAATGCCTTGAAACCTACAGACACACACTTATGCAGTACAAGAAATTTGGAACCACCAATCAACCTAAAATTTATGTCTTTTAACAGTGGGACTAAACAGCTGTGCGGCCGTAAAAAGCCACTTATGAGTGAGACTAATCAGAAAAAAGGCTTCAATTTGCTGGGAAGCATAATGATCTGACTTTGAAGCAATGGAAAAAAAGTATATGTGGTCTATTAAGTGCAGACTGATCCTATTTCAAAGCAATGGGCGAGCCAGGGTAAGCAAAGGAAGTGTATGATGCAATGCACCCATCATGCATAGTGGCCACTGTAGAAGCAGTGTTACGATCTGGGGTTGCTTCATTTGATCAGGTCTAGGCTTAGCAATGTTACGTGGCAATAAAATGAAGTCAACTGACTTCGTGAATATACTGAATGAGTTTACAGTATGTGTATGACACAACTGTGCTCTCTGTCTCTGTTATCCCATCTATGGACGTTCTTTTTGATCTCATGATGGCCCAGGCATGTTCCATGACTCAGATTGAAAGAGTGGTTCTGGGAGTATGAGGAATCATTTTCACACATGAATTTGCCACCACATTGCACACCATATTCAAAGCTAAAGTTGGTCAAACAAAATATCAATATCATTTTTTTTTTAACCTAGGAAGTATATTTAAATGACTCTACACTGCAGTGTTAATTACAGGTACTGTACTGTACTGCATATAATACAATTCCACAGTAACTGCCCAATTTACTTATTCCTTTTCTTTCTTTGATAAGGAGCTGAAGTCAGGTGTAATGTTTTAAGTTAAGCCTTTATTTGTCTCACATACACTGTACATACATACATAACTGAACAATTAAATAATTTCTTCACATATCCCTGCGTAACTAGGGTCAGAGCGCTGGGTCATCCATGATACAGTGCTGCTGGAGCAGATAGAGCGAAGGCCCAACAATAGCAACCTAATTGGAGGTTGACTTGGCTGGCTTGAAGCGCCAACCTTCCAAACAGTAATTCAGTGCCTTAGCCCTTTGAACTACCACTGCTCCTGTGCTGAAAACCTGCTCCCCTAACCAAACGGATGGTTGCATAAAATTCTGAAAAGGATTTCAGGCAGCGAGCAATAATGAGTGAAGACTATCAGCTGGATGAGTGTGAGAAATGACACATCAGTCCTGCCTCTGATAGCACACTGCCATCTAACGCTGCTATTTTTATATAGTGAATTTCAACTGTTAAGCTAAAATTAGGTATCTTCCAGCTCTAGTTAATTTTAGGCACAATTCTGGTTCTTGGCTGTTTGTGAAGTAATAGTGTAATTGCAGTGCGACGAAAAAGTATTTGCCCCCCTCCTGATGTTTTATGTTAAATGATTCAGGTCATCGTGTTGATTTTATTTATTAAGCGTGTGAAAAAGTCATTGCCCCATGCTAAATAACAAAAAAACTGTTATTTTTTGGAAAGCTGTGTTAAATTTTACTTGCCACACCCAGGCCTGATTACTGCCAGACCTTATAAATGAAGACATCACTTAAATAAAAACCTGTCTGACAAAGTGGAGTATTCTACAAAATCTAAAAAAGCAACATGATCTAAAGAACTTCAAGAATAGATGTGAAACAAAGTAACTGACATGTATCAGTTTGAAAAGAGGCAACCAAGCCATTTCTAAGCCATTTCTTATAATTCAGAAATGGAGCATACTAGGAACAGTGGTGAAACTTCCCAATGGTAGAGGCCTACCAGAATTACTCCAAGAGCATGACAACTCACTCAGGAGTTCATAAAAGAACCCAGAACAACACATAAAGAAGGGAGAAATCATTATTTAAAAACTTTGTATTTACGCGGGTTATATTTAAGATTGATTTAATTATCTTAATCATTTAAGTGCAACAAATATGCAAACAAAAAAAGGGGGCGGGGAGGCAAATACTTTTTCACGGCACTGTACATGTATATTTTTAAATGTCAACATTGTGGATGCAATACATTTTGGAGTAAGATTTTCTGAAGACACATAAAACAGCTTAATCAATTCCTTCATATTTTTGTTCAATCCCAAGATTGAACATCTGCACTTTGTTCCTGGTCAGTCTTTTCCCTGTGCACCATCGGACCCCTGGAACCGATTCAAACTGCAGCTAAACCATTTTGTTCCATCTATGCAAGTTCTTATTACATAGTTCAGTGCACTGGCATCTTTCAGGTGCCTGTATCAGATTTAAAATACTGATGCTTGCCTACAAAAACAACCCAGCCCATACCAACCTGGCGCATTTATCACACCCGGCTCTATATCACTTTTACCTCTAACACAGTTCTGCTTGACTCACCATCCATCAAGATACAAGAGAGACGTGCACCATGACTCTTCTGTGTATGTGCATGCAGGAAGGAGATGCAACCTGTGAAGAGCTGAGTCACTGGCTGTATTCAAAAAAGACTGAACAGCTTTTTAGATCTGTGGTATTTGTTTAACTCCGGCCTACTGTTACTAGTGTGAGGATAAGGGTTTCTGTTAGATTCTGTATTTATCAAGCAGGGATTGTGCTTATTTAGACACTTCTTCTTCATACAACTTTCTATAAGAGGATAAACTATATGAATCCAATTGTATATGAATATGAACTATACAGTATGTATCCAACTGATTTGTATAGACTATTCGAATCCACTCCGGATTCATTTAATTCCCTAATAAGCAAACCATGATAAACCAGTCTTAATATAGAGTCCATCATCTTTTAGTTCACATTAAGTAGCATGATCATAAATCAGTACAGTATACAACGTTAAGGCAAACATTATTAAGTGTGTTAAGAGGACGGTATTAGTGTTATGTGAAGAACAGGCCTGGCATATGTACAAGTATGTATTTGGAAAGCTGCACCAGAATGCTTAAAATGGGGATAGACTGCCCTCTATTGGACAAAAATAAAGAGTAAACCATTTATATAGAATCCTGAGATGGGGACCAACTGTCCTACATAGGCGCTGTATTATCAAGCTTTTAAACATGAGTTTACGACATGTATACGGTGAATGTATTTGGTGCAAGTGTACAGTATGAGGAGCTACGTTAACTCTAACTTTGGTACAGTGCCAGGTGACTGCCAGGTGACATTAAGTGGTAATTTAGTTTTCTTGTTAATATGCTAAAACACCTACTTCAGTTCATCAGCCCCTTCCATCCATCTATCTAGGAATCTCTGTTATCCAACAAGGACCCATGGAGGCCAGTGGTGACCATTTATTTCTCATTTGGACGACCGTGGTAGAACCTCCGGTCAACATTCACATGCAATATCATCCCCTTATTAAGCTATTTACCAGATTTCCCTGCCTTTGACTGCCTTTCCTACAAATCAGTTTTCAAAACTAAACCAAGGAGTATACTCATTTATTATCTATACCGCTTATCCTGTACAGGAGTCACAGGAGGCTGGAGACTATCCAAGGGGACTCAGGGCTACAAGCCCTATGGGCTAAACCCTGAATGAGGTGACAATTGCATGGCATAAGCAAACACACAACAGACATTACAGGCAATTTTGAAATTCCACTGAATCTAATCTGCACGTCTTTGGACTGTTGGAGGAAACCGGAGTGCCAAGAGGAAACCCACCATGCAAACTCCACACACACAGAACAGACCCAAAGGTGGGACTCAAACTCTTGACCCTGGAGGTGCAAGGCCTTGAACTTAAGACATGTATATTAATGTCAGGGCAAAGTTATTTTAGTTTCCAATATGACTTAAGTCTATATAGAGTGGTTTGGCAATACCGGACCTTTCTGATACATAAAAAATCAGGGGCAGGAACATATGGGAAGTACTTGACATAGGATTTGCCATTTCATCTGCACCCCAAGTGCAAATCATATGCCTGAGAGGTATTTTATTGTATAATCCATGCAGAGCTAATAAATCATATGTAGCTCATCTTCAGTAAGAGTGTTATGCAGGCTGGGGTTGTAATAGATCTAGAGCCTACCTCAGGGAGAAATCTGTAGATACACCCTTGATGGGATACAAAACCATGCATTTGCACACTCATTCACAGCCATTACTAGCCAATTCATCTAACAGGCTTAAATAACATGGCTTATGGGAGATGGGAGAAAAAAAAAATTCAGACAATAACCAGAGATCAACCCTGAACCCTTGACTGGTGAGGGAACACCAATTCTAGCATAAATAATCATCAAAGCATTTAAGCTTTTTTAAACCAGTTCACTGATTAAAATGTACAAGGGGAGTTCAAATCAAACTGGGACTTTTGACTGTGCAGAATAACAAAATGGTTATAGGAGTGAAAACCTACCTTTATTTGTCTATATAATCCTCGGCTACACTAATGCACTTATCCCAGCGTTTCACTAGTGCTTGAATACCATAAAGGTAGAAAGTTTTCTCAGAACGCCAGAGCCATTGATCCGACCACCTGCTTCATGTCTAAAACTCTGGCCTTCCAGGAACTCATTCAATTGCCCAAACATGGCAGTTAAATGGCTTGGAATGATGTCAGGACTATACATTAGATGTGTCATAAATCCAAATCCAAAAAGTTATCCATTGATTTACAAGAATCAGGAATTCTACTTATTCAGTGTTCATGGGAATGAACAGCCCTCGTAGTATAAAGTAACAATCGGGCGTTATGCATACTACTATATGGTGCCACTCCTAAAGCTGGCTTCAAAAAAAGAGAAAAAAAACAAAAGCTTCTTTCAGAAAACATCTTTTGAGAATTGGAGTTCATACACAAACAACAAAGCTCCTGTTCTGAAACCCTCCTCTGCCTGTAAATAGAGCAAATATCACAGAGTTTCCTGCATCAGAGCACCGGGGTCAGCTGTTTGATTTCAAGTTCCTTTGTTTGCTTGATGTTATATGGCTGTTAAAAGCAGCAGCATGAACATATCCGAAGGAGGTGAACATGCTAATCCTGTACTCGTACTCGGAGTCTCTTTAAAACCACTCCATGCCTCTAGGGTACTAGGAAGACTATTGGGTATTTATTAATTATATTTATGAACTTCGTGATCGTTTTCTTCTAGTTACGTCTCTTTGATCACTTGAAATATAAAGCCTGCATGTAATATGTTCTGACCTTGTTTGCACTCGATTTCTAAAACCCTGGGCGCGCTACACCCTCGGTGTCTGTGTTCTAGCCGGAGAACCACAAATCTGTCCAGAGCACGCCGTCATCATGATCAGAACCATCTAATGAGTAGTTGTAAATCGCATTGCCAGTTCACACAGAGACATTTGATGTTTGTCATCAGTGATATGCAAAACAACACGACACATGCCACGAGACAAGTGTAGTCATTAAGGAATCTGAGAGACAGTCACAGCACACATCCATCATGTCTTTTGCTCCTTTGAGAACATGCTCATTACAAACAATAAAATTCCACTCAAAATTGAGTACCGCATGCCATCTATTTCATAATCTACAGAGACGAAATGTGCGATCAAACACTTGGTGTGTGTTCCTCAGTGCTCGAATTGTCAGACAGAGTGTACAGAGAGCAGCAGAACGAATTGTTTCCTCCGAGACAGCCACAGATCTGAGATCTTATTTTACACGAGGCTACATCGGAGATGAAGATCTGTTAGGACACAGTGTGAAGTTCAGCAAAAGGAGACTCAGCACATATATCTTGCCTCATAAATGTTTAATGGTGTCTAAAAGCTAATACTTCTTGCACGGATTTCTCGGGCTGTAAGAATCTAACCTCTATACACTCTGGCCTGAGCTCTGTTCACATAGCCAGGGCATGAAGACGCACTGAAGAGATGGAGGTGTGTGAATGTGGATCTGTAAATCACTTACCATAAAACAATTGGTTTAAGAGAGGGGGAGAAGAAAGTGCTTTTATTTATGTCCAAATGGAGGCAATAATCCTATGTGAATCAATAGGTAATAGAGCGAGAGAGAGAGAGAGAGAGAGAGAGAGAGAGAGAGAGAGTGTAAAGGTAAGTGAAAAGTTCTTCATTAGCTTATCTGCTTTAAAAAGCACTTTACGATAGATATTTTCGTTATACAATACATTTTTAAATCTGACTGCGCTGGCCTCCCAGGATCTCCTTCAATAACCCAAACATGTAGGAATGTGAAAAATGGATGCATCTCTTCCTTAAGTTGGCAACAAATTATCTATCTACTTTCAAGGATAAGACGTTTCACTCACTGAATTGGAAAATTTCATCACAAGTCCCAGTTTGACCTGAACGCTCATTTAATAAATGTGACATATACACGATGTACATATCAAGTTACAAAGCTAACACAATGACACATTTTTTAAATCTTCCTCCCAGGGTAGTGTAACACACGCAGTCCAGAGTGTATAGGGGTAACACACTCAGATGAAGTAGTAGTGTAACACACTCAGATGAAAATCCACCCTGTTATGCATACAGGATGTGAGTGTACAGACATCCATGATTGGCTTGTGCCACTGTGATTGACAGAGGAGCATGCATGACATCCTGCTCACCCATAGAACATGGTCAGTTTTGCTGCATTTGTTTTGGCCCATGAATAGTTGTGCATCAGGAGGACTTGCAATCTCCCGTTGCTAGACGACTATTTTTTTTTTCTTGCATCGCTGGGGAGTCTGACATTTATAAAAATAATTTGAGAAGGAAAATTAACACATTCACTACCTAGTGAGATGGTGACAATGTCTACCCATAAATAACATTAAGCTTTGTGTTATAAAAGTATTTCAGATGCACCATAAAAACATAGTGATTCTCACGCACTCATTCTCTATATCACTCATCCTGTACAGGGTCGTGCCTCCCATTGCAGGGCACACAAGCACACACACTTACACACCAAGGGCAATTATAAATTTGCATGCTTGCTTGTTGAAGAAAACCAGAGTACCCAGTGGAAACTCATCAAGCATGAAGAGACCATGCAAACACTATGCACACAGAACTTAGCAAGACTCGAATCCTCAACCCTGGGGGTGTGAGGCCACTTTGCTAACCTACAGTATAGTGACTTCATCACAATATTACATATTATACAGCTAATTTAATCCCAGTTCAGGTAATGAACGATAAGAAATCTTGTTCTGTCCTTAATTTTATGGAATCTTAAATATTATTAGGAAAACATCTGAACAGACCGATCTGTAGACAAAACTTTATTGTTATCATATTATCAACAATGCTAAACAAAGAAACTTATTTAACACAGTGCAAGTAACTCTAACTTGACCAGACTGACCATTATGGGAATACTCTGGCATTTTCTCCACCCTCGTCATCCATACCATGACTACTGTACTACAAATGTAATACAGGTAAATTCTTATTTATTATAAAGTATATATTAAATATTATATATTACATGAAATGAATTTTAAAAAAAGTTTAAATGAGCGTGCTTCGGAAATTAGACCGACCTTCCACTCCACCTATAATATATTCTTGTAAAGTGTACTATAATACAATTATTTTGAAGTTTAATTTCAAATTTGGTAAAAGCATGATATTAGTATACTTTTTATATATTAACTGATGGTACAACTTTTTGTTAGTATATTTGCAATCAATGTAATCAATGCAATTCAATATATTTGTAATACACTAAAGTGTATTTTCTTTTCACTGGGGTATGGCTGGTATTTATTGTCACTTTCCTTAAGGGAATCATAAACAATACAGACTACATTTCAAATATCTTTGGCATAACCTACTGAGACCTGAATGTTCCCATTAGAGGACAACCTTTTCTCCTGACTACATTGTCTATATATCCTCTTATGATCCTCATATGAGAGCTGATTTTTATAAAGAACTCCCCCCCCCCCTTTTTTTTTTCTTTAGAACTGATACTTACTTACTTAAAATAAAGAGAAACAGTGAGGGAAAATTGCAACACACACAACAGTATACTTTAGATTTGTGTATGGTCTGAATTTTTCCTTGTGGAAAAGGAAGCATGGCGGAATATGCGTTATATATATATTTTTTTTTTTACTTTTAGCTGCAGAACACTTGCCTATAAATTAGTGCTGCACGATTAATCATATCGCAATCGCAATGCGATTACATTACAGCAAATGTTGCGATTATATTAAATAAACAAAAAATTTTAGTTTTTTTATGCCAAAAAAACAAAAACAAAAAAAACATTCAGTCTCGTGTAGCGCGTGTGCTTGTGGTCACGTGACTCCGCAGCACGGCGTGGAGACGGGAGGAAATGGATACAGAACAGACCGACACTGAACTTGTACCCAGAAAAAAATGCCACCTCGTTTATTTGGCGATAGTTTGGTTTCAGGATATCGGACACTGAGCAGAAAGAGGTACTGTGCAAAAGTTGCAAAACTAAAGTTGCTACATCACGTAGCAACACGACACATTTATATCAGCACCTGAACACAGAGAAAAGGATGATGAATGCCTGGCGGTAAAAAGCCAAGAGTAGTAAAGAGACCGAACAAAACAAAGCACAACCCAGAGTGATACAGTGCAAGGAAATCACTGACTCCATCACGCACTGCTTGGCCAAAGACATGATGCCCATATACACTGTTAGCAAAAAGAGGGACTTTAGAGATTTTAGAGACACTGGACAAGAGATAACCTTTGCCCTCACGAAACTACTTCTCTCAAGTCGCAATACCTGAAATTTACAGTAAGTGCCGTAGCGAGGTTCAAGTTGAAATAACTGCAGTGAAATTCTTTTCAGCCACTACGGACCTTTGGTCAAGCAGGACGACCGAGTCATATATTAGCCTAACCGCGCACTTTGTCGACGATGAGTTTAAACTGAATAGCCGTTGCCGGCGAACATCGTATTTCCCTGTCGATCACACGGGAGAGAACATGGCCGCGGGTTTGAGAGAGCCACTGGCTGCATGGGACCTCTGTGAGGATGTTTTGGTCGCTGTCACAACAGACAAACGCACGAACATCGTCAAAGCAGTGACGCTTAATCACTGGACTAGGTTCCAGTGCTTCGGGAATAGATTTCATTTGGCCATCAGTAAGTTAAATTAATTTTAACTTAGCTTTCTACTTAACTGTACGTTAAAGCTATTAACAGATTTATTTAAGAATAAATGGAAATACATCTTTTTAAAAGAAATATACAAAGAACTGTATATGTTACATCCTGCTTAAATGCCCCTGTTTTGGGACAAAATGTAAATATATATATATATATATTTTCAATGGGTATTTGTTTTATTTATCTGTACTTTTTACTTTTACTTGAAAGTTAATTTAATGTAATTTAATTCAGTAATGTAAAGATGTTACGTTTATTTAATTTTGTACAATTTTGTTTTAATCTGAAAACATTGTTAATTTCTAGCACTGTATACTGTATCTCAGTTGACAAATTTCAGCATTATTAGTAATCTGTGTGTGCATTTTCCTTGATAACAAGTAAGTTGAGTCCACTTGTTTATCGTATCGCAATCGTAAATCGCAATTTTGACCTTAATAATCGCAATGTGACATTTTTCCCAAATCGTGCAGCCCTACTATAAATTATGCAAAAATTAAATGTTTACTTAATACAGATTCTTTATGCAAGAAACAAAACTATCGCATTTACTGAGTGTTTTGAGTTTTGTTAGGAATTTATAGTTCTGTTTAATGCCGTGGAACATCTCCTGTTATGACTCATTATAAAGCAGCTATTATAACCAGTGATTCAGTGTTTTTTCCTCTATTGAAATAAGACAAAAAAGAAAAATAAATGGGTAACTTGTCTTTTTTTCATGTTACAGAAAAGCTGTGTGTATGCTTTCTCAATGAGAGAAACCTAAAGGAACAAGTTTACCTTTACCTCAGACTGTTAAAAACATTATGTCAGACTCATCTATCTTGACACTATAAATACATATATAAATCAATGTCTCCTCACTGACAACTTTGTCTGTATGTAAAGTGTCCTTCATACAACTCCTTGTGTAAGCTGTTACTAGAGAAATCATAACATATTAGAGTTAACGTATTAATATACACCTGTGATTTACTTACTGCGCTACTGTCAGAGCCGCTATTATAGAAAATTAATCAACACTAAGCAGATTTGAGAATTCAACAGCACTGAGCCATAAACAATCATAGAGGTGCTCAGTACACAAATTGCAGTACATAATCTCAGTAATTTCAATATCGTGAGTATAATTTCTGTAAACATTAACACATAAATGCAACCCACAATTCTGATACACTGTACAGTATATACTGTACATACTGCATTGTTGGCAAACACAACAAATACATAACATTCTTATATTTACAGTATTTATAAATATTACAAGCAATGTGGTACCTTCAAGTAACTGTCATCAAGTTTACCAGCAATCACTCAAATGCTTTGCCTTGCAGTCATAAAATATTAATAATGCCTAAACTATTTATATCGTGAGTATTAATAATAAACAGTGTGCTTTAAATCAGAAGACAGTTACTGTATTCATATCTGTTGCATCACGGATACTACAGAGCTGTTATTTTACATATAATGTATACCTGTTTTTACTGTGAAACGGTCTTGAGCCACCCCTTATTTCCCCACATGTAGTTTAAATGAATGAAACTGGAACAAATGTTTCACCGTGAGAGGCTGCAAAGTGCCGAAAGATACAGTACAATTGAAAAATTGGTTGTTTATGTAACAACCTCAGCAGCAACCTCATTTCCCATCTCGTCTGTTCCAACCACTCAGCGTCAGCCTGCCATGCACCTGTTTCTCACTGCTTCATGTCTTAAGTTAGATGACTTTTTTATTCTATAATGATTGATTGGTAGGTCACTGTGTGGCTTAACAAACAAAAAACATTTTTCTCTGAAACTGGTCAGGTACAGGGACGGAAAATGAAAGACAAAAAAAAAAAAAACCTTCAGCAATCCTATAGAACCATTCCTCATTAAAAGCATTACAAGAATGAATTATGAATTATAAAGAATTGGGGGGGGGGGGTCACTCTAACCTCTTTTACAATACGAGATAAAGTTAAAGATGTATCTCTAGATGTAATTAAGTGTAAATAAACAAACAGACTATAAAATAGATTTTTAAAGGATGATTTTCATGTAGAAATGTAAAAACAAGGTTAAATACTGTGTGTGATTACCAACATGATAAAAAATAACCAGGGGTCTGTCAAAACTGGACCATCCAAGTGTTTACCAGTACTGACATTTAATTTTATTATTAAAATGTAACTGTTTGCTGGAGAAAAAATACATATACTGTAATATCTCTTCCTGTCCAGTTCTTCCATAAGAGAACAACAAACAGTGTTTATGCATCATAATGATGAAAATGCTACAGGCAGGGCTTATCACATGTTTACATAAACAAGGTGAAAATGCCATGGGCAAACTAACGATAATAGTCTTTTTTTTTTTTTTGCTGCCTTATAAACTGTATGCTTTAGAAGACCTAAAGCAATAAATAACTGAATTAAAATCGGTTATTTATGCAATTTCCCCCCCAATTCTCTGAAACATTAACAAAAAAGCTTGAAGGGAAAAACACCCTCTAGGTAAGTACAAATCATGCATTATTGTTTTACAAATGGAAACATTAGCAGTAGGCGGGTGAAGAAGTGTGTAGCATTGGCACCTGACAGCTTCAGGGTCTCCTGTTTGATCGTGAGCTCAAGTTACTATCTTTGTGTAGTTTTGCACGCTGCTTCATCCTTCCCAGACATATTCATGTAGGTGGATCAAACATGCTAGATTGGCCCTAGGTGTGAAGCTGTGTGTACAGTATGGTGCTCTTTAACGGATGTGTTTTCCATCCAGAGTGTATTTTCAAACTCTGGCCTTCATTTAAGCCAGAAATTAGTTTTTACAGAGATCCTGCACATGACATCACAGTTCCAGAATGCACTGCGGCTTTCTGTTTGGGTCGCTATCTTGGCGGGCAAGCTTTCACAGTTGCTGGTAAAGGACATAAATAATTGATTCGCAATGGCTTTTTCCTGTTTGGAGGATGGATATTATTGAAGAGCACAAGGGAATGTACTATAGGCTTTTGCTTACCAAAAGAAAAGGGATAGAGAAAAATCTAGAGCACATTGAATGCATGGACGTTCCGTGTATCACTTTTCTTTTTATATGATAATAAAATAAGTAACATGATTACATTTATTACACTTAACAGCCAAGGTGATCATTCCCATAGATTATACTCATCACTGAATAGTTTTAATAGTGTTGTAGATAGAGGGGAGAGGTGAGTGGAAAGAATATAAACCGGTGCGGAATCTGTTTAATGAGTATTCTGTTTTTCAGTAAGCAGCGAAAAGGATAAATATGGGTGACTGTGAGAGCTGAGAGAGAGAGAGATGAGCAACACAAAGCTGAGAAAGTGTGTGTGTTTGTAGATGTGCAAAGTCAAATAAAATTGCTGGCTCCCCAGTCTCCACATTTCCGGACCAATTTGTAGAAATGTCACAGTATTAAAATACACTGTGTTCTATTTAATCAATAATCCCACCTCATATAGCGGAAACAGCAGTGTGAGTAAACTGACATTTTCTGTCTCTATTTTATATAGAGATGTCAGATCAGATCAGCATTATGTCCAGGTATGTAGTTCTTCTTAATCTTGCAGTCATTACTCATAAGCCCAGATACAGTACCTTCTGTTTGTACGCCTCTAAAATCTTACATGCATGCAATTTCTCCAGTAAAAAAACTGATGGACAGTTGATCAGTTTGTTATAAATGTCTGGGTATTGCTTGTCTGTGACATTTTCTACTGTATGTAATAAACGTGGCACAGGTGGAAAATCGTAGGAGTCTGATATGCCAAGAGAAAATAATTTAAACACAGCTAATAACTTAAAGTTTAATGTTCACGGATTAATGTTGCATTAATGCTCAGGGAAGCCATTTTGACTCTTACCTTGACTCTTACATTTTGACGCTAACCTTGAACACCAATATAGCATTTGCTTACAATCTGGATAAGTGTCGGTCATGTGACTGCAGGATCTCTGTTTTAATTTTAAGAGCCACAGAAACACACACAATATAGCATAGTGTCTACGCAGCAAAGCCTATATTAACAGTGCGTACATTATTAAATGCTGAGAATGCTCCATTAACATAGGGAAGGGGAAAAAAAACACTTTTTTGTGCAAACTGCAGTTATACAGTAAAGCTGTCAACAGCAAAGCTGTATGCTGAAATCATCACTGGTGATCGTCAATGAATCTCTCAGCAGTGCAGGTCCTAATCAATTAAACATTATCCTGCATTCTGTTCATTTTGATTAACATGGAGAAAAAATATTAAGTGCCCGATGAGCACGTTCATGGAACAAAATGAGCTGCGGTATTTTGCTGATTCGAACTGATCCACAAAAAGGAAACGAGTTCGGCTGTCACTGATGCTGAAATGACAAAATATTAACGCAAATAAATAATCCCTGAAATATTACTGCTAACACTGTGCAACCTAGACAGAGAAACCAGGGATGAAAGCAAAATTTCTAAGCAGCAGTTGCTACAATCGGGGTGAGGCAGGTGTGCATGTGGGTGTGTGTGTGTGTGCATGTTTTGGGTGCTCGTGACTAAAACCTTTGAAAATCCCTTTTAAGACGTTGGAAGCATTCAGCAGTGGAACTGAGCTTTCAGCAGGCCGGAACGCAAACACAAGGAGCGGCGGGATCACAATCACACACACACAAAACAGCTCAGAAAAAGTAAGCAGAATGTCAGCAAAGTGCTTATGTGCAGAAACAGGACACCAGGGGTCTATCTCTGCCACACAAACATATAGAAACCCCTTAGAGCTTAGAAATACTTTATTTGAAACTTTTAGGAAGAAAAAGAAAACTAGGCTACATGCTGCAACGGGACAATAATCAAGGGCAGGGTGGTGTAATTCAGTCCAAAGAGAAGCTTTAGTTACCAACCTAAACGTGCTAAATTATTACATTGTTTAGTTTATTACTTTAATAATTCTGATCTTTTTATACAAAGGGCTTTCAAGTCAAACTAGGAAAGTTCTTATAAATTAAGGCGTTAAACTGATTTACATTTACAGAAAACTTCAAGCACAGTACTGTGATAAGTCTTTTAGCTGCAGTAAAACATTTGATTGAATGGTGCAAACATTTTAAAGAAGGCCGTATGTCCGTAAATGATGATCCAGCCCGAGGTGGCTTAATGGCAGTGTTGTGCTGTCTTGAACATTGTCATGAACATTCAGCTAGTTGGACACCTGAATCCTTAAAATTCAATGGGTAAACTCTTGCCAACTTGCGGAAGAGACGCATCTGTCTGTGGGAACTGTATATACAATAACTCACGCACACCAGTGGCACATTACAAAAACTCAGCAGGGAGTTATTTCCCCATGCACCCCATTTTCAAATGATGACACCATTAAAGAGGTTCCTGGAAGGCCAGCATTTCAGACATGAAGCAGGCAGTCCAATCATGTCTCGGGCATACTGAGAAAACTTTCTACCTCTGTTGTATCCAAGCACTGGTGAAACACTGGGATAAGTGCTTTAGTGTAGTAGGGATTATATAGAGAAATAAAGAGTGTTCTTAACCTTCACAACTGTGTTCATTTATTCTGCACAATCAAAAGTTCTGGTTTGAATTGAACACCCCTCGTAGGTACAGTATGTTTATGTTGTGGAAAGGTAATAAAGCAATTTCACTTCTGTTATCACTTACATTATAGCAGCTTTAAACAATAATTCCTTCACCATCAACTATGTTTTATGCCTTGATAAAGACAAAAGTTGCAGCTGGGTATATGATAGAGAAAATGCAAAGCCTTCGTTCCCAAAAATAACCCGGTGTCTGAAACCGTCCTGCCCATTATAAAATGCTGACCCTAACTTCCGTACGTTCTAAATGATTCCTTATAAGGTTTCACTTCATCAAATACACCACATTTTTAATTACAGTTATTTTTAGCCTTAGATTATATTGAGTGTCCGCTGTGCAAAGCTTGTGAAGTCGTCAGTATAGGAACAATAACCTATTAACTTAACAACAAACTCATTATAAACCTGTGATCTGCGCTACTGTTACAGCTCCTGTTATTTATTTATTTATTTATTTATTTAAATGACCTAATTTTAAGCGATTTTTTAAAATTGAACCAAGGACTAGGTGTACATTTGGATAAATGTTGGTAGTTACGTTTTGTCTGAACAATCTCCTCATTGAAAAGGCCACGCTTTTATCACTTTAATTAGGCACCATACTTATTAATGTTTGGTTACTAGCACTTTTATCCATATTGTTAATGGTTCTTACACTTTTGTTTTTAAGTGGCCTGCCTTTAATACAGTACCTGTTTAGACTCACATTAATATCTAAGAGCAGACAAAAAGTCTCACAATGGTTTCCTTGTCTAGCTGATAATCTGCAACATTTTATTTGCTCTGTGGCAATAATAGTACTAGTACTTTAATGGCATAAATTCTTTTAAAAAAAAACTTTATGGCTACTAGTCCATTACGAATAACACTAAACATATTCAACACCTACAGTAGATGCACACTGACAATTCATCAGTACCTGGGGTAATACTTGCCTGAAATTCCCTACTTGCTTTGTGTCTCAGAGAAAAACAAGGCCTGCATTGTATTAATTTTTTTTTAGGATTTTGCCCATGCCGCAGAAGTCTGTCAGTAACGTAAGACCATTTAACGCAAATACCTTTGCAGCTTTCCAGCTCACTTACCGCTTTCTGTTTTGTTTTATTTTTTGCCCACGGCTACATATGTAGAATACTTTTTACTGAGAAAAACTGTGCACATTATTTTATGGGGAAAACAATGCTAAAAAAAAAAAAAACCTGGACAAACCCCCTTTGACATCACCTATAGATTTTTTTGAAGAGCAGATTTGAAACTAAACTGTAGGATCTGTTCAACCCTGGTTAATCCAGAAATGGGGAACGAGGTGAAACACGAGGTGAAACAAACACCCTGGCATGCTTACTTAGCTCATTTACCACAAGCTAGCTAGCTTAGCTTTAGCTTAGCTATAATGCTAAGGTAGGTTGCTAATATTAAATTATATGCTCATAGTACTTTGCATTTCTTTGATCTCTGTAACACATACTCCTACATGTCGCCCATGTCAACTCCTACATTTCTTGTGGTAAGTTAAACTCCAATGTTCTAAATATAAAGTTCACTGGGTCGAGTTAGCCAGTTAGCTAAAGTGATGCATAGCAGACTGTATTGCTACTTGCACAATGTAGAGGTCACTCAAATTGACCACGCGCCTAATGATACATAATTTTATGGCTTTATATAATTTTAACTGGTGAGTTACATGAAAATACTTTTTTTGTATCAGGCTTTAAAGTTGGACATTTTAACATGGAGGTCTATGGGAACTGGCTCATTTTTGGAGCCTAGTGGTCATTCAAGGAACTGCAGATTTTGGCATTTCTGACATTTGTACTCTTTTTTGTTTTTTTAGAACCAGAGGCGGTCCCCTGACTTTTGCCACCCTGTCAGTGTTGTGCCATGCTAAGCCATGCCCCCGCCTCCTACACTCATGTGTTTCTATCCAATCTTTACAAATATATGTTATGCCAAAAGCTGTCAAGAAGGGGACTTGTTCCATAATGCATCTCTCGCCAGATTTTTGACAGCTGGCTACTTTTGAAACAAAGGCATATTTCTCTAGATTGGATCATGGGAAAATGGTTGAGTCACAGAATTCAAGTTTCTAGAATGATAACAGTAGAAAATTACACACCCATTACTATATTATGGTCTTTTCTCAGTTTTGACTCATTTATTTTTACAACAAAAAATGTCTTAATCTTATGTCTCTTTGTATCATTCTACTTCTCCTAAGGGATTTTCCCTCTATTTGTAACAAAGTTGATATCTAAACAAAACACAAGTAAGAATTCCACCTGAAACTCCTGACATATCAACAAGAAACCTTTAAAGTCAATAGAATTTGCTATAAGAGCATGCCCTGTTGTGTGTAGTTCTTTGTTTACCGGGACCATTTCAGTAACAGTAAAATGTGACTGTGAAAAAGCTGTTCGTAATGACTTTTGTTTTTATTAAAAAAAAAAAAAACAAATATTTTGAACAGAGATGATTTGTATGCAAAATACAAGCACAGTCCATGCTCAAGTCACACAACTACTGACTTAATTTCACTTGGCATAATCTGACTGAAGCAATTAAGATCAGTGCCATATTGTTAGCAGGCATGCTGGGTTGTGATCAATATTGTTCCCCTTGGAATCGATTTAGTGCTTTTGTGGCAAGTTGTTAGACAGAAGTCTTGACATATCTTTGGCCACCTACAATGACTGTCTGTGCAAACATATGGATTTAAAGATAATTTGTACAAATCGTGTTCCAGAAAGACAAATTAAACCCTTCTGCAAGGTGTCACATGTGATTAAATAATAAAATGAAATGAAATGTAATTAAATGGAGCATAATTTGGTATATTAAGACCAGTTATGGTTCACCTGAGCACCACATGTCAAACACAGAAAGGTTTTGATTATGCTCTGATTTTCACAATGGCATCTCTTTGCTTGATTGTGTGTTTGATTCAGGGAAGGTGATACACCCTCATTTTCATCAGTGGCCTCATGGAATACTGAGCATTCTGTAGTTATACAAAAAAAATTATTAAATGACTACCACAGAATGGCATATAAATATATAAATATGAATATAATAATTATGTTAAAAACCTTCTTCAAATAAAAGACTGGGGTTAGTTTGGTGATGCAATAATGCTGTCTTCTGAGAAACGAGTGTGAACGCATAAAAAAACAGATTAAACACCAGAAACTAACAACAGCTCGTTTAAGCATTCTTATCTCAGAAAGACTGATTGCTTATTGCAAAACATGGTTTAATAAATAAGTACATTTACAAAGTTATTGTTCTTTTATTCATCAGCATGATAAATTACCAAACCACAAGACATGCAGCCCATAAGAAAATTACCCATGACTGAGATTCTTTAATCTAGAAACTTGCCTGAGGTAAACCTGTGAAATATTAGGATCTGATGACTTGTGCAGTCTCACAAGACAATAGAGAGATGTATTTAAAATGGACATTGTTTACATCCAGCAAATCAAATTGCGAAGTTATCTAAAGTGAAAGAAGATTTTTTTCTCATAGGGATGGCATTGTAACATAATGAAATAATATGGACTTGTCAGTGCTTTTATTCAATCAATTGCATTTTCATAACATCCATTTACACGGCGGCCATTAACTTTTACGTTTTTTTGTAAACATCTAACCATTCCTGGAAAAATTACAAATGATCAGATAATGTTCGTCTCATTCGTACGCACGTAATCTCCACTATGCTCAACTACTGCAGCTTGTTTGAATACTACAACCACACATTATCTCTTAACTATTTATCATGTCTTTTCCATAATTTATTGATTTGCTTTGAATTTATTACTTTCAAGTTATTTTAAAATGAATAGGCTGAGCATAACTCATTGACACTATCCACAGTCATATTAGAGTGTCTCCCTATACACTGCCCGTCCAAAGGAAAAGTCGCTCATGCTAAGATTTCAATCAATCACCTTTAGTTTTGATTACAGTGTCGCCTGTTACTGTGAAAATTATTCCCAATGTTCCAAGAACCACTTTTGTTTTACAATTTGAGTCCTGGAAAATGCCTTTCTCATAAGGGAAGAAACCCTCCATAGGAGATAAACCGGTCATGCAGTACATTCAGGTCATCAGTTGACTTAATTTTATTGCTACATCATGTTGCTGAGCCTACAGTATGCATGATGAGTCATTTCATCAGACAAACATAACCTTTTTCCGTTGCCCCAATCTTTATCCTCTCTAGCCTTTCTTTTGATCCGTCTCACACCATACAGTATACACATATACAGTACTCATATACTGTATTTAGCCACACAGCTGTTTAGTCCCGATACTGTCTCATTACATTCTATGTGTGTGTATGGAAAAGCACTATGACGGTTAAGCACTATCCTTTCAGGTTTTGATAATGTGTTGCAAAGTCCTTAACCCAGTTCCAGTCATTTCAAATCTCAGTAATTTAAAATCTTGTTTTTTTTTTTGTTTGTTTGTTTGATGCAGCCCAATAATTTGCGCCATCTAAAATGGTGTCTTTCTATGGCCAGGCAGTAAAAAACCTTACAAACAGTCAGAAATCCTCATAAGATACAAACTTTGCTCTGAACTAATAAGATGTTAATTAATACCAAATTTCAGGTTTGAATACTCTCAGAAATTATTTACAAAGGTATTTATTCATACTCATCTTGATAAATGACCATTATTGTGGTTTTGACTGTCAAAGTCCTAAAGTAAGAGGAAAAATTAAGAGTTTACATTGTTTAACTCAAATTTAAAACCCTTTTTTTCATTGTTTGTTACAAAATGGTGATCGTCACAAAAGAGTGTCAGGTTTAATCATTCAAAATGTGAAAACGGAAAAACTGAGACCTTCTTGTATTTTAATGTAGTCTTGAGGAATAGTTCTCCAGGCTTCCTGATGGATTTTTTATTTTTTTTGGATCCCATTTTTGGCAAAGTTTTGACTCTCATTTTCAGTTCAGTCCCTGCACCTGGCCACTTTCAGAGGAATGTTTTTTGTCATTTGTTAAGCCACACAGTGATCTATGAATCATTCAAGCAATAAAAAAAAAATCTCTAACTTAAGGCATGAAACAGTGAGAAACAGGTGCAGATGATGGCAGATGATCAGGCCGGTGATTAGTACACTGGTGATGCTGAATGCTGAGTGGTTGGAACGGATGAGAGGGGAAATGAGGTTGCTACTGAGGTTGTTAAATAAACAAATACTTTAAACTGTATCTTTAGGCATTTTCCAGCCTGTCACAGTAAAACATTTGTTCATATTTCTTCAATCTACATGATTTACATTAATTCAGTTTGAAGCAATGAGGGGTGGCTCAAGACTTTTGCACAGTACGGTATGTAACATTAAACTGAAAACCATGATACAACTGCTTAAAACACACCCACCAATTGAAGACTGAATTTGATGTTGACAACATCAAATCATTATGGAACCATTATGAGTTACTACTGTAAGTGAAATGCAGTACGCATAACATTCACGTTCATCCTCACGAGTGTTTATAGAGGACATGGATAAATATTGATAATATTTGAGAAGTAAATATTTTCTAAAACAGTAAAAGATTTAGATGTGTTTTTTAATGCAAACCATTTACAATGATGTTATATTCAAATGTTAATATGCACTGTATATTAAACTACAATACACTGTTGTATTGTGTTTTGCATTTGGTCTATTGCATTTTTATTTGTATTATTTATAGCGTTTTCTATTCGCTGTTGTGTCCTCCTTTTTGTTCGTTTTTTTTTTTTTGTTCTCTTCTAGTTTTACACTTTAAGGGCTCGATGAAAAACACAGCTTTAACAATACCATGAGTCACATACGACTAGACAGCATACCCAAACACAATAGCAGCCCATTCTTAGAATCCAGTTCATTCCTTATACAATACATGTGCATTATCCTAATACATCAGCGTTATTTTACATGCCCTTGGTTTTAATTAAGTGTTAATTGGATTCCATAGATACCCTTCACATGCCCCGTCTTACTGTGTCTCTAAATATTATACTGCTACACATTGTCTACATTCTGTCTCCAAATCCCTGGAGATGCCACACCGTAGCCCTCCAGCCTCCAGAGAGAGACAAAGCTTTGTGCCACATTCCTCATAGTCCCCTTGTGCTGCCTGAGTCGTTAAATTCTGAAGTCCTTCATGGTCAAGATGGAGCGAGACAGCTGGCTTTGAAAATTATGAGCAGTATAAAGCAACACTAAAACACTAAAAGCCAAAATATTTCATAGTGTGCAGTGCTGTATATTAATTAAGATCTCAGGTTGAGAGTTGAAAATTGAAATGTTGAAATTGTAAGTGTGAACCCAAGTAGATGCTACAACATGCCGATAATATCCCGATAATATGTGTGTGATCATGTGTGTGTGAAAATTGATTAAAAATATGTAGGAAAGGAATTGTCTTTTGATCACAGGTGAAGTCATATGAAAATAAATAAATCATGTGACAAACTGTCATATGTGAAAATGAAATCTTCATAAAAACAAATGAGTTATGTGAGTAAAAAAATACATAAGGAAATAAAAATATAAACTATAAATGTAAAAATATAAAAACATGCACTTAAAACATGCGGTAAATGTGAAAAATTTCTGAAACATAACACAAATGATTTAAAACCCTTTGATTCACATTTCTGCGCTGAATTGGCACCCTGTCCCCCGCCTCGTGCCCCAAGTCTCCTGGGATAGGCTCCAGGCCCCCCGCATCTACAGTATAAAGCAGTATAGTTGATGAGTGAGTGAGTGAGTCAGTGAGTGAGTGTTTCACATTTCGAATCAGAATCATTCATTTGTACGTGGGTTACTCACATGAATCATGGGAATCTCTGTAGGCGTAGTCACGTCAGGTTCCATTAAAGTCAATGCAAAATCAGCACAGCTGTAATCTAATTCAGTCCTCAGACTTCCTCGTTTATACTCTTACACCGGAAACCTAATCGTTTCTGAACAGTTACATAGATTATGTAATTAATTACGTGCTCAGAAGATGTAAACTGGCAAAATAAGCATCAATTCAAAGAGCAGAAAAATGCCTCTGTCAGGGATATTTGTATGCAAAGAATGAAAAAGCAGGCAGAAGCAATTAGTCTGCATGGCTCAATGATGAGGCATATATGAAAAGATAGCAAATAGATCTTTAAATTAGTACGTGGAAGGTGGTGTGTTGTGATGGTTAGCAAACCACTTGACACACTCACCCCCTTACAGAGCAGTGACATTAAAACACTTTGATGATTTGGAGCCTTTAAAGTCTTAATCCTACAAACGGCTCCTTTACAAAATTCAAAGCCTCATCTGAGATTTAAATAATGCTCATACCAACCTCTCCCCAACACACACACACACACACACACACACACACACACACACACACACACACACACACACACACACACACACACACACACACACACACACACTCTTTCCCTCTATCCAGGAAAGAAGACACGGCCCTCGGCAGTATCTCCAGATTTACCTTCCCTACTGTAAGTGATAGGAAGGATTGTGTTATGATCTAACTGACAGCTCTTCTCTAGGTAATCATCAAGGAGAATTAGCTGCTAGATAAAATACCAAGCCATGTGGGAGAAGTCTTGCTTTTCAACCAAGTAATCTGACACCCAAATTTGCCTGCAAGAAGCAGATTACTCTTTAAAAGTGTCAGGAATTAAAGCTCTTATTAATGACAAGCATTACAGACTCAGGCACTTTCCACTGCCCACTGCTGAGCTTAATCTCAAAATTACTCACAATTACAACCTTTAGCTCAAAACTGAAATGATTAATAAACTAAGAAGACAATATCAGTAACATATCAACAGCATATCAGGAGCAGGAGTGTAAAATGAGTATCATGTTATATGATATAGTCATGATATGATGTTCATAATGATACAGATGGGTGTTATTGATGGATTCTTCAAATACAGTGTATAATTTTTTAAGGCAATACCCCGCTCAAATGTATGAATATTTATGTTGAAAAAATATTGCCCTTTAATCGTATTTAATATTTTTAATTAGAAAAGTTTTATCACCGCTGATATTATAAACAAAATTACATGAAATCACTTAGGAGAAAACCAAATACCATAATGACATCATAAAATATATGTATATATACAGTATAAAAATAAAATTTTTGCCTTACCGAACCAAAAATTCTTCTGTTTTTTCACAGGAAATGTTACACATTCAATAAATGATTTTAGCCTCATGTATCTTTCACATATTAATATCACAAAGGGGCGTTCAAGTCAAACCGTGACTTTTCAGAAATCTTCAAGCGCAGTACGGTGATGAGACTCTTAGCCGCAGTAAAACATTTGAATGGTGCAAACTTTTTAAAGAAGACTGTTCGTGAGTGGGCGGCACGGTGGTGTAGTGGTTAGCACTGTCACCTTGCACCGCCAGGGCCCGGGTTCGATCTCCGGCCAGGCTCGATTCCTGGCTCTGTGTGCATGGAGTTTGCATGTTCTCCCTGGGTGGGTTTCCTCCGGGTACTCCGGTTTCCTCCCACAGTCCAAAGACATGTAGGTTAGGCTAATTGGCGTTTCTAAATTGCCCGTAGTGTGTGAATGAGTGAGTGTGTGTGTGTCTGTGCCCTGCGATGGATTGGCACCCTGTCCAGGGTGTACCCTGCCATGTGCCCTAAGTCTCCTGGGATAGGCTCTAGGCCCCCGTGACCCTGAATACAGGATTAAGCGGTATAGATCATGAGTGAGTGATCTATACCGCTTAGTGGTCGATTGAGTGGTCGATCCCGGCTGAAGTGGCTCGTCGTTTCCATGAACATTCAGTGAGTGGAACACCAGATCCTTGAAAATTAATGACTAACTTGACACCAACTTGCGGAGGAGATGCATCTGTCTGTGGGAACTTCACACACAATCATTCACAAACATCACTTGCACATTGCAGGAACTTGACTGGCAGTTATTGTCACATTCCCTATACAGTCAAAGCCACTTCAACATTTTTGGGTAATTTTATAGATTTCCTGGTGGGCCAGCATTTCACACAGGCCGTCTGATAATGGCTCCGGAGTAGTGAGAAAACTTTCTTCCTTGATGATATCCTAGCACTAGTGAAATGCTTGGATAAGTGCATTAGTGTAGCAGGGGATTATATAAAGAAGTAAAGGACGCTTTTTGTTGGTTTATAACTGTGTTCTGTTATTCTGCACAGATCGCCTCTCGTATCTTTATTATTGCTCTATAAATGAGGTTTTTATCTGTTCTTAATTCATTTTTTTTTATTTTCTTCGGCTTACATATTATGCTTGAGTGGATATCCAGCCTTTAATTTAAATATGTTCATAAATGAATCATTTTTTTTGCGTACTGAAAGTGAAGCAGTTAGAATAAAGCAAGCTGTTAAATCTTTCTGTGTAGATGATTCACAGTTCTGTATTTGTAATGTGAGAAACCAGCTGTCTGGCTGCAGACATTGGAACAGGAACAAAAAGGAAACATCCGGATATGCGCTTTTACAGTACATTAAAAAAAAAAAAAGTCATCTACAGGACTATGTGATGCACCTTTGTGTAAAACGGAGTATCCAGTATTGATTATTATTCATTAATAAGCAATAAATCATGCTTTTTTAAAAACTGTTTACAGACACATTTAACATTATGGAACGTATATAAAACAGCTTCTCCGTTTTCCAGCAGATTAACAGAGTAACAGCATGAAGAAAAATCCTGAAGAATCTCCTGTGTGAGGAAACCGCTACAGAACACACACCCAAGCGCGTCAGCGAAATAGTTTCACAGCATAACAACGCCACCAAATCCCATGACAAGTAATAGAATTCTCAGAAGTGCATTCATGTTTGCAATGAAATGTTTGTGCAATGCAACGCTACTGCTACTACTGTATTTTGATTGGAGATCAAGTTAAACTAAGAGCTTTTCTATCCATGTCACACAGCATGTTAGGATGTTAATTGCTGCATTGTGCAATACACACCTGTCTGGAAGCATCTGCACTCATTATGCTTCTTCACTCATCCCACATTTAATTTATCAGCTGCATGTGTATGAATGTGTGTCTCCATCAGATCCTGGTGTGGCTTTGTACCGAATTATTCCTTTTATTGTTGCACAAAAAAGCTAATCAAGTAAGAATCGCATCTTCAGAGCCACTTAAAATGACTGAGTGAGTAAAGGAATAAATTAAGGGATGAATTGAGTGACTAGGTGAGTGAGGTTTAATGAATGAGTCCATGTGTTAGTGAATGACTGAATGAATGAGTGAATAAATGAACAAGTTATTGAGTGGGTGTGTCATTGGTGAGTGAGTGAGTGAGTTATTGAGAATTAATGAATGAGTTATTTTATTTACGTTATTGAAAATGAAAAAAAATTATGAATGATTTAGAGTGACTTATTACTGTAGGTCATTAAATGAGTGAGTGAGTTATTGAGAATAATTGGATGAGTTATAAAGAGGGATGGCGCTGTTAAATGAGTGAGTGAGACAGAATACATAAGTTATTGATAATGAATTAATGAATGAATGAATGAAATATTATAAGTGACTAAGTAGGTCATTAAATGAGTGAGTGGGTGAATACATAATGTATTGAAAATTAATTATTAAATTAATGAATGAATGATTTAGAGTGACGACACAGGCTGTTAAATGAGTATTTGAGCAAAAATACACAAGTTTTTGATAATGAATGAATGAATGAATGAGTGAGTAAATTAATTAATAATTTATTTACCTTGAGTGTCATTAAATGAGTGAGTGAGTGAGTGAGTGAGTGAGTGAATACATACAATGAAAATGACTGAGCAGGTTGATAAATGAACGAGTGAATGGGAATAATAAGTTATTGACAATGAATGAATGAATTATTTTAAATAACTAAGTAGATCATTACACGAGTAAGTGAGGGATTGATTAAGAATACATATGTTACATTAATGAACAAATTAATGAATTAGTGAAGGTAAATTAAAGGAATGAATGAATGAATGAATGAATGAGTTATTTAGAGTGACTGAATAGGCCATTAAATGAATGAATGAATGCAAGATGGATTAGGCCATTAAATGAATGAGTGGGAGTGGAATAAATAAATAAACGTAATAATGAATGAATGAATGAATGAATGAGAGATGGAGTAGGTCATTAAATGGGAGTAATTATTTAGAATGAGTGGGTTATTAGATTTGTGAGTAAATAAAGGAGTGTGTGGTCAAGTAGAAGAACAGGTGTGTACATGTCTGAATCAAGGATGCAGCAGGTGAATGTAAGAGTGAGTAAATAAATTAGTGAGTCAGTAAGTAGGGGAACAATTGAATAAATACATTAGTGACGAAATGGTAAAGTGAATGAATGAAAAATGATTGAATGAATAAGAGAGCACTTGAGGGGGATTTTGAATAACGAGTTTCTGCAGTGTTTTTGTATCTTAAACAAAAAAAATGACACACCAACTGGCCTTCACTGAGAGATTGGAGGCTACCAGTCTACAGAGACCCTGCCATGAACACAACAGCTTTGTGTGCTAGTCTAGCTGGTAGATGGACAGCAGTTCCACAGCCGTGTGATTTTGAGCTCAGTGGTTTGCCACCACACATGCTGTTCATCTCTGTTCAGAGAGCTAATCTGGAGAGCAATGGCTCTGGCTCATAGAACAGCAAACTGTGCTGCATAGGGATGAAGTGTTCTCTCCTCTTCCATCTGCTACCTTGCACAGTGCACTTACTGCTGACTTAGCTGGACAGATGCTTCGGGAGCGCGAACGCAAACCACTCGAAAGTGTGTCAAGCAAGCATAATTGTTACAGGGAGGGTGTGCAAAGGGCCAAGGCAGAAGATAAGAGCGGGAGAAACAAGAATGCAAAGAGGAAAGCAAAATCTGAGAAGGAAATCTGAAAAAATGCAAAGAAAAACTACCGTTTTAAATTGGTGGATCTCATGTCGGGGTTAGAAGAACCTAAAAGGTCTCTTGAGCAGGACACGACATGTTTCCTGCTCTCTCCCTCCCACCTCTTCGCCTGCTGAGGCCAATCTGCCCATTACTGCAGTCCCACACTGCCTGGATGGTGATCTTGCCAAGGAGCAGGTGGGAGCGTAGCAGCAGCTCTTCAATGTAAAAAGCCCCGGCCAAAATCTCTGGAGAGGAATCCGTTAGTGCCACCCTGTTGCTTTATATCCACGCCACCCACGATGGATAAAGCTCAGAGGACCGAGGCAGCTGGGGATCTCGTCCATCACTTTGTGTGTAGCGTTTCGTCACTATTCTTCCCCTGATATCACGGTCATGTGACCCACTGACACAGTCACACCATTGCTAAGGGTGAGGAGAGTGTGTGTGCGGTTGAAGGGCCAGTCGAGCAAAGTCTCACGCTTCTCGTGACGCTCAGCGGATTATGCCTAAATAAAGCTTCTGCACTGTGTGATTCACACAACCAGTGATCCCAAACATGAAGACACGACATTGCTTCAGCTTCACAACGAAAGAGAAGAGAGAAATGTAGAAGCCGCTCATCAGTGAAGTGCCGCGGCTTAGCAAGAGCCTTGAATAATCAGTGGTTAAGCTGGCAGCCCTGCATTTGCACCTAACACAAACTCTTTCACTTACTAATCAAGCAAAACCTCACACATCCCCGAAGCAGCAAACGCAGGCAAGAAGACAGGCCTCTGTATTAACTCTTTTATTCATTGCCTCAATTTAAATGACATGCTGCTATAATGATTATTTTATTTCAATTGTTATTACTCCATAGCTTTTACACACAGGCAATATTTACATTTTCTTATATATACTTTTAGATGTTGCATGTTCTCCCAGTGTTTGGTGGGTTTTCTCCGGGTATGTGTGTGTTTGTATGTGTGTGTTTGTGCCCTGGAATTTTTTTAGGCCTTGTGCCCAAAGCATCCTGGGATAGGCCCCCATGAGCCTTTAACAGGATAAGCTGTACTGTAAATGAATGAATGAATGAATGAATTAATTAATCAATATACATTACATATATTCATCTTATTTTATTACCTGCTATTATTTATTGCATTATTATTGATTTCTATTTTACTATTTTATGTCTGACTGAATTTTGTTTGATTATGTCCTGTTTTTTGTGTAAAGGAAAATGAGAGAGAGAACAAAACAAAAGTTTTAGTTTATGCATTAGAAGTGAATTATAAGCAGTATAAATAAGACTTTTTATTATTATCCATCCACAATTCATTATCTATACCTCCTATCCAGTTTTTGAGCCATGGGGGCCTGGAGTGCTCTACAGAATACTATATATTTGTGATTTATGAGTTAGAAAAATGAGAGGAACCATGTTTGTTTGTCCGGGATGATCAAGTCGAGGGTGACAAGGGTCCAAAGCAGGGTAAACACACAAAATCGCACACTTGGGATAATTTTGAAATACTAGGCAACCTAGAGTAAATGTCCTCACAGGGAAAACATGCAAACACCACACAGACACAGACTGGAGGCAAGATTCAAACACTTGACCCTGGAGGCACAATGCATCAATGCCAGGTACTAAGCCACTATGCTTCATGTTATTATTATTATTATTATTATTATTATTATTATTATTATTATTATTATTATGCAACTATGTTATATATAATATTATCAGTCAGATTTCAGGCATGGTACACCCTGGGCAGAGTGACAATTTGGACTGTGGGAGGAAACTGAAGTACCAGAAGAAACCCACCAAGCATGAGGAGAACATGCAAACTACATACACACAGACCAGAGAGAGAAATCAATCAATGCTAACCACAATGCCACTTTACCACAATATTATTATTATTATTATTATTATTATTATTATTATTATTATTATTTATTATCACCTTCTCCATGCTCACTCATGCAAACCCATCACAAGGTCATTTTGTGTCGCAGGCTTGAACTACAATACAAACTGTCGTAATTAAACTGGATCGCAGACAAATTAACACCTTGGGAGATTCGACTTAATTACACATCCGGTGCCAACTGACCTTCGTGACCTGTGATGGAGAGGAGCGAGTTGAGAAGCGAGATGTGCGCCATTTTCTCTCGATCGTCCCTGGGAATCGTAAAAGCCCTGAGCTTTAAGGCCGACTCCACCCCCTCTCCTGCTCTCAGGCCCTGATTGATCTCACGGCCCATCGGCGGGTTAAATTACACTGCAGAGTGGCTCTGCACAATCGGCTCCTGGATTTCACAAGCCATAATTCTGTACCGCCAACTTCATAAAGGTGCAGCATTTCAACCTGAGCCCCCCCACCCACCACACACACACACACACACACACACACACACAGACACACACACACACACACACAGACACACACACACACAGACACACACACACACACACACACACACACACACACACACACACACACACACACACACACACACACACACACACACACACACACACACACACACACACACACACACACACTGCTCCGGGCAGCTCGTTGGATCATCTTATGAGTTATGTCATGAGCCAAATGTTGAGAGCTTTGTAGAAGGAGGCGGATAATCACCTTTGCGAGTTCACCCTTAGTATCAAGCAAGTGCGCACTATGTAAAGCATGACTTTCCCTACAGCAAGTGTTAAATGAACACAGGAAACAAGAACTACAAATAAATCAAGCTAATTCCCACAACCTTAAGACAACACACATCCAGTTTATGTGAAACCTTAGCACAGACAGGTCTCCATATAGCGTTGACAGTGAAATGGATCCGACCCTGAGGGCCAGGCTTCCACTGCGTCCTGGCACAGAGGGTGAGAAAGAGAAGAGAAATGGCACGACCCATTCATACTGCAGCTCTGCCTATCCAACAGCACGGAAGCAAAAGCAACATGGGATCCGGAGGAATAAAAGAAACAGCCAAAAGCACAAAAAGACCAGCTGCTTCAAGAGCACGGCTGTCAGTAGGGGGAAAAAATGTCTGTTTAGAAAGAACATTATAATAAGAAGTCATCATGCAAGTAATAACTTTTGCCTAAAACTTTCTGTCACGCATCCCACATCTGTCTCAAGCTGACGGAAGTATACACGGAGAGATACAGTAAATATCTAAGCGAAACAAATCTGGTGTGGTTAGGCGGGTTTCCAGCCCCTCATCGATGACATTTTAATTTAGCGCAGCTTAAAATGTGGTGCGCATGTATGAGATGAGCTGGGTACATTTTTAACGCCCCACTTTTAGCGAAATTATTTCACCGCGGGGTTGAAAAACAGGAGCACCGCTGGAGTCAGCAGATGAAATGCAAATCCATGCTGACTGACAGGCAAACTTTACAAGATGGAAAGACAGGTCGTAAAAAAAAAAAACAGGAATGATTTTGCTTTGCTAAGCATACTTTGACGTGATGAATGTCGCCGTGGCTGAATTTCCCCCAAAAGCGAGGAAAAATCAAATGTTCACCAGCATCTCTATTGTGCCTTAGAATAAAAGAAATGCAATACACCAATGACTAGAAATGTTTCTATTTATGCTACCTTCATTCAAACCTTGCCTTGACGTCTGCCTGTAAAGCCCACGTTGTGTAAATACGCCCAAAACCTTCCCATCCAAGCGTAATTTCCTCAAGCACTGAATGCCACAACATGATCGCATTGTTGCTGTAGCAAAACAAGCATAAGCTTAATCAATTCAGTCTGTAATCAGATACTGACTCTCAAAATGTCTGCAATGGCTCTGCACCATACTGTATCTTCAAAACAGATAAGAGCACTTACTGTATGCACTCTATACAGATGATCGCCAACCAAACTAAAATAGTCATCCATTATTCGATTGAATCTTTAAAATGTGTTAGAAAGGTTCTTCTGCTATAAATAGATACGGTGCATTAAGTTCTAAGTGTACAGGAGGTAAGAAGTCTTTTAGTGGAGTTGGAATTAAAATCGCCAGGTTTGGAGGTGTCCGGATTTTAGAATGCTGGTAGTGTGCAAATCAGGAATTTATATTTAATGTATAGAAAATGAAATGATCACAGGCTCTCTTAGTCATTTCTGTTGTCTTCCACATGTGCACCTTTTTTTTTTTCATAACTCTATACACATTTGCCGATTTGTAATTGCAACTACATGTCTATTGCTTATTATGTTACTGTCCTTGCTATCATTGATGACTCTATCTATCACAGAGTTGAGCGTTTTTTTTTTTTTTTACAAATCTGACACACACATACAGTATTCATTCACTTCTACAGTACAGGATGCTCTTTATTGAGAACAATTGATAATTGATATTCAATTCCTTAATCTGATATTTAGAAATTAGTGTTGATGCATGGTTGTTTCTAGAAGTTGAAAGGGAAAGAGCGAGGAGGAAGGGGAAAAAGGAGAAGCTCTTGAATTACTCGTTCAACATGGGATGTGAAAAAAAAAATCTTTTAGGATACAAGTACACAACATTCCACACGACTCATGATACAGGACTATAATACAGGCCGTAAACACGACAGGTTTTGGCACGACCGTCGATTTTGTGTTGATTCCTTTTTTAAATAAATAAATAAATAAATAAACAAATCAAAGAAAAGTTGCAAAGAAAAAGCGCTCATTATATAATAGACTCACAGGGTGCACAGCAAAATTTTCCTCGATATGAGGCTGATATCACCACAGTTACACAAACAAACGCTGAACCGAATCAAATGCGCCATAGGAATTCCCATTTAACTCGCTAGGATTTAATCCTGCGAGGGGTTTTTTAATGTGTACGTGCTAAAACGCGTCACCCCGCTAAGTCCCAGCTCCACTTCCTGCTTGGATCTGTCGACTGCCTGCGATGAAATAAAGCAGCTTTTTAATTTGAATAATCACTTGTTCTTTATCTCGCCGCTGGAAACAGGCCAGGGTGGCTGCAAAGGGATACTGGTGTTAATTAAGACACCTGTTCTTCTCTCAGTTTACTTGCCTAATCAATGCCTCCGCACTTCCAACATCCCCAGACGATTCGAGGTCTACGCTGCAAAACAAGCCTGCAGTCTCAGCATGATCATGATGAATAAAGCCTCCCATAGCTACACCCGACAAAGCACTTAGTGAAATTCAGCTTTTCTTTCAAAACGCAAGATGAAGCGAGCGTGCAAGGGAAACCAGAAAAACAAACAACAACAACAACAACAAAAAAAAAAAACAGCTCATTATGATGATGAGTGTGCTACAGCCGAGTGCTGATTCCTCTTCAGTGTCCACATAATGTAAAAATCAAGACAAACTACACTCGGCTTCAAAATATCCTATAACAGAGACCAATGCAGGCCCAAGCTGGACTGGATTAGAGACAAAGCGTTGAAGAAGCACTTGAAGATCTCAAGTGAAATCTGTTCAGCCAGTATTGATAGATCAATCACTCCTTCGGGAAAAATCTAACCTACTTTCGAGGTGCTGCAAAATAGAGGACCAAGAACTAAGCATTTTTTTTGTTGGTGCTGTGGCTGCACTGGTGCGTAGACCATGTTAATGCTTGAACTGCCCATCTTGATTAGATCAGTCCTGGTCCTAAAGTAATTACAGTTTCTGCTACGTCATGCCGTCCGTCTTGTCTTTCTCCGGAAAGCTCATGCAGTATCAGGTTTACCATACAGTATTTGCTTTTTTACGCTACGGCACTTAGAGGATGATTTTGCCCAAAGGAACTTTTAATAAACAGCCGCAATAAGTTTTTACCTGAAGCAAATTGGGGTTGCAGTAAGTGTCTCGCTCGGAGTCACTTCAGCAGCAGATGGAAATCAATAAACATAAGCAGAAAAGTAATGATACCAATAAAACCACCCCAGCAGAACAAAACAGAACTGAAGCACACACTTAATAGAATTCTTCTTCTTCTTTTTCGTCTCCCCCCCCCCCCCCCCCCACAATGAGGCTATAGACTGCTTCTAAAAGTGGTGCAGGTGAAGTCACAGCTTGACAAGAGAAAGTTGTATAAAGCGCTCAGCATGAGCTGAATTTGAGCTCAAAAGCCATGACAACAAACATCCTAATCCCTCATGTCGCTACCCACTTCCTCATGGGAGGAACTGCCAGAGGGAGAACTTAAAAAGCCAGAATAGAAAGAGATGATGGGAGTGTTAATATGTTTGTTACAGAGTGTAATATGCAGGAAAAGTGGAACAAAAACATCATGCAAAATGAAATCAGTGTTAAAAAAAAAAAAAAAAAGCCCAAAGGAGAGAAAAGCTATTATACCTTGTGAACAGCTGGAGCAGCTGGAGCAGCTCTGCAGCCGGTCATGTTAGTGCGGCTCCTTACCTGCGGCGGCTAAGACGGGATGGTGAAGAGAGGAGAGTCAAAGGGGCTGATGGGTACGGGGTCCAGGCCAGTGCAGTCCGGGAGGGAGGAAGGACGGAGTGACAGGGAGCAGGGAGACGGGGAGGCCAGAGGGGGGAGAGCAAACGCTGCTCCTCTTCCTCTTGCTCTGTCTGCTACAGACACACACACATTGAGACACACGCACACACAGAGAAGCACGCGTGGGCGCGCGCAGAAGAGGCAGACACCAATACCTGCAGCCAGTCACATAAGAGGAGAGTAAAGAGTCCCCCTGCATACACGCGCGCTTCAGCACTAGAAGGAAAGACACGGCTCACCTCCCACTCTCTCCCAGGAGCCAATCACGTGCCAGCGAGCTGCTCCTCTCACGACCAATAGGAGCCCATGCAGCCCTGAGCTCAGAGCAGCCAATAAGTGCAACAGCTCATATCCAATCGGAATAATGAATCTGCGAGCAGTGTGAGGCTTCCCTTTCTGAAGGACAGACTGAGCAGTGCACTCAGCCGGCGAGTGTGATTTAAGACTGCAGCTGACATTAGAGTAATTAGATTGTGAGGCACTTAACCCACCACAATAACACCGCATGCTCCACTGCAGAACTGGCAGACGAGCTTCTCCACATACACGCAAAGTGTGCAAACTTAAAGCAACAGAGACAGAGATGATGCACAAATAATAATAATAATAATAATAATAATAATAATAATAATAATCTGACCTGTTACATTCCTAACCCAGACTGTATTTATGTATTTATTAGACAAACATTCCCCCCCAATCAAAGCCAACAGAGACATGAGATCCCGTACGTGCCACTAAAACCACCAAAAGTCTAAAGACACAAAGTGAGCTGATTTCATAAAGACTTTTTTTTTTTTTCCTTTTTCAAATCGATAGCATGGCTGAGCTCCCAGCGTGATACATGATCAATGGCAGACTCTCAGAATGATAAATGAAGAGCACATCAAGCTTCAGTTCCTCTGCACTGCAGGAAGCAGAGCTCTAGAGACAGAAGAGCAATAAATGTCCCGTTATTAACAAGGCGAAAAGATCACGGCTGGCTCTCCCCTCCTCTCTTTCAGGTAAGCTCTTGGGAGACACTGAGATTGAACAAGTGGAGAAAAGTGCAAGAACTGTTCTTCCGGCTGAAGCCACAGCTTTATCCCAGACCACAAGGCTCCAGGAAGTAGTGAAGTCCGAAAGCAGAAAAAAAATCGATGAGGCTGTCAATACGGGAGTGCATCATATTGTGGGCCAGTACCACACAGCATCACTGGGAGAAACACCCAATCATGACTCAGCAAGGTTGTGTGGCTGGAGTGCATCCTCGCTCCTTCCGTCTCAATAAGTTTTGTCACCAAAGACCAGACAGATCGTGTGCGGCTACCAAGACAAGGTGTTGCGAGGACGGGCCGTGTGTCTGGCAAACAGAAAGCAGCGGCATTCTTGATGGAATTTGTTCGCTTTGTACGGCTCTTTCTGGGAGGGAGAAAGTCCAATAAAAAATGCATGAGAGATGGGAGCAGATGTCACACTGAATATGCTTCCAGCTGCAGAGATATTAGTGCACAGAAGCCTCAGAGAGGGCTAGGTACATTCCAGGGAACTTAACGCTAAGAGCGTGTGAGTGGCAGTAGTGTGTGTTTTAAGGGGCGAGGGGTTTGGGGAGTCGGAGGAGCACTTAAGTGTCTCTGAAATGCTGCTTCTAAGGGACGTTCCAGGACCCAGAAACAGTGAGTAAAAATAAATACTTAGGAGATTAACCAAAAAACAATCAACATTTAACATGCTCGTCAGCTTCTACATTTCACGGTCACAACAGAATTTCTTTAATGCAGACTGTTGTAACATACAGTAGGTAATATGCAAAATCTCAGTGCTCAAGGGTGACTGCTGCCATATTGGATGATGACAGGAGAAGATCTCATTAAAAATGCATGAATCCAGGGGTAGTCATGCTTTAAATGTCATTCCTACAGTACCAGCGGGAAAAGCCGCTGTACAGTACATAGTCACCATGTGTTATAGTAAGTAAAATATTTCCTGATAGTTTTTACAGTATGTCTGTGTCCAGTGTGAGAACATTGATAAAGCAGATCCACCTGAGAGACAGGGTTTTTTTTTTTTTTTTCCAGATCACATACTCCTCACTGTGACATTTTAAAATCTGTGTGCATGTGGCAGTTCGAAAATACCCTTCGTGAGGTACAGTTTTGACATTTGCTATATTTTAGTGGATTCTTCAGGCATTTAAGAATTGCGCATGTTGTTATTTGATGTGTACTTCTGATCAGTTCTGTCCGTTCTGAAGCACTGGAGCATTGCAAACATTTTGTCAACTCGTATCTGATTACAAACTGAATCTATTAGGCTTATGCACATTTCACTGTCACATAGTGATCGAATAGTTTGATTAAAGCCTGACATTTGATGCGTGAGGAAGAAAATGCTCTTACCTGGCAAGATTTTATTATTATTATTATTATTATTATTATTATTATTATTTTACATTTTTAGGCATTTACCACTAAATGTTAAACTTGCTTCTTTTTTGTTTTTTAGCAACATGATCACTGCATGTGATTGTATGTTGTATTGTTTTTTTATTTATATTTTTTGCAGTCCGTTTGTCAGAATTCAGCTGCCTTTTTGCCTGGATTGCTGGAATCACCAAATACACAGTATTGCCCAAGATTGTGCATTTTTATATGAAATGTGATATTTTTTTTCTCATTTCAAACCTAAGATAGCTTATAATGACTTTTCTTTTTACTTAAGTAACAGTAACTGTCACCTTTAAGTTGCACCAGCATAAAATCTCTAGAGCACTGGTGGCTCAGTGGTAGGTGTTTTGCTTGCCATGCAAAAGGCACAGGTTCGATTCCCGGGCCGGATATCTGCAACAATTTATTTGATTTGCAACAAGTTCAACAAACTCAAAAGTTTATAGTTCTGTTTACTTAAAATTGGGAAGATCATTACTTATAAAAAATGTATGTAACTGATTATCTCAAATATTTTGATTTTTGCCAACTTAATCGGGTTTCCAGTGTAAATAATCACCAGATTAATATTCAAATGTGATCTGCCTTGGTCATAAAATATTTTGACCCATTAACCTGTACATTTTCTACACCCTAAAACAAACAGTTTTCCTATTAGTAAATGTTAAATTAAACCTTTTTTTTTTTAAATCATGGGGTATGCCAATTACTCATGATAATTTAATAAGCCCTTAATTAAAATTCTTTCTTGGAATAGGGAGCAGGCATGTCAACCTTTTTTATTAAAAATGCACATCTCCATGCCATCAGCAGATGGCTCTAAATATGCAGACCGTTTACAAAATTACTGTAAAAAAATATAAATACAAAATATTTTCTGCGTTCCCCTTTTCAGTTATTTTAGAGTAAACATGTAGCATATTTTAACAGGTCAAAATACATTTACAAGCTTTGCTCTTGCTTTCATACACTGCCAAGCCAAAAAAGTCACACTTTTAAAAGCACCTACATCATACAAAAGGCAACTATGGAGATTACTGTAAAAACTGTCCGATGCTTTATGAAAAGCCTCTAGAGCAGGTGTGCTGAATTAAAAAAATAATAACATTTTCTTTGAGCTGGGGTCCTACAATAAAGTCTATAAAAATTAAGCAATTTCCTTGGCATTTGAATAATATTTATTGTAAATTTGCAGTAGCATGATGGACTTGTACATTTTCTTGTATTTGTATGGAATACAAACAAAAATCTTTAATAAATCTTTAGAGAATTTTTATTTGCACACTGATCAGCTGTAACTGAATGTGAAAGGACTCTGGTTTCTCTGTCATACTGTCCTCTCTATTCCACACGCCCTCACCTCAGACATGCTGCGGATATTTTTACTCCTGGACTACTATTTTTCTTACTCATACGGAACATATGGAACAAACATATGTTGATTTGTCCATTCATCTTTAAAGGTTCAGTTTTCATAATCTACTTTCCTTACGTTGGAGGAAGCCCACATACTTTTTATATACACATTAAATTATTGTGTTGATTGGCTCTGTTGAGTGACATGTACAGCCAAGTCCAACTAGAAGAAAAAAGGTCTAGATTACTGATATATTGATTATTCTTAATTAAAGCCCCAGGCTCTGAATAGGACTTTTAGTTGGACCTGATTGGGACCGAGGTCTGCCGTTTAGTGATGCCTGCTATAGAGGCAATTTTATGATCTGGGGTTGGTTACTTGTTCAGGTCTAGGTGCAGCAATGTTATGAGGCAATGAAATGAATTCAGCTGATGGCCTATACGTACTGTACTGAATGACCAGGATATGCCATTGATGCATTTTTTTCTTTCTTGATGGTATGCCCATAATCCAGTACTCCAGATTTGAGCATGGTTCTGAAATCATGAAGTATCATTTGGACACACGAGTTAGTCACTACACTGCATGCCATAATCAAAGCTAAAGGTAATCAAATTAACTGTGTGACGTTTTTTGGCCAAGCAATGTCAATACTATACATTTTTTCTTTACGCCTTTTTCCCTTCCTCAGGGTCTCCACACATCATTTTATCTGTAATGTATTGGCACAGGTTTTATGTCAGATGACTTTCCTGCTGAACCCAACCCTTACTGCTTGCATATGTATATATATATATATATATATATATATATATATATATATATATATATATATCACACTGTAGGCATCGGGCAAACCAGAACCCCTGACCTTTTGATCAGCAATCTAGAGCTTCAACTCCCTTGAGCCACTGTTGCCCCAGAGTGTAAATACCATAGTGGTTGTACTTTATTATATTGTATGTTAAATACCCTGTGAGACACAACATTGGCATTAATAAGTAAATATGTGGGCAAATATTAAAACTGAAATTGATCACTATGCTGACAGAAATGCCCTATACTATGACATTTCTAACCAACATTAACACACACACACACACACACAAAGAAAAGAAAATGAAAAAAAAAAAAAAAATCAGGTATCCATGTTTCAGCATGAATGTGCCAATAAGGAAATCTTATAATGTCAAATGTGAGGCAAATTACAGCAGTATCACTTATTAAAGCACAAGAAGAAAATTTTATTCCAACCGGCAAAAGAAAAATCTGATCCATGACTTGCCGTAGCCTTGGATTGCGCCACTTGTTCAAATTACACAAGCACGAGACTAATAAATTCACAAGCAGTCATAAAGCCAACCATATGTCATGTCCTCACTTACCAGCTGCTTGAAATGGACTTTGTTAAAAAAGACAGCAGATTTAAATACAGATATTTTAGCAGATGAGCCTTTAAAGCAAACTAAAAGGGATACATTGCCTTTACAGTTACCCCACAGAAACATGTCCATTTTAGTGACTCGTAAGGACAGCATAAACACAGCACGTCTAGCACACATGGCTTCCACATGAGCACCAATGTAATTAAAGTCCTCATTCTGTCTCGCTATTGTATCATTACTGTCTGTAAGCCACTTAAATGTGATTACTTATTACTCACCAGATACTAAGTATAGCCTTGGTGGAACAGCGTAGAGATAACAGGCAGCTGAAGATGCGCCGCCTGTAAAACACAGAGTCTTAGGAGCATAATCTAGCACTCAGCAAATTATACTGTATACGAGCGCTGATTTACAGGCCAGGCACCGGTGATGCTGAATGCCAATCACAAAATAACAAGATTTCGTTTGGGGGAGTGGGGGAGGACGGACCAGAGGTGAACCGAATCAAATCGTTTGGCATCATGAAATTTGTTCTGACTGAACAAGTTGCTCTTTAACGCACTACTGGCTGAAGAAGGGCTTTCCACAATGTGAGCAGCTCCTTTTACTCACTGATTTGTGCCTCAGAGGTCCTCTCAAGGCCGCATAGCTAAATCCTATTGAAGGGGTTATAAAGCCCTAGAGGCGGACACTGAGCCAGTGCAAAACGACACTATAGAGGAGAGTGCTGTCTCATCAGAGGGGCCTGGAGGGTGATTTAGGGTCATACATGAATCATAGCTTTGGGCTTTCTTTGCCTTAGGGGTGAAGAGCAAGAGCCTGTGGTTCTGCAATGCATGAACTGTATTTAGGTCACTGTTCACTCTGGAGTTATCTGTATGGATCATATTTGCTTGGCTGCACTTAAGAATTTGAAACATCATCAAGGGAATTTGTTTTTGTATTTTGAAACGCATAATTTTCTCAATTCCTTACATTGCTACATTGAGCGCGGACAAATAAACATGCCGTCGAATTCTCATGACGGCAGCAAACAGAAGCTCAGAAAGGTACGCTCCATATTCAGCATGATGCAACACCGCTGAAAGGCACAGCGTTAACTTATTCAATCTCACTTTTCCGCTATATGAATACACAGGTTTCACTTTTTGGACAGTCTTGGTACACATACCGTGCGCTTTTCAATATTGTTTGGGAGAAAATATTACACTTAGTCAAAGTCTTAGAAAGACACAGGGAAAATTTGCACCATCCAATCAGTTAGACCTAATAGTACAACAAAACACAGGAGGCCAGGGAAATATAGATAATAATGGCAAACAATTTTCACCACATACCGTATATCTTTTCATTCTGGCGCATTTAATTTTTATTTTATTTAATATTTTAAGTTATACATTTTAAGACTGTACACCATCTAGTTTTAATAAGGTAAACACTGCTACAAAAGTTTACCTTTACTATACTTGGTAAATCTGGAATTTAATGTCTCAAATATATGAAGTAGCATGAAAATAAAATATATAACTTATTGGATTCTTTTAAAGTCATCATAGAAGTAATTCTAAAGTACCAATTTTACAGTATGGATATAAAAGTGCAAGAGGGACAGTTAAGTTATAAATGGGCAATAAACAATATCTATCTTCACCTGATATAAAAATGATCTGGTAGTAGTACAATACATAAATATTGCACAGACAGATCTGCAAGATTGGGGGAAAGTGTGATCTCAGTGTCTTTGACACTGTGCCTTTTGAGTATTTCCAAAACCATTGATATCCTGAGATTTTCATGCATCTCTGGAAAAAAAAAAAAAAAAACAGTTGACATTTTTCCAAATATCAGTCCACAAGCATACAGTATTTGGTGATTCTGTACCCATCGTCTTCTGTGTACTGCATTCTGGAATGCTTTTCTGATCGCCATGATTATGAAGAGTAGCCATTTACAGTACGTAACTGTAGCATTTCTGAGATCAATCAGTCTGGCACCAACATCCATCCCCTGGTTAAAGTAAGTAAGATCACACTTTCCCTAATTTCATGCTTGATGTAAACATTAACTGAAGCTCCAGAAATCGTATGTGGATTATATGGTGCATTGAGCTGCAGCCACATGATTGGGTAACTGCAGCAGTAGTACAGATATTCCTAATAAAGCGGATAGTGAGTGCATGTTGGCAGGATGCTTTGGACGAAGGTTGTGCGTGCTCCGTTAGCTGTGCTGTAGCAGGTTAAATCCTCAATTATTATTGCTCCATTTGTACCAGTAAAAAAAAAAAAAGAAGAAGAATTAAAAGAAGGATAATATTTTTTCCTAAAATAAACCTTTCTAAGACTGGTACAAACGCAACTATAATAATGCATTTGTTTTTAAAAGAAATGCCCCCGGTCATGTGACATGCACTGAAAACTACATTCAAACGTATCAACCCCTAAATTTATTGCACAAGAAGTATCACTGATACCATGGTTTTTTTGTGAATGGTGAAAAAAATCATTTATTCAGTGCCATGTAAAAATGATAAAGCACATAACAGTTACAAAAACGACGCGAGTTACACAGGGCCATACTTATATCACCAGCTTAACAGCAGAGTTAGCATTTGAAAATTCACACAGACGTATAATAAAACCACGTCATTTCATAAATTACTCTCCGTACTGAGCGTACACGTCTGATTTTCAGAAAGCAGCAACTGAATACGTTTCCCACTTAGTGGTAAATGATTAAGTTTGAAATGGTAGAGATTTTGAATTAAAAAGCACCTTTAACACCTTTAGTGGTCGCTGAAATATACTGGAGAAGGTTATTTTTCTTGTTTTTGTGTAAATGGATTGGAATGAACAAAAACAATAACAGAGAATGAACTCTAACTGATCATACTTTGTACACAAGTGACATTTTTGTAAAAAAAAAAAAAAAAGAAGAAAAAGTGTTTTTAAGGGGCTAAATACTGAAATTCAAGGAATCACAAAACTGGTCTTTTGTGGTAAAGGTTTTAGGAAAATTTTAAAAATTTTAGGTTCGCACTTTCACCTGTGTATATACAAGTCGTAATCTGCAAAAAAAAAAGTGCTAGCCAAAATAGAATAAAACTGTATTCTACTGTATGTTTCAAATTGATAATTTTTTGTGTTTTCTTGTATGTTTGTTTCTAGGACAAAATAAATATTTACTCTCTTCGTAAAATCTAAAACGGTTTTAGAGATGTCTGCCCCATATGTAAAAAAAAAAAAAATCCTTGAATGAAAACAGAATCAATAAACAGAAACAAAGTTACACAAAAAAATATGTAGCTAAAACTGGTTAAATATACCACTTAAGACATGTGTTTTTAATAAAGAAACATAGAAAACAATTGGAACGACAAACAATTCATATACAATTTTATATGGAAAAATACAATTGGAAAAAAAACCCTGCCTCTCTGCATTTCCTGTCTCCTCTGGTTCAAACCCCTCCTAGAAAATATGTGCCAATGCCGGGAGACAGCGCCAACAGCCTGTCTTGTTGGCATTATAAAAGGAACCAGAGGACAGCGGGCAGCCTCTTTGCGATGCAGACCCAGTCCCTGTCTTTTTTATTTATTTATTTATTTTTCATTTATTTTTGTTGTTCACGTTATAAACAGGGTGGAAAATTGATAAAAAAAAAAAAATAATAACAATCTGCCCAGACAGTTAACCTAATGTGGTCTGCACTCTATAGGACTAATGCATCATTTACTTCTTAAACTGTGTGATGTAGCTGTTCTCAACACACAGCACTATGAAGTTGCTGGAGCAGCTACTGGCTTTCTGCTGTAGGAGCTGGCCAGCCTGCAGAGACGAAGCCAGACCCATCACGGCGTGATCCGACGTCCTCCATGTCTCACAGTAGTTATCCATTTGACGGTGACCCTTACCGCTGGAGCCGTGCCAGATCATCTTCTCTGGCCTAGAGCGCACATAGGGGGAGAAATATTATGCAACAGAATGAAATAAAACATGTGATACCACATGCAGAGTCAAGCAACAAGGGGGTGGGATGAGTTTCGTCCTATGCGAAGGTGACTCAGGTGTCGTTACAGTGCAGAAATGCTTATGCATCAGTTTGAGTACTCTGTATGTGGCCTAGGGCAAAAAAAATCTATTTTAAAATCTTTTTTTTTTTTTGTAGTGACATATCAGAGGTACCGGCCATATACAGTAGTACTCTAAAGCACTAAATTGAGAGCACAATTATTGGTGCTGTATAATAAAAACCTGACAATTAATAAGATTTGTTAGCTCAAAAAGGATATCAATGCAAACGCGATTACGTTTTAACTAACGACGCAAAATAAGTGTAAGATTTTTGAAGTTTGTTTTAGCCGTCTCACCAAGCACTGTCCCTGAGGATATCTCTGCCATCAAACGAATATATGGGTACGTTGGTCTTCATCCTGCCCTCCGAATCACCGAACAGCGATTCCCAGCTGCTGAACAGCACTTGGTCCTGTGGAGAACAACATCAGCACAACATTGATCCACGACCAAGCACAGGGGAAGCCAAACGGCTCAGTTCACTGCATTCCCTGCTAACACACACGATTCAGCAACTACAATTAGCTGATGAGGGCAGAGAGAGAGAGAGAGAGAGAGAGAGAGAGAGAGAGAAAACTCTAAGCAGCACCTTAAGGAATCTCAACTAAAAAAAAAGTGTGTACACAACAACATCGTACTACAAAACTAATCAGTTGCATATTTTGGCATGGGGATTCCTATTAATGGCACAGTGTTGAAACAGGAGCAATAATGAACATACTAAACAAACCTAACTTTGTTTTGTATAATTAGAAGTGGTGGATTAATTAGATAGCCCCCTCACCCGCTTTCATAAAAGGTCTTCGGGGTAAAAAGGACACATACTGTACCTTGAGGTTGACAATAGGTAATGTGTCTCTGTCGGATTTGCGAACGATGCTGTAGAGATCCTGCAGTCTGGAGGACAGGAAAGCCCTGAATGTTCCCTTCAGGCCTGCAGCACGCGCCTGCTGGAAGCACAGGAAGTCGGCACCACGAATGCCCCTCATGTTCCCTACCTGAGGGCTGTTCAGGGCGATCAGATGCAGCTGTTCACACAGAGAAACCACATGGCATTATACACAAGCAGCTCGAGCCAAAACAGAATTAAAGACATGTTTAGAGCATGTATAAAAGACAAAGGACCACATAAGTCTGTACAGTATATACGTTCTGATAACTATGTAGTAAATCTATAGCATTAAGACCTCCATACCTGACATCGGTGCTTTTCTTTGAAATAGACACTCCAAAAACATAATTAGAAAATGACTGTTTAACGCGGCTAAGTAAAATATTTGATTTGAGGAAAATTGATGTGGCCAGATAAGAGAAATAACACATCTTGCAGCATATTATTGAGGAAAAATATGTGGATTTGCGGTGGTAAAATGAAAGCACTTCACTTTGGGTGCATCCCACTACCTCATCATCGATCATTTTCATAAAACTGCATGCCAACATGATGTTTTGCACATTGCTGGTTCTTCTTTACACATAAATGAGGACAATACCACTGCTGCTGTCACACACATCATCTCATTTCATTTCATACTCCATGTTTCACTCATACTGCTGCTGTCACACCTACATGCCATACTGTATTCTTCCCTATTATACACTTTTACATGGCACATTCCATAGACTATATTTATTTTAAACAACTTACATTTATATAAAAAAAAATAGATTTTTGCTTTTATTATAACTGTATATTTTACTTTTTTTGTGTGCAATTTTTCTTTGCTATTATTGCAGGGATCTACAGTACGAGTCTATCTATTCTATCTTCCTATTCTATCATCTTTCCCTTTTTTAGGTCACGAACAGTAATGTACACAACCATACACAGTATGATAAGCATATAAAATTAGAATTTTGATTACATAATTATATTCATATTGTTATGTTCACAACTTAACTCCAATTTAACAGAATATTTTCAACGGCTAATAATACATTTATGTTAAGGCAAAAAGCACAAATACTCAAAATCTGATACAGATATTTTCTCTTAGATGTCCATAATACCGTCACTGTATGTTGTTGTAATCTTACCCCTGGCCCTGATGTGTGCACATGCTCCTCAGGCTGATGGACGGGTATGCTGGGTCTGTGGATCGGGGTACTGGGGTTCCTCTCTGGCTGTACAGGGACGTACTGATGATCAGTGTAGGTTGTATATCTGTGGTCCGGCTGAGGTGGGTACCTGATGTCTGGGTGAGAGGAGTATGGTGGATTGTGCGGTGGATCAATGACTGGCTGATGATGCTCGCTCACATGGATCTCCGACTGTCTGACTGCAGTGTCAACAACATGAGCGTAATCCCCTGCTCCGTTATTTGTTGGGTGGTTGGAAGGGTAATGCACTACTGGGGGAGGCTGTACCGCTGCCACCTCGTTGTTCTGTAAATAGCGTGTACGACAATAATATTTGTCATTGAAAGTTCTCTAAAGTTGTTGCACACTTAAATGCCGTTTTATTGTAGCTGCTTGAGTACTAGCTGGAGGCTACTCAGTTTTAAATCTACTTACTGAATCTCTGTAGAAGGTGTTATAAGTCCCAAGCTGGAGGAAAGCAGAATTTCATATTAAAAAGAATGAAGGAGATGCTGCTCTTTTCGTATATAGATGAATGTATATTATTTTACTTTTGACAGGAAAAAGCACCATACCATGACTTGTCTGAAGCCATCACGCACTCTGATATAGAGATCGGTTTTGTCTAATACGTAGATGAGAGCACCCTCCGGTTGTCTCTGCGCTGTTGTGAGCATTAAGTCATAGGTTCTCAGTATTGTTACCTATAAAATAAAACAGGACAAATTATTATTATTATTATTATTGTTGTTGTTGTGTTATTAATAATAATAATAATAATAAACTTTCACACAAAGCAGGTCAGTTGTATATTGGTATTGCACAATGGTAAGAGCTAGAGTAGCTGCTGACTTAAAGCTTTTGCCGTATTAAATCATATTGCTGTTTAGGTTTGTCAGGTCTTAACTCAGCATGAGATCTTATAAAGTCTTATATTGCAATGCCATGAGGAAGTAAGAGTTACTGAGCACTCCCTGCATTCTACTTACTCCAGCGTTTTGACCAGGCAACCCAGCTGGGCCAGGAGGACCAGGAGGACCAGGAATGCTGATTGCTGGATGTGAAAAAAAAAGAAAACCATCAAAAAAACAACAATCGTCCTAATCAATAAATATACAATACACAATTAGCTTAAACTAAGAATTACATTCTTTTATCAAAGATTTTAGCACTTACTAGGCCTGTGAGCACCAGGTAATGAAGGTGAACCAGGTGGCCCAGGAGGTCCTGGTGGTCCTGGGTTTCCTGGACGGCCATCATAACCAACACCATGAGGTCCTGGTGGACCCTGTGGACCAGGAGGCCCTCTGATAGAATCTCCTTTAGGACCCTGCAATGAAAAGTACATTTAATTACTATTAGTTAACTCAACAGTTTTAGACCACATACTAAAGTTAGACCAGGTTTCTCCCCCAAAAAAGTGCACTTCTGACTTTAGGAATGTATTAGCTGTTATCAGTCTGAATCATAGGTCCTAATAGGTTCACCAAAACTTTAGGGTCAAATGCATGTGCATCAAGAGGCGTAGCACAAAACACAACTCCGCTGCAGGCACAAACTAACACTTGGTGTGCGTCTGGAATTAATGTTCAATTTAGCAAAGCTTGGAGCCTAAAAGCCTAAAACTCTGCGTGAGAGTTAAATTGCAATTTAAAAGCTGTTGTTGCATCAAGCTTCCAGAAAGCTTAGATTAAATAAAACCTTTAGTAATAAAATACATCATGTGTTAACATCATAAATAAGTATTAAAGCATATAAAAGGTCTTTTTGTCAAAATAAGTAACCCTTTTGGAAGACATTGAAATGTTGATGTGCTTTTGATTACTAATTGCTTTTTATTGAAGGCTTCTTGAGCAAATCAGTAGAGAATAAGCTTTAGAGAAAAGTGTGCAATTACACTCTATTGAGGCTTCTAGGAAATGTCATAAATGTTCTATTTATTGTGTTGTGGATCTTTATTGGACACGAGGAAATTGATCTGGGTGTTCCTGACATATGTGCCATGACCAGGTTTTCCCAGAATAATAAATAGGCCTAATACATACATACATTATTAAAACATGTAGTTTTCCAAATTGACAGAAATCCTATAATAGTCTTGTATCATTACACACTTAATAGAAATATTAATGAGAATAAATAAAAGATACCGAATGATCCACTCACAGCACAGAGGTTCACAGAATTCCCAGAATTCCCATCTTCCCAACAAATTCCCATCAAATAATGTTTGAAGATAATTGTTTGAAGCATTTGGTGGTGTGAAAAGGAAATAAAGATTGTATGTTTCCTAATTGGCTACAAGGAAACATCTGTGATTGGCCCACTTTGCCTATCATTTATTATATCAGTCAAAGTGCTTCCTTCTGTAGGAAGGTTTTCATGTTCCTGCATCACACAGTCACAATGCATAATGCTTTTTTTCTGTATACAGGTAGTCCCCGACTTACGAACATTTGTGTTACAAATTTCCGCAGATACAAACGGACAGTGTGATTTAAGGTCTCGTGATTTAAGGTTACAAAAACAACATTTCACTGTAAGATTCATTTATGAGAAAAAAAAAGATTAAGCAGATTGCTATGCTTTATTATTAAATAAATAAAGGCGTATAAGACTATCATTGTCCGACTTCTGAACAAATGCGACTTACAAACATGCTCCCGGAACAGAGCTTGTTCGTAAGTATAGGACAACCTGTATACAGACTGGGGAAGATGTTTTATAAACATAAACAAAAAAACCCTGTAAAGCAAAGAATATGTAATAACAATTTTCAGACAAAAAAAATACTGTAAACATCATTAATCAGAAACTAAAAATGTGTTTAATTTGATTATGTGTGACACCTCATTATCAGGTACAAACTGGCAAAGTTATAATGAGCATCTTGGAGAATCTGCTACAGTTCTTCTAAGAGACTTTGACTCTGTCTCTTACTTTTTTTGCATGCACAACCGAGCAGCCTTCATTTTTTTTTTCGTCTAAAAAGTGGTCTACTACTTATGTTGTTTCATAACATTTTTCTGTAACTTTATAAAAACGCTCAAATCATAAATAAAATATTTAAAGCAAAATTCAAACTTTAAAAATCAGGCTGCTTAAGAGCTTACGCGCATACTGTAGGTTATACTCCCTGCCTTTGCACAAACTGCACATGCCATATGTCACAGACTGCAATGTGCAGTATAAATCAGGCAGTTTGTTGTTTATGGCATCAGTTAGTGTTAAATTGAGTGTTGAAATAGACAAAACGAGTGACCTGAGTGCCTTTGAATGTGCATAAAAGTAGGTGCTAGCTTCACTATAAAAACATCTCGTCAAGAACAAACATCTTAAATATAGACAGCTTTCTAATAAGATATTAAATATTAAATATACATATAAAATACTAATTTCATGCTTGAAATTGACTTGTTCCTTTGGAAGATAATTTAAATATGTTTTGGGGAGCTTATGCTGGCTCAAGCATTTTTAAAACAGCTGTTTTAAAACCTTGGACTGCTTCATAAGCAACTGTTTAAAGGTGAAAAGCAAAACACTGCCAGTGATGACAAATCCTGGAGCTGAAGACAGACTGTAGATCTGTGTAAGCATATAGTGCCATAACCAGGGAAATTAAATTAGAGTGTGTGTATGTGTGTGTGTGTGCCCTGCGGTGGATTGGCACCCCATGCAGGGTGCCCTAAGTTATGCCCTAAGTCTCCTGAGATAGGCCCCAGGCCCCCAGCGATCTAGACGAGACGATAATGCTGCATGTTATAGGCACTTGAATGTACACTCCGAACTTTAATGCATCCACCATTTTGTTAAATTCGTGTTTAAAGAGCCAAAAAGCCACAAGAAACATGAACTCTATATATAGAGTAGTCTTGAGCCACCTCTCATTTCTTCATATTAAAAGTAAATTAATTGAAAACATGTAGCTTAAATGAAAGAAATGAATGGGAACAAATGTTTTCCTGCAACAGGCTGAAAAGTCCCTGGACACAAGTTAAAAATTGGTCATGTAAGCAACCTCATTTCCCCGCTCTTCTATTCCAACCACTCAGCATCATCTTCACCGGTTTCTCACTGGCTCATAGCTTAAGTCTGATGTTTTTCTGCTTGAATGATTCATTGGTCACTGTGTGGCTTAACAAATAAAAACGTTCCTCTGAACAGGGACAGGGACAGGACTGAAAATGAGAGTCGAAAAAACTTGCCGAAAATCAAGGCAAAAAAAGGCAGCCTGGAGAACTATTCCTCAGGACTACATTAAAAATACAAGAAAGTCAGACTCTTTGAAGCAGAATATGAAATCAGGGGTGACTCAAGACTTTTGTACAGAACTGCATGCTCCCCAGACCCTTCCCACTAGTTCTTACAGGAGGTCCTGGTGGTCCCTGAACACCTCCATAGTGAGGACCGTAGTGTCCACCTGGCTCTCCCTTCTCTCCTTTCATTCCAGGGTCTCCGCGGTCACCCTTCAACTCGTGCTGTGAACATACACGACACAAAGGCACGGCTGTCAGCACACACATTCTCCATTGTTATATGAATCTATTCTGCATATATTCTTCATGAAAAATTAACTGACCTTCAGAGCATAAATGTCAAAGTTGCCTGAGAAAGCATATACAAAAAGAAGAAAAAGAAAATTATATTTAAATAAACGTGTATAACATGAATTTTATTAACTGTTCGATATTTTAAATCCTTTGATTGCTCAGGTACATACTGTAGCATTAATAAGTTGGACAGAAAGAAGTTGTACACAACGCATTGCTTTTAAAATAAAACGGATGTGATACCTGATGTACCAGGAAGACCAGGGACTCCACGGTCTCCTTTCTCTCCTTTAGCACCTACAGAAGAAAAACACTTACATAAATGATGTCACTATATAAGTCAGTTGAAGACCTGAGAATGGGACATGTGGTTGTGGATTACATCCAGGCTGAGGGATACAGCCTCTGTGAGCAACATATTTGATGAAGACAGTGTATATTATTCCTGCATCATGAGCTTACCAACCAAATGCAAACACCTGCTTCAAAAATGGCAACCGTTAACAATGAATTAAATAAGAAGGTGTGAAAAGGTCAGTCATTATTGGCATTGAATTCGTATTTGTAATTTAGCATAATTTCTGTCAGCTGAACTATATAAACAATATAAAATTAGCAAATCAGCTCACCTGGATACACTCTCTCAGACTCGTCATATCTCTAAAATAAAGCACAACCAGATAAAAGGCTCAATGCACAGGGGATGTTTTCAAAATCCAGATATAACTAAATTGGTTCAGCAGTGCAGTGTTCATTTATGCATTATTATAAACAGCAGTTTCTGATATTCTTCCAAAGAATAAAAAAAAATAAAATAACCAAATATATATATATATATATATATATATATATATATATATATATATATATATTATTAATAAATATATATTAATAATAATATATTTGACTAATCACTTACACCAAATCTGTCTACAGCTGTAGAGTATGTTGAGGGTCCTGGTGGACCAGGAGGACCTGGAGGTCCAGGTGGACCCTTAAAATATATAAAATAAATAAAGAAATAAATTAGGAAATGCAGTTCAGTTGTCAAGCATTACAATATACATCTCATTTTATACGAACGCTTGTTATGAATTTTGTCCTTACAGGATAACCATATCCTGAGCCAGAGCCCGGCTCTCCTTTTTCTCCTTTACCTCCAAATATACCTGGTCGTCCCTGTGGTAATAATACAACAGCAAGTTACTTTATGTATGCAAGTCGATGCATTGCCTGGGACATTTCAGGAAGTTCATAACAACATGCTTCAATGTTCAGCTTTATAAATGGAGGACTCACAGGCCTGCCTGGCATTCCGATCTCGCCCTTCATGCCATATGCTCCCTGTACGAGAACACAGCCAAAGGGAAATGTGACTTACAATATCAACACTGAAATGTCATTAAAGCACATGTATACATACACACAGACTAAAATATACTCACAGGAGGTCCCACTGGTCCAGGAAGTCCCCTTTCCCCCTAGAGAAAGCAACAACAATAGAGCATGAGAAGGAAATCTGTAAGCAACAAGCTGCTATACATATCTGAAAAAAAGTTAGTTTTAAGCACTCACTTTTTGACCAACAGCGGAACCAAGGAATACAGGGTTTCCATCAGGTCCAATAACCACACCAGGTTCTCCTTTCTCACCCTACATACAGAAGAAGGTCAAGTGGAGGCAGAAACAGGGTAACATCTCCAGCTCTATTCATGGCTCTATACGTGTGTTTGTGTGGTTATTCTACATATATTACCAAAATAAATAAATAAATAAAAAAAAAATCTGAAAAGACAAATCAACACCAAACTATGTTACTGACCTTAATGCTATGTCCTGGAGCACCCGGGTCTCCTCTCTCACCCTTTGGTCCAATTGGGCCCTTTTTAAAAAACAAAAATATTAAGTAGAATTCCAAACTTGAGTGAAGAATCTTCATAGTTCAATTTATATCCCCTAAGATGCATCGCCAATCAATTACAGGGAAACTCTTTTCTGCTCAGTTATACAGAGGTACATTATATATATATATATATATATATATATATATATATATATATATATATATATATATTATTGATAACTTTAGCTCTATGCGATATGACTGAAACCTGATAATTTGATTTCTGAAGCCTCTGACACACACTGGCAGGAGTTCAGTACAAGCAGTTGTTTCTTCTTTTTTTTTTTTATTGATCATTTACCAGTGCTGTGTTGCCAGCACAGAACCATTCCGCCTAGGTTTTACGGGTTTAATGATTCCTGTGATCAACTGTATAATGTGTATGAACTAACTAACTAGAAATTAGTAACTAGTAACATGTAAATCCAACCAATTTTGATTGGATCATTATGTACAGTAATTTGTGTTTAACTATACATCAGTTGTTGAATCTATCTATCTAGTTAGAAAATACTGTCTCTGTGTTGTGTTAAAGAAGCCCCAACCAAGTACTGAGTGCATAAATTAACATGCAATACAGAAATGACAAGAAGTTGGACATTTCTATATTAGTAAATCCTCTTCTTTTTTTGTGGGATTTTCCCCCTCCCCCCGATTTTTCTCCCTAATTTAGTCGTGTCCAATTCCTCCCCGTCACTAGGGGGCTCCCACATTAAGGCTACTACTACCACTCAGCTGGGAGGGCCGAAGACTATCACGTGTTTCCTCCGACCCACGTGATGCCAGCCGACCGCATCTTTTCGAACTGCTCGCTCACGCACCGTTGGGGGCAGCGTAACACACTCGGAGGACAGCGCTATCCGCTCCCTCCGCTGCGCGAGCTCACAGACGCCCCTGATTTGCTGTAGAGCCGTGATTAATGTCGGAGCACAATGTACCTCTCATCCCTCCACTCTGAGAGAGCTCGGCCAATCAGCTCTCTCTAGACCTCTGGCTGCGAGAGGTTACAGCACCACCCGGGATTCGAACTAGCGATCTCCGGATGATAGAGCGCTTTTACCGCTGCGCCACTCGGAGGCCTAGTAAATCCTTCTTAACTGATATTAGGAAATGCTCTAATATTTGTGATCCTTGATTTTTGAAAGTCATGAAATATTTCACTTTACATTTAATAAATCTATAATATTTGATTTACTTATTGAATTAAGGTATAAAAAAACAAAAAACAAATCCTACTGTTTCTCATCATAACATAAAATATGCTTCAGAGTGTATAACAAATAACACTAGCACATATTACACACCCACGAGAGGTAAACTACAAGGAACTTATTGCTTGCTAATGTGAACAAGGGATTAGTCTCAAAGATTTAGTACAAAGTAGACAAAAAAGGGATTATAATCATAAACAATTTTCATTATTTGATTATTTGATCAAATTTGTCCTTTTAAAACCAGTGACTTGCCAACCAAACCGACAAAATGTACTTACTGGAAATCCTGCTTGACCAGGGATGCCAGACTGGAAAGACAGTAATTCATCTTATTAACACACATACTGTACAGTATACCAGTTATATAAAAAGTGTTAATTTTTTTTTGCCTGCATGGTGCAGAAAGATGATCTAAGTGCTGTGCCACAAAAATAAATAAATCAGTTCATATCTGAATGAGGGAAATAAATGTCATGTTCAGTCAGGCAGGTTTTGACCAGGACCTTATTCCTTTACAAACACAGAAGAAAACACCGATTTGAGCGCTTATTTTCCATGAAAGTCTAAACCAATAAACTTTCTTTCGCCTGCTCCTGTCAAGGTGTCGCCACCGCGGACCATCAGGTTTTATGTCAGGTACCCTTTCTGACAAACCCCTCCCATTTTCTCTGGGCTCGGAGAAGGCACGGCATGCAGTGGCAGGGTAGTATGGGGTGCGGCAACCCACCAACTGCAGGGCTCAAAGCCAGATCCTCAGATCAACAACCCTAGAGCCTTAGCCACCTCATCCACCACTCCCCTGAAAGTCTAGAACAATACTAAATATAAATAATGCATTTAAAAAAATATATTAGCTATAATCCGAGCAAGACTGATCAGATATGAAGGTCCATCTCTGATGCAATAAATTGCAGGAAATTGCTAGGATCAGCATAATGGGAAACACCCATGCTCCGGTTTTTTGCTTACACAATATTTGTCCTCATGCGAATCATTGCATATTTTAATTTAGTAAATCATTTCCCATTTTTCAACCATAGAATCAAGTTAAAGGGAAAATATTATTAAGTACTACACAAATCTTTTTCATATAGGTGCAACAGAGCGCCAGGAAACACATTTATTTATATATTTGACTTACGCCATCTGTAGTCTTGTAGATAATTTCTCCCGAAGGTCCAGGTGGCCCTGGAGGGCCTGGATGGCCAACACCATCACGACCTGGATCACCCTGTTATGCAAACAATAACAAACCAATTATACACCATCAGGAATGTATATGTTCGTTCTTTGTTAACATCTGCGAAAATACTCACTCTGTCTCCTTTCATTCCCTGGGGTCCCTGTAGACAAAACCCAAATCTGCAATCAGTCCCCAGCCTTAATTTCTCATTACAAAATTCTTAAAATCATGTCTGGCTCTAAGAAATACATCTTTACTAGAGTTATCTGGTTTATGATATTAACGTTTTGACCCAGAAACATTAACCCATGTTCCACAGCATTTAATGTAACTAGAAATGGATAAAATATGGCATTATTAAATAAATTAAATTGTCAGTACAGGCTGTAGTATAAGAGAAATTAAATAATTAAGGGCATGTTTTTTTTTTTAAGTAATGAACGTTTGTGATGCTAACAGCAGAACATCACCCTGTGACCCATAATCAGTGATATGAATTATTTGCTATGAAGAAGTAGTTGTCTTTGGACTTCACAGGCAATACATGTGAATTTGTGTTTCCTTCCTGTAATATAACTGTATACTGATATGAGACAACATTAATGGCATAGTGGTTACCTCTTCTCATGATATTGTTTCTCATCACATCCTACCTGAGGTCCAGGAAAGCCATCAAGCCCAGGATGGCCAGCTGTTCCTTGAAGTCCCACATTGCCTTTCTCTCCTTTGTTCCCAGGAATACCAGGCTGACCCTATAGAAAACCAGACACATAAGAAAACTTATATAAGGCGTCTACTGTATACACATGATCCAGCAATGTTGTTTTACCAAAGATTCATACCCCCAAAAATATGAACAAAAGAACTTACTGGCAGGCCAGGTGGACCCTAAAAAGGATTACAGTATAAAACAAAATGCATTAATATAAACCCACCATATATAATGTAAACAATGATAGCAGAAGACTGAGAGGTCACTGACCCGTATGCCTTCAGCTCCTCTGACACCGAAAATGCTTAAACCTGAACCATCCATGTCGTCCTGAACAAAGAGGAAAATGCATTTCTAATAACAGTCCCAGTTCACCCAAAATCAAACCACAGACCAAAGATGGGCAAAATTTAACATGAGAACAAAAGCAGCAAAAATAAGATACCATGTAATCACAATAGAAATGCTGCACTATTGTTGTTGTTACAACAGTAAAAGTGCTTCTCTCTAATAGAAGAAATGCAATAAGTTTTCATCTTAAAATACAAATTTAGGATGTATTTTTAAGTAATTTTGAAGTCCCTACTTACATGTATTTATTTATATACAATGTTTTATTGTATTTTTAATTGCATATTTTACATATAAGTCCTACTTATGTAAAGTGCAAACAAAATAAATCTGAAACGTCTAAAATAGTTAAACAGAACAAACAAACAAACAAATGCGGTAAGATACAAAGTGGCACAGCGGTCTGGATCCATAGGCTTTAAGAAATGTAATACTTTTCTTTTCATTTCAGAACCAGCATTTCTCCACAACTACTAATAGAATACAATACAACCTCTTCTTGTTGTAAAGTACTCGGACAAAACACATAATTACACCCAAATCATTATTTTTTACAGTGATTTTATTCCATAGGAGGTCAGCCTTTTTGGAATAGTTTTTGCAAGAACAGCATTGTCGAGTGCATTTGCAAAACACCTTCTCAAGAAAGCAAGACCAAAACTTACCTCTGCTGCAGAGAAATTCATTTAGAGTTACCAGCCTCAAAAATCACCAATTAACTGCACCTCAGATTAAAGTCGTTATGAAGGCTTTACAGATAATGAGTAACAGAAACATCCTTTGAACATATCACCTGTTCAAATGAGATTATTATGGACGCCTTCAGCACTGCTTTACAATGTAAAAAGAAATAAAAATCAGAAATGGCCGATTTGGAAAGTGATCCCAAGCTTTTGAGTGGTAGTGTATGTAAGACAGGATTCTTAAAATAGAGAAGAATTTTTACAACATTTGCTTGTTTGCCTATGCTAACTGTCTTTTGAGCCATCCTGTATATAACATTGTATATCAATATAATTATTATACTCACAAATCCAGCATGGTAGCCTGGCCCTGGAGGCCCAGGTGGTCCAACGGGTCCCATTGGTCCTGGAAGGCCAGCAAGACCAGTCTGTCCGGGTTGTCCTGGAGATCCAGGGGGCCCCTGTGCACCCTGTGGAAATGGAGCAACTAAGTTTATATCATGGAGGGTAAAAGTTTGTCACTCCATCCAGGGTGTACCCCGACTTGTGCCCTAAGTCTCCTAAGTTAGGCTCAAGGCCTCCCATAACCCTGTATACAGGATAAAGCGGTATTGACAGTGAATGAGTGAGAATAAGAGAAGGCAAAGATTGGCTTAAGGTAAAAAAGTAATCTCATTCCAAGAAGACTTCAACCACAGTTGTGTGATGATTTTAGATTTACAGTATATTATACGGCTTTCAATCAAGACTTGCCTATTATATCTAATCCTATCCTACCTTATTATATTCTATTATACCCTGTAACACTATTTTATAGATAGATAATATAATTTGACCTTCAAGGTTAAGTAACTGTGGTAAAGGAACTTCTGTGTAACTATCGTGCATCTCAAAAAAATTGAATATCATGGATTTTTTCCCCCTGCAGTGAAACTCTCATATATTCTAGATCCATTACACCTCAAGGGAAATATTTCAAGCATTTTTGTTTTTATTTAACAGTTCAAGAAAATAAAAATCCTGTCTCTCAAAATATTACAATATTTTATTTTTAGTTTGAGTAAATTACTTTTTTTTGAGCATGAGCACTGTGTTTCTAGATCATTACATGCAACCACAATCATTTTAGAAGAATCTAGAAGACAATCATCAACACAGAAGGCCATCGGTGAAATGGCTGGCTGTTCACAGAGTGCTGTATCGAAGCATATTCATGAAAGGTTGACATGGAGTGGAGTGAGGCTGGAGTCAATGCACCAAGAGCCACCATGTCTTCAGGAAATGAGAGATAACTGTTGCATTCTTAGTATCAAGCCACTCTTGAACTAAACAGAGCCACTCTTCCTCTCTGGACAAAGAGGAAAAAACTGGACCAAAGTCCTCTTTTCAGATGAAAGTCAATTTTGCATTTCATTTGGAAATCAAGGTGCCGGAGTAGAGGAAAAGTGGAGAGTTACAGAATTCAAGATGCGTGAAGTCCTGTGTGATGTTTCCACAGTTGATGATTATTTGGGGTGTCCACAGTGTCAAAACTACCACTAACTAGTTTTCTGACCAGGTAATGCTGTGCTTGATTGGCTAGCCAATTCGCCTAAATTGAACCCTATAGATAGTTTATGAAATATTATCGAGAGGAAGACACGGGTCACCCGACCCAACAATACAGACGAGCTGAAGGCTGATATCAAAGCACCCTGGTCTGCAGTAACGCCTCAGCAGGACAAAAGGCTGATTGCCTCCATGTCATGACGCACTGATTCAGTAATTTGTGCTAAAGGAGACCTGATCAAGCACTAAGTGCAGAAATGAAAATACTTTTCAAACGTTGGACATTTCTCTACTATAAATCGTCTTTTTAATTGTTCTTAGGAAATATTCAAATATTTTGAGATGACACATTTTTTATGAATCTAGAGTTTCACGTTATTAGATTTTTTAAGATGAACTGTATTTGCGTATGTATTTGATATGTTTGCCTGATTTTATTTAAATGTAATTACTTCATTTGATTTCACAATGACCCTGCAGGAAAAGTGGAAAAAATTTAAATTTTATATATACACACGTGGACAAATTTGTTGGTACCCTTCGGTCAATGAAAGAAAAACTCACAATGGTCACAGAAATAACTTTAATCTGACAAAAGTAATAATAAATAAGAATTCTATGAATGTTAACCAATTGCTTTTCAAGTCAGACATTGCTTTTCAAATATGCTTCAACGGAATTATATAAAAAAAAAACCCTCATGGAACAGGCCTGGACAAAAATGATGGTACCCCTAACTTAATAGTTTGTTGCACAACCTTTTGAGGCAATCACTGCAATCAAACGATTCCTGTAACTGTCAATGAGACTTCTGCACCTCTCTGCAGGTATTTTGGCCCACTCCTCATGAGCAAGCTGCTCCAGTTGTTTCCGGTTTGAAGGATGCCTTTTCCAGACAGCATGTTTCAGCTCCTTCCAAAGATGCTCAATAGGATTGAGGTCAGGGCTCATAGAAGGCCACTTTAGAATAGTCCAATGTTTTCCTCTTAGCCATTCTTGGGTGTTTTTAGCTGTGTGTTTTGGGTCATTGTCCTGTTGCAAGACCCATGACCTGCGACTGAGACCCAGCTTTCTGACACTGGCCAGCACATTTCTCTCTAGAATCCCTTGATAGTCTTGAGATTTCATTGTACCCTGCACAGATTCAAGACACCCTGTGCCAGATGCAGCAAAGCAGCCCCAGAACATAACAGAGCCTCCTCCATGTTTCACAGTAGGGACAGTGTTCTTTTCTTGATATGCTTCATTTTTCCGTCTGTGAACATAGAGCTGATGTGCCTTGGCAAAAAGTTCCATTTTTGACTCATCTGTCCATAGGACATTCTCCCAGAAGCTTTGTGGCTTGTCAACATGTAGTTTGGCATATTCCAGTCTGGCTTTTTTATGATTTGTTTTCAACAATGGTGTCCTCCTTGGTCGTCTCCCATGTAGTCCACTTTGGCTCAAACAACGACGGATGGTGCGATCTGACACTGATGTTCCTTGAGCATGAAGATCACCTTGGATCTCTTTAGAAGTCTTTCTGGGCTCTTTTGTTACCATTCGGATTATCCGTCTCTTTGATTTGTCATCAATTTTCCTCATGCGGCCACGTCCAGGGAGGTTGGCTACAGTCCCATCTATAATTTTCTTTCGAATCTCCTGAGACAACTCTTTCCTTTGCTTCCTCTGGTCCATGTTGAGTGTGGTACATACCATGTCACCAAACAACACAGTGACTACCTGGAGCCCTATATATAGGCCCACTGACGGATTACAAGATTGTAGACACCTGTGATGCTAATTAGTGGACACACCTTGAATTAACATGTCCCGTTGGTCACATTATTTTCTGTATTTTCTAGGGGTACCATCATTTTTGTCCAGGCCTGTTCCATGAGTTTATTTTTTTAAATAATTCTGTTGAAGCATGGTTGAAAAGCAATGTCTGACTTTCATTGGTTAACATTCATAGAATCTTTTTTAAATTATTACTTTTGTCAGATAAAAGTTATTTATGTGACCATTGTGAGTTTTTCTTTTCCAACAATTTTGTCCACATGTGTGTGTATATATATATATATATATATATATATATATATATATATAGAGAGAGAGAGAGAGAGAGAGAGAGAGAGAAAAGATAATAAATAAATAAACTACAGAATAATTCCACACACAATAAACCTCACACACAATTCATCGTTATGTAATGCATACTTTCACGCAGACTCTGTTAGTGGCCAATCAGCTGTACTTAGTCAGGACACAAATATCACACAGTTAGCTCCAATTAGATCATGGTGCTAAACAAAACTTTGTTACAGATGCAAATAAAGATTAGATCATTAGTACTGTAAATTCACAAACACAAAATTCCACTCGGTTCACAAATCCAAGGTTCTTTATTAAAAACAATGCTCTTATACAGCACGCCCTACTCTCCCTGTCAAACTGAGAGTGTTTCATCACAGGGAATGAATACGACGAGAGAAAGGTACGCTGGAGGAAGTAGATGCATTAGAAGCTACAGGAAAATCCTGAACTGGAGATACTGAATGTCTTAGACTACGCTAATTTTTAAGTATATAAAAATGTAGCCTGATTGCCAAATTTAGATTTCCTTTCATCTTATGTGGTGAAAACACACACTATCTGTCCCAAATAGCTCAGCGTAATACTTCACTAAGATCTTGGGAATGCACCGCTGCTCCCTCTGTAAGCATGGATTTCCCTGAGTATTTCACAAGTTTGCATCAGCACCTATACTGTACGTGTGTGTGTGTGTGTGTATGTATTGTGGTGTACGCGCTCATGTTCTAACCTTTTCTCCCACAGCTCCAGGTAAGCCGAGCGCACCGGTATCACCCTGCAGAGCATGACGTGAGTGTGTTTAATATCACATGCACAAGTGACATTTCAGCAGCACTACAGGAGCAGAATTAAGTCCGCCATGCATTTATAAATCCCTCATGGGATTATCATCATCGTGTTTAATTTTAACATGCAAATTCTTTTTATCCATGGAAACTAATGATGCAAACCCACAAGTTGTCAAAAACTAGACGGATGCTGGGGATTAAGACGCTAATGCTCTCCTACCTTCTCTCCTTTAGGGCCTGACAGGCCCGGTTTTCCGTCAGCACCCGGAAGGCCTGGAAGTCCCTGTAGATTACAGTATTTTGTATTTTAAAGAATAAATACTGCTTTCGGGACATATCTAATCAAAGACAAGTGGTTCTCAAGGACCGATGTAGGTTCAATCATACTTGTTGATCAAACATAACACTCAGACTTTGTAAAAGCCTGGAGTGGCATATTAGTACTTTATGTATTACAGATTTTTGAAAGTCTATACCGGTTGTCCTGGAGCACCGTCCTTTCCAGGTGGACCAGCAGGTCCGGGTACACCAGGAACAGTAGCATTTAAAACATTCGCGGGACCTACAGGTCCTGCGGGTCCGGGTGGGCCTGGTGGGCCAGGAAGTCCAGGCAAACCAGGCATTCCCTAAAAGACAGAGGTGGAAAATTACAGTTATATTTTACAAAGGTAAGAATATTCTGGATGGAAATGGGGTAGACTTTTGCAAAGCAAAGCAGCTTTATATGAAGTTGTTTTCGCTATGGTAATTAATTATGTAGAAAGATATAAACAGTGGACCCTTGCCATAAAAATTTAATCTGTTCTGGTGTTCTCAAAATTGTGTATAGCAGAACACATTTTCGCATAGAAAACTATGCAAATGCGGATAATCCGTTCAAGCCCCCAAAAATATTACCAAAAAAAATACAAATTTCCAACACTTTTTGCATATGAAAACTATCATAACGTTTAAAAAAGAAATATTAATGACTTAAGAGACATTAAACCTCACTTAACCTTTAATTATGATGCTGATTTTTTTTCTTGCATATGGAAAACTATGACGAGTTCCACACACTTTTAACGATTTTTTAAAATTTTATTTCCACTGAAAGGGGCCCCTGTTTTTTCTAGGTACCATCTTTGTTAACTTTCTTCGGACTCATGGTGCTACAGTAGATCCTCAATAAATCTTCCACAAAGATTTACACTTTTCTCCAATCACGCAAACAAGTTTTGACAAAATCCCGGAGATGCATGAAATTGGAAGTGTGAATGACCAGCTTGATCGCTTGAAACTGTTGGTTCCTAAGTCGAAAATTTGCTAGCCGGGGTATTCGCACTGGCAAGGGTCTACTGTAGTATTTAGTAACTGACACGTAACAAACAATTTAGCAGTTTAATATATTAATTTCAGAGAATTGTCAGAATGGCACTGGAATATAAACTACATTTTCAATTAGCCAACCCGAGTTACATGTGTGTAATCACAGACCTGGTTCATGTTCATTTTTCATCGCTTTGTGTATTTAAGTTCCAGGTTTTCTAGAGTCAACTCCGCTTCTCTTTCCTTACAATCAAGAAGTTGGCAGGCTCATTTTTTACATTTATATTTTTTGAGATACAAGAACCAAGCACTTTATCTGTGCCAGTGATGATAAAATCTTGAAAAAAAAAAAGAAAAAAAAAGGAGGAATATTGGAGAATAATTAAATACTCCTCTATAGAATACAGTCCATACTGTACTGCATATCTAAAAAAAATTATTTAGTTATTAGTGATCCAATGAGTAAAAGTTAGAGAGATAAAAATTGTGGAAAAAACATACGGTTCACCGTATGCTGCAAAGTTTACCTACTGTATGACATTCTAATCAAAATGTTATGCAGTATTTCTTACCCGCAGCCCCTCTAGATCACCAAAGCCAGAGCCCTCCATGTCCACAAATGTCTGCAAATATAATAAAAAGTGTTAAATAAAGACACGACTTTCTAACACAGTTTTTTAAATATAATCTTTTTTAACAAGTTTGACATAGTTCACTGAACGCTCACAGGTCTGTCTGAGCGAGAAGGTGGTCCAGGAGGTCCTGGAGGTCCTGGTGGTCCCCTGGGTCCAGGCTGACCTTCACCCTTATCACCCTGAAAACAAGATATGAGCAGATCTTTTATTAGATCTTTTACATCACTTTCAATCCCAGGCACAAATCACTGTAACTAGCAGGTCAGCATCTTGTTACTTGAACAACAGAAACATGTCATTAAACCAATTAACACCATTATAAAATAAACATGCACTTTTCATCATAGACCCATTAATAAATGCCAAGGTACAACTAGATGTTGCTAGTGTTACATGATTATAATCACTGCACTCACTTTTTCTCCTTTAGCTCCAGTATCTCCAGGGCTTCCTGGGAAACCAGTTGGTCCAGGTGGTCCCTAAAAATGTATAAGAGGAACTGAAGCTGAATGCAACGCATCTGGGTATGTACTTTTATATTTGTGCTGTACATAATGAAAACTGGACACCATCAATATTTCAGTGTGATACTGATAAATGAAGTCAAGCAGTGTGAGAGCAGTGCAACATAGGACATTTAAGAGAACAGATATTTTATATGCATTTTATTGATGATTTATATTAGCTACAGATATCCTTGTAAATTAACACATTAATGCCTTCTCTGAGGATGAAAAGTTCAGTGTCAACGGGTTGGCTTTGGGAATTATGCAATGATTTTTGCAATATTTACAGTATTGTGCATTTGATGCACATGTGTGCTTTTTGTTTGAATAGGGGTAAATTATTTTAAACCGGGTAAATCTGAACACATTACGCATGCATAAATGCATTATTTTAATGGCAATCCTGTCACTTGTGTTTGACCAATCACACCTGCTTGGCTCACAGCTGCTCTTCAAAATGGAAATATTACATGTAAGTTACTTTAAGACCCTTGGTCCACCATGTACAAGTGGTCCATTAATCAGAAAAACTTACAGCGATTCCATCTTCACCAGGGTCACCCTATGAGAAAACAGAAAAAAAGGGATATTTATAGGATGCATTTTTTTTTAGACACAAGCTAAAGCATCTGGGGGACCCCATGCATTATGCTGCACCTTTCAAGGGCATAATACAATGGTCATTTGTGGCACTGATTGCATTCATTTGGCAAGACACAATAGGTCTTTGACATTACAGCAGTGTATATGGCATTAACAAATGAACGGTAGATATTACACATGAATGTATTATGCACAAAGGATGCTGGGGGGCGACACCGGTCACACTTGAAGTCAATGGTGTCATAAATAAAGCACTTCAAGCTTCAAGGTTGCGGCCCATATTGTCCACAGCACTGCAGAGCATTTTCCAGTCTACAGTCGGATCACACTGGGATAGGCCAATGGGCTACATGTGATTTATTAAAGCAGGAGAAATGCTAAACTCTGAAGTAAGAAGTGCCGTGGACATTTACTGGCCTCATAACACAATCTGGAAATTCAATTCATTTTAATTTACTCACTTCATTGAGCGTAATTAAGTGGGAGATGCACTGGTCATTAGCGCCACTTATTATTAATTAGAGATTACAGTCTGAAAAAGTGCCATAAGTGGACGTGCTGTGGATTCACAATAAGAAGCAAATAAAGATCCAAAGTGAGTTGGATGGTTTGTGGTGGTAATATGAAGCCACATCTACATTGGAATATACACAGCCGGTATATATTTCATTACTCCTTATCTACCTTACCAAACAGTAAATAACTCAGGATATACTTTATGTGTACTGGCTTTAGAGAACTTTTTACATGGCCAACGTTTTCTACTACATTCACTCAGTCATTCTCTACCCTGGTAATCTCTAGGGCTTATCCTGGTTGCGGTAATGCTGGAATCTATCCCAGGGGACTCGGGGCTTTAGGTGGGGTACACCCTGGGGACTCGGGGCTTTAGGTGGGGTACACCCTGGGGTGCCAGTCCATCGTATGGATCAAGCACACACACTGTGGATAAATCGAATAAATCTTTAATCAAATTAGGCTAATCTGCACGCATGTCTCTGGACTACAAGAGGAAACCTCTCCACCAAGACGAAACCCATCAAGCACAGGAGGAGCATGCAAACTCCACGCGCACAGGTCAGAAGCAGAAATCGATGTCCTTCATGACCCAGGAGGTGCAGGGGCACATTTCTAACCACCTCACCACCTTTTTCTTCTATATATAGTTTTTAAAACTTTTTTTTTACAAGCGTTCCTAAAAAAAAAAATAAAATAAAAAAAAATGTACCTCAGGCTGATAAAATATCAGCATTTTAAAATCTGTGTAACCTCAAAACTGAAAAGAGATCATTTCATTTAGAGACTCAATTCCAACTGCTGTGCTGGAATATCACAGACATTTCAACAGCTGGCATCTAATTACAGTACAAACTTTGGTCATTTCGCTATGGTGCAAAGCTATTTAAAAACTTTAATAAAGTGTGACAAACACTGCGTGTGGAAATCACACTTAGCTAACAAGGTTTTGGACATTTTTCATTAGCAAACCAACTGTTTTTACTTCTGAATTTGTAAAAATGGATGCCAGATTATGTTACAGGAAGAAAACTCAATTTTGGACCAAAAATTGTGTGTGTGTGTGTTTTTTTTTTCTTTCTTTTTTTTAAAACTTGGGCTTTCCGATTATTTAAGCCACATTGAAACAAGACAGTTTCCCCACAGAGCAACACAACTACAATATTGTGCAAAAGTCTCGAGCCACCCCTGGTTTCCTCATATTCCCAAAGAGGCAGACTTTCTTGTATTTTTTAATGTAGTCTTGGAGAACGGTTTAAACACACTGCCACTGCAGTCAAAGTCAAAATACCTCAATAGGAAAAAAAAAATCACACACACACACACACACACACACACACACACACAATGGAATACTATCAGTCATGGCTGGGACTCCCCAAAGCCCGGATCTCAGCATTATTGAAGCAATATGGGATCATCTTGACAGAGTAACTGAACAAAAGACAGCTGATGTCCAAAGAAGAGCTTTTTAATGCCCTTCAAGAAACCTGGAGAACTATTCCTGAAGACAACTTCAATAAATTAGGAGAAGGCTCGCCTAAAAGAGTTAAAAAGTAATAGTAGTCTTAAGACTTTAAAGCTTGTTGTAATTACACACATCTCTTTGTGTTATATAGTGTATTTATGTTTGCATGTTTTGCAATAAATCACTGTATATATTGTCACTTTTTCATAGCAATTTTTCCCCCCTAAATAACCTTCGGCTTAATCTTTAGCGGATAAGTTAGACAAACAAAGGGTGATGAATTGTTTAGAAAGGAAGTTGCTGTGCATGTAAAGCTACTTACAGCTTCTCCTTCAGGTCCGGCAGGCCCCGGAGGTCCTGGAGGTCCTGGTGGTCCCTTCGGTCCTGCTACACGCTGCACTACTGTGCCGTCTCCCCTTTCCAATATCTCAGCACTCGGCCCCGGAGGACCAGGAGGACCTTGAGGACCAGGGGGTCCTTGGTCACCCTTTTGTCCAGCATAGCCAAATCCTGCAGCACCCTGAGAAAAAGAGGTCAAACAGCCATGTTTAAGTTATTTCTAAATTTAAAGAATAATTTAGAACGTTGTGTTTTGAGCCCTCTGGTGGCTGAGAGCGCAAAATTGCAAGTGCAATGAAAGAAATCGACAATTGTCTTTTTTTCCCTGTCCTTTCTGTCAAAACTCTATTTTCCAAATAAGGGCTGGGTATAAATGAAGGAAAGTTGCATGATCCAACGCTATACAAAGTGCAAGCCATAAATGAGTACAGTTACAGTGTGGCCTATATCTGTTATAAAACACTGCTACTGGAATCTGAAATTGCTGAAAAAATGGATCCACGCAAACTTTATACGAAAGTGGAATATTTTCCATAGAAGTAGCAGTGTACACTGAAGGGTGTTGATATAGGGACAATAATGTATTCGAACACATTCATTATTAAAGACTTGTGATTTGCGACCAGAACACCTGTCAGAGCTGCTTTAATTGAAAATTAATTAACCCGCTGCTGGCCAATCCAAATCAAGAATTCAACTTCAACAGAACGCAATGATTATGATCGAAAAAATGACCAAATGCACAATTCTTAATGGAGAAAATTTAAAGAAAATTCACAACGGAATAAAAGACAAGATATCATTTTCCAAAAATACACACAAAAGATTGTTTTTATTAATATGCAGTGATATTCATAATGAGTTTTAGTAACTGTCATAACATACCTTCATTCCTTTTTCTCCTGGGCTACCCTGAAAAATTAAACAAACAAAAAAACAAAACAAATGTTGATTGCCACCATAGGTGATGTTTTTATATAAACATTATGACATCTATATGGTCACATTAGCAGTATGGAGGCTTCTATCTCATGGATTTGTCTAATACACATTTTACTTGCTTCAAACATTCATATAGTCCATATACAATGTTTAACAGGTTCCACATACTGTATATACACTTAAAGATAAGATTTTGCGTACTTTCTCTCCTTTGGCACCGCCACCAGAGCCGGTCCTGGATCCTGCATCTCCCTTGGGGCCCTCAGGGCCACGATCTCCTTTGGGTCCTGGCTCCCCTTTTGCACCTTTTTCTACTCGAGTTCCTGTGGCTGTAAGCACTGGACACAAAGTAGACATGAGAGATGTCAATGCCCCAATAAAAATAAATTCATAAAATAAAATAATTAATACACAACTTAACAAAATTAACTAAATACACAGCCTCCCCATTCAGCCTGGACATCAACATATTTCTTAAGGAATCCCTTTTAGCAAGCATCAGAAACTTTTAAAAGCAATATTTTCAAATATTCTTATTCTTTTTAAGCATTCCTTTAAGAAATATCCCCACATCTCAGCAAGCTGCAGCACTCCTGTATAGCGACATGAAATTGGGTAGCAATGCCACATTTCATGCAATACGCAAAAGTCACTGGTGCTACCCGCTCTGAGGTAAAGGCACTGGCACTGGCGCACCTGGCACTTCAAGCTTTACCTCAGCACTTCATGCAGAGCATCACTGGGAAAGCTTATGGAAGAGCACAAAACAGTAGCAGGCCTATGTTCATGCTCTCCGACCCACCTTCGGAGCTGGAAATCCCAGGCCTCAGATCCACAGAGTAGCCTCTCTCAACACCGGAGCCGGAAACTCCTCGACCTCCAGCACTCACAGTATGTGATTGTCGGGAGACCTCAGACAAACCTACTACTTTCCCAGGGCTTGAATCGGCCGTTCGGTCTGAGGTTTGCCTGCTACCGTGGATTAAGACTGAAGTCCGTGTCCCACCGGCCGAGACAGATGTACGCCGGGAATCGTCATATATATCAGATGTTAAGTCAGAATTGTCATACGAGCCAAATGTTCGGTGTGAATTGTCGGAAGTGCCAAAAGAATCTTCATATGAGACAGACAACCTTCCAGAATTACCATGTGAGCCAGATGTTCCACGAGAATCACCGTATGAGCCAGAAATTCGTCCATAGCCATCAACTGAGCCTGATGTTCATTAAAAATTATTACATAACCCATTGTGGAAAAAATAACCTTGAAATGTAGACGCATATTATTCTCAAATCATTCAGCATTTCTCATATGACCACTATGCTATAAAATCCTACTGGAGGTATATATATATATATATATATATATATATATATATATATATATATATATATATTAATTAATTAATAAATAAATTTCCCCCTTTTTACAACAATCACATTAGTGATGATTAGTGTGAATTGTCTTGGTGGTAGCTGTAAAACAGATCATGGCCACTAGAGGGCCCAACATACAGCAAAATGCTCCATAAAGAGTCACATACAGTATAACACGATAGTACCAGTCAGACGTTTGGACACAGCTCCAAAAATATCTAATAATCTTCTTTGAACAATTGATATTGAGATGTGTCTGCTACTTCACAGAACTGTTTCAGCCAGTTTCATCATGGGGCTTATGAATTTTGCACATGCACTTGACAATACTGTTCTTGCAAGAACAACTGACAACTGACCTTTGTGTCTTAAAATCATAACTGACTGTTGTTGTTGTTACTTAATTATGTAATGCCATATGTGTTTTATATGATGGTTTGTTTTCATATATGATATGAAAAAAATCCTGTTTTGAAAAAAATCCTGTATTGTTCTAGAATGTAGGGGGAAAAAATCCAAACTTGTGCCCAAACCTTTGACTGGTATACAGTTGGCTTGTCATAACAGAAACTAACATTTACATATAGAAAAATTATGTCTTAGAATTAAATAAAACATCAAAGACAATTATAACTATTGTGCTAAGTCTAATTAAAAACATTTCCCAGTATAATCAGGTTTTAAATGTTTTAAAGTAACACATACTATAAAACTATAAATCAAATCTATTAAAAAAAAAACTTTACATCACTTTTGTAACCAGCAGTCTAGACTGAGGTTTATGTCATAAACACACTCACCTTTGGCCACATCTTTGCTCACTGTTACCACAGTAGGTTGCAATGGTGGCTGCTGTAGTGGATTGGAAGGTTGGCTTGTGGTCTGCAAGAGAATATACAAAAAGAAGGTGAGTGACGCTAGACAGTATAGACCATAAACTACTGTACATACTGTGAACTAGTACTACATCACACACACAAGTCAAAAACTGCTGGTATTGTTTCAGATGTTTTAGATTTGTATACTTAATGACGTACCATACAGCAATGACGTACTGTATATCCAATACTTTTTCAGTGTATAATTTATCATTATACATTGCAGATGTCGTGTTATGGTTTGCGGGTTTGGACATTGTGGCTGCTTAGGACACATTCTAACTGAAACGCGAAAGTAACAGCATCTCATGGGCTTTCGAGTGTTGTTCTTTTTTTTTTATTCCATGTTCCCTGTTTCATGAGCCAAAATGGGAAAAATGTATCAAAACAATGTTGGATGTTAGAAACAAAACACAAGCTACAGTATGAAGAAACAAAAATCTTGTTTGCTTCAAGAGAAAGAGAGAGTAGTGAGGCGTTTCAATACTATACACGTAACTATTAATGAATAAAAAGTATGCTGTGTTATTATGAACAAGTTGATGCAGAACTCTTGAAGTTGATAAGATAAAACACTATGCTTGCACTAGAGACTCCTTCCATGCAATATCCATCCATACATCTCTTGTAGGAACCTCTGTAGTCTGACTGGGGATAGTGGAGGCCAATCGTAATCATCATTGTATTTATTTCCATTTTAAGAGCGCGGTATGACCTCCAGTCAACGTGCATTTCTTTGGACATGTGGGAGGAAACCAGAGTATTCGGAGGAAACCTACCAAGCACGGGGAGAACATGCAAACTCCATGCACAAACCTGAAGCAGGAATCAAACTTCTCCGTGCCACCTTCCATACATTATACATGGTTAAAAATACGACTGTTAGAAAATCTGAAAATCAGATTATTATTAGATTATGTAAAGCCGCCAATCATGTCCCTGTGAATAAGCTTCAGATCAACAAGCGTTGGACTAATCCAACAGAAATAAGTGGCTTAATATTCAATTCAATATAGTTACCTACAGCTTATGATGCATCATATATATGATGTCTTGCTTTCAGAAATGTCTTACTATTCGTACTATTCATGTTTCCCTAAAGATTTTCTCGCTCAAACGTACCATGACAGCACATCCTTATTTTAAGCTTGACACTCACAGCAGAGTCCAAGTAGCTGAAATGAGAGTCAGCTCCCACTGGGTCAAAGAAATAGGACGAAAATGGTAGTTAGGGGCTACTAACAGTGTGTATTTCATCCCGAAAAGAGTGATCAGGATGAGAAATGGCGCCCGGGGCATCGTACTTCTATCTGACAGCGGCTTAAAGTATGCGGAGGAAAATAAGCTGCTGCAACATCTGCCATTACAGCCACTGTTTCATGTGTGGGAGGTTACTCCTGACTGCTACAAGACAGAGATGACATACAGCACAGCTCCTCTCCTGAATCGCTAACCTGCGCTGGGTACATGACAGTAAGGGAGGATATGAATTGCAAAGTAAATCCTGCTCCAGGGGAGGGGAGATCGCTCTCCTTTGTCAGTATGCATTCCTGGTATTGTTGCAAAAGGCTGGAATTTTGTTATAATAAGGCAGGACTTTAGTTCTATGGATCCATTTGTCTCTGAGGGAGGTGTTGAATCACTAGCTTACCAGGCGTATTGACTTACCCAAACTGAAGCGAAGCACAACCTGTGACTGGCATGATCTGCACACACAGCACTAAACCATACCTTACTAGCGACTCTACAAATCATATTGCAAGCTCAAAGCATTACCTTAAAGACAACAAACTCATGCTGGAAGCGTTCTTGATAGCGGAAATAAAGAAATCCTACAAGATATGATTAAATGAAGCGGCTCACAGATGGCAGACTCATGCTTAAATAGCTATAAGAGATCACGCGCTTTAGGTGTCTTTACCCCAGAAATGCTTCACACTGTGAGCCATCATACATCCTAATCCACTGTGAAACAAGCAGAGAAAATGCCCTCGAGGGAACAGACCATCAATCAGGAGCGAATTCCACTGCAACACAATGGAAATTTCGCTCTGCGGTACCTTCTTGCTTTTCTTCAGGAGCTTGTTTAAACCCGTTGCATGCTGTAGGAGGACGAAGCCGCTGACTCTGTGTTTCCTAACAGCTGTTGAGAAAATTTAAGGCTTTTTTTTTTATTTTTATAGACCTAATAAATACTTGTCAAATGAAAGGAAAAGCCGTTGTGATGCGGCACAAGCTTCGCTACTGGAGTCTGATACACCAAGACCTGTTTAATCCAAGGAGCACAGAAGATAAACATCCCCCCCTCAGAGCGTATTATTCCTTTACGCTAATGGAAAAAACAGTGTGTTAAGTAAAAACGCACACAGGCTGAGCAAAGAGACCTGTGTCTTCAGTCCAGTGGAGCCACCTGGTTTTCCCTTCCTCTGTAATTGGTCCTGGCATGGCATGCTCAGGCAGAAGCATCGACTATATCAGACTGAAAGTTTTTTTTTTTTTTTTCCCCACCTTAATATGGACCAGTGTATATGGAACAGGAAGGCACAGGATGTTATTTTGTCTGAGACTTGGCCCCAGATGTCAGTGTTCGACTGGGATTTCCTCCAGGAGATAAGAGTTTGCAAAACCGCAGTCTGGCCAAAACTCACGTGGCACACACATAAACACACAAATAGACCGAAACCATACCACACTGCGATCTGACCAGGTTTTATGTGTGGAAAGTTGCAGACTGTATAAGCTGATTGTAAAAGTTTGAGGTTGCACCAATATAACACTTTGAGGAAAATTAAACAACAGGGGTAGACAATACCGAGACTGTTGGCTTGTTTTCATAATCACCACTTCCATAATCACCCGAGGCCTGAAAGAGAGAGAGAGAGAGAGAGAGAAAGAGAGAGAAATAATTTTTTATTTTATTTTATCAATTGTATCTCAATATCTTTGATGTTGTCTCAAAAGCCAGACGTTCTGCATGTGTCTGGGAGCAAACAAGATCTTTTTTACTTGTGTTCAAGGCTTCAATGCCTGGAAACAGGACGGCATACAAAGCATTCTCTTTAAAATATGAGCAGATTCCCAGCACTACCAGCCACAGGGCTCGTATCTCTCAGTGTACAAGCACATTACAATGTAGACCCGGATTAAACCCCAAAACATGCATAAAACAGCTCTGTATTGTATATCTCGTATACCTCTGTATTACATAACTCAATACCATTTGTATTTTTCACCACTGCTGGGAGAAGTCAGCCAGAGAATAAATCATAAAAAAAATAAAAAACGCAGCAACAACATTTTTTTCTTTTTTTGTGTATTCTTTGATAGATATGAAATCCACACTTGCCACAATAGAATATGAAAAGTGCTTCATCACTTTTTCAACTTTTAAAATAGAATCCCCAACCCTGAATACAATATAAAGCTTGTCTCTACATTTGCCTGTAGCTGTGCCATCCGATCATATATTTTTCCATATTTTTTCATATCTATATATGGGGAAGTGAAGTGGCAGTAATAATAGACACAAGAAACAGAAAGCTTTTCGGGCTATAATGTTCCTCGGCCCGCTTTGTGTATATATATATATGTATAATATTATATACTTTAATTTCTACTGGGAACATGATTTATTCTGAGGCCAAATATAATCTCCCATAAAGTGAGTCAGGATGTGAGTAAAGGCCTTTGGCTCATCACAATGGGTATTTGGGACTTACTCCATCGGAATCATCCTCTTCTTCCTCACAATACCGTTCAGCTGCACGAGGGTCCCCAACTACCTTCAGATCTCCAATAATACCCTGAAAGACAAACATTCACATTAATGAGCAACTTTGTGTACTGTATTAGTGCCACTTGCAATTTATATCCGATTTTCTCATATAATCAGACATTCGCTCTGATTTCACTCACTGATTTCACATACCCGTTTGTTTTTGTCCTTTAAGGCCATCACCATTATAGTCCCCTGAATATAATGCCATTCAGACTACCATTTCCTGAGCAACACAGCTTTTCTAAATAACATTAATGGAAATTCATCTTCATAAGTATCCAGATTTCCCTCTCACTTCTCACATGACCAGGAGTGAGGTCAAAGGTTTGTTTGAAGAATGCAGTCAAAGGGTCTTTATGACACCTAAATTGACCTTTTTGTGGTGCCAACAGTGACCCTTGCTGAAAATGCCACAGTCCAAGCTGGGCTTAGTCAAACCCTCAGATCTGCCGATTAGCACGCAGCCCTAATGAGAGCAAAAAGATGGTAATCATATCTAGCCTAATGAAGCTTGTAATTATAATGGCTGACTCATTACAAAGACATTGCTGATGTCACACTAAAAGGCCTCCCCAGACCACATGAAACACGGTAAGATCAGAGGAATCGTGTTGAAGCGCATCCCACCCATCTGCTCATGAATGCCTATTGTGATTCCTCAGTTCAGCCCTGAAAGTGGAGCATTCCTGCTGGCCCGGGCGCCTCACTATGGTTATGGACAGACAGCGCTGCCATGGATAATAGCTAGGCGTGTGATAACCATGCAGCCTTAGTGTGGTCTCATTCTCTCGCAGAAGATAAAGAAGGATTTGCAGAGTCACTTAAATACTTGGAGTCTATGTTTAAGAATACCCAAGTAGTGCACAGTTATACGGATACACGATAAGTCCATTTACAATGACTGCTATAGATATCTTAGCTTACACCACATAATGTGTTCCATAAGGACGGGTAAGTGGGAATGCTACCCCTGAAATCTAAATCTGTGGGTGACTCCATGTTTACGGCACTATTCAATTGGTAAATCATGGAATAAAAAAATATATATTGTATTTACAAGAAAAAAGTCATCTAGTCTCTGTGCAACAAAAACAAAACGTACAGACATTTACATTTATAAACACTACTATTTCAATTGACTCCTGTTAGCTTTGATTAGGGTGCGCAACGTGGTGGCCAATTCATGTTTGAAAATAATTCCTCATGCTTCCAGAGGCACTCTTCCTCAATTCGAGTCCCTGTGTCATGAAGGAAGAAAAATCTCCTTTTATCACTGATGGGATAACAGGGTCATGCAGCAGTACATTCAGGTCATCAGCTGACTTTATGACTTGTGAATTTTATAGCTGAGCCTATACAGTACATGGCCAAATGATGTAACCCTACATCATAACACTGCCTCCTGAGTCAGGAAGTACAGTGGGCACTATGCATGATGGAGGCATCACTTCATGTGCTTCCCACCCTTTTCTATTCTAATGGCAAAATGATAACATTATTATTATGACCTATTTTAAGTATATATTTAAAAATTATAATTGATTTGAATTCATATTCAAATACAAAGTTACCTCATGAGTCAATATCATACGGAACCCCTAAAGGGACACATGGATGAGGGAAAAAATTGTGTGTGTGTGGGGGGGGGCTAATAAAAGCAGGACATGAGACGAGAGGAAAAATAACTGGAAAAAAAGAAAGAATGGAAATAGGAGACAAAGAAATCGAGACCTTGTGACTCATACTTCCGGCGCAAGGGCAAGCTTCGAGTACAAACTGAATGTCTTTATATTTTAGGCCAAGCTGAAAGAAAAGCTCAGCTATTCTACTATTCAGTAATTCTCTCCATGCCTGTTTAACAACGCACATGCAACTCTAATCCGAGTATTATTATCCCCGGCCCCCCGCAAAATGTTTGCGAGATCTCGCAAACATAAGTCTTTTATAGCTTTACATACATAGACCATAATCATGGAATCACCCATGCAGGAATTAGTTAGGGTAACCCACAGGAAAAAAAAAAAGCTGCTTGCACACACTGTTACAGATTAGATATCCCATTTGGCCTAAAGTCTGCAGTTCTCATCAAATGATCAGGAAGCATTAGTCAGACCAAAACCACAAAAGGGCCATTTGTAGACTGACTCTATTAGATCTGCATTTCCTTGTTTTGGACTAGAGTGTTTAACTTAAAACAAAGCCGACAGTGTACTGGCTTATAACCACATCTTACGGAGAGAATTTCAGAGAAGAGATGCTGCAGCATTTATACACTGATTATACAAGTTATCCTTTAAATTAGATGCATAGTAACACTCTAAATCACAACGAGACAACATCCTTCACATGTTCAAAAAGATTAGAAGATGCCATGGGCAGTATAAGGATAAGATAGGGAAAGAAGAGGGTATATCTGCTGTAAAGTTCCTCACTGGATCACACTCTGGGAAAAGAGCCAAGTGCCTTCCACCACACTTATGAGCTCCCAAACAGACCTGTCTGGATAGTGTTGCTGTGATTGACAAGAGAGAGAGTAATGACATCCCTCCCAGCCAGAGAGCTCAGCCAAGTTTGCACTTTTGGACTCCTTACCACAGACGGCTTTGGCATTATCAGGATTTTAACTTGTGATCCTCCAGAGATAGGGAAAACACTTTTCTTTTGCACTAATCAGCAGCTCCTGGATTCCCTATCATTAGACTACAGGTTTTCGAGGAAATTCAGGTTTTTGCGAAATCAAACAAACTACTCAATCGAATCAAACTTGTGTAGGGGAAGGCACATTGGTTTCTGCTAATTTTACACTCCTCATACTTGAGCAAGTAATCTCTTTTTGGAAAAACACAATACTGTTCAAGAGGTCGCCCTGACCAGCCTACCTCAGACTCATGCTTATATTGGCACCAGGGCAAACTTACCACAAACTTATCATCATCAGCACCTCCAGCTTGACCCACAAAAAGCCCAGCTCCTGCTTCCAGCTCCATTTCATCTGGGGAGCGCTCGAACGGCTTGGTCTGTGGCTCTGAATCACAACTGGGGTACAGGGTGACCTGATCATCCAAGACACTGATAGAGAAACGATTCCAGTAGTTGAAGAAGGAGGGAACAGTGAAGCTTGCAGCCTCGTAAGACGCCTGGGAGTCCGGCTCAGTGTAGAACAAAACAATATTCTGCTTTCCGTCCTTCGTGGCTGTAAGTTTAACCCCAACGTACATGATTTTTTGTTGGGTGTCAGTGATTGAGAAGATGACTCCAGCTTTGGTGGACGTTGGTTTTAGGTTGAACATGAGGGAGAAGTCACGGTAAAACGATGCAGGCAAGTGTGCACGAGCCAGTTGACCAGTCTTGGAGTTCATATCAAACACGAAGCCAGGGTCTGGGTCATAACTCTTGGTGACACCATCAGGAAGGGGGTAACCAATCAGCTGTGAGAGTGACACACCTCTATCCGCTGCTAAAGGAAACAAGAGGAATGAAGGTTAATTAAAAATGATTGACACCATATAATAGAAAATAGGAAAATAACTGAGGTTTATATTTGGTTTGTAGGGCAGGACTTGGTTAGAAACGTGTGTTTGTTAGACTGTTGGATCACACCTTAAAGGAATGAACTCAAAAGAGTTACCATGGCTAATAATGAATGAAAGTTGGTAGGGACTAATTTACAGATTTACATAATTACATACATCAAAATTCCTGCACAGCTTTCATTCAACATTAGCGTTATTATTTCCTTTAAGAGGTAGTCGTCAGGGTTAATTTGGGATTAAACAGATTTTACATGGAACAGTACTCAGAACGCCCCCACCCCACCCCAACCTGACCCCAACCCAACCCCTTTCTATCCTCCAAGCCCAAACACTACCTACTGTATATAGTAGTACACTGTGTTCTTTTAAAAAATATTTTTAGAGCAATGCAATTCCATATACTGGAGCAAAATTATAAAATTTCTCTTGAAATTGTCTCATCATCTCATCGTCTATACTGCTTTATCCTGTGTACCTGTGGGCCTGGAGCCTATCCCAGACTCAGGACACAAGGCAGGGTACACCTTGGCCGGGGTGCCAGTCCATCGCCACACACTATACCAATTAGCCCAATCTGCATGTCTTTGGACTGTGGAAAGAAAGCCGGAGTACCCAAAGGAAACCCACCAAGCACAAGGGGAACATGCAAACTCCACGCACACAATCGATGGGAATGGGAATGGTGGAAATCAAACTCGGACTCTGGAGGTGCTAACCAATAAGCCACCATGCCAGCTCCCTTGTAATTGTTCTACGTTTTGTTCTATAACATATTTAACACGTGCACCAAAAAAAAAAAAAAAAAAAAAATGCACTCAAACTTTCATGGGACGGTGCTCTTCCTTAATAGGAAATAATGTTTATCCTTGATGTCAGAGATTTTTTTTTCTTTTGCCGAGGCAATAACATACTGTACAACTTTTATTTTTCTTTAGAGGATCAGTGAGTCACCTCAAGGGAGTTATTACATAAAATAAAGCAAACACAGTCTTTTCTAAAATAGCAACCCAGCTCCATGGAGTAAAAAAAATAAAAAAAATAAAAAATAAAAAAAGATAAAAACTATTTGTAATGGGGAACACACCAGGGATGAGTCATAAAGAGCTGTCATTTGTTACGCTACTGCTAATTGGGTTTTATTCATATAATCGGAATAATTGGACCTATTTTGTTTATTTCAGCAAAAGGATTGTTTATAGGCTCGGCAATAAATATAGGCTTTACAATAGAACACGTCCTATAAGCACTTGGGGTGCCCGGTCCTATGTAACTAAGTGTAAGTAGAGAGTGTGTAGGCATGTCAGACAGTTATGTAATGTTCCGACTTTATTAATGTATACTACCAGTCAAAAATTTGGATACACCTTCTAATTCAATGGAATTTCCTAATTTTAATTTCTTTTTATATTGTAAAGAAAATGTTGAAAATATGCATCCAAAATATGCACTTATTTCCTTTGAACAGCTGACATTGAGAAGCGTCTGCTACTTATGCTCTATAAAGCCTTTATAACGGCTCCAACTTGAGGTGCTGTTTGTTAATTGGATATTTTTGGGGCTGGTAACTCTGAATGAACTTCTGTTAAAAAATTAAGTTTTGCGACTTTTTTTCCATGACAGCCAGTGTTATCATGGGGCTTGATGGGTTTCGCAAATGTACTCGGCAATACCGTTCAGGCAAGTGCTTCTACAATGTTGAAAATAGAAACAACAAAGAACTTTTGAACTTGTACTGTAGCTGACGTCTAAGAAAATAAGAGCAGATGGAGTACGGAGACGCTTGACACCTTTAGCATACAGTAACACGTTAAAATGTCATGATAAAGCTCTGAAGACAGATGAGCCGCTTTACATTCTATTTCACATTCATCAGCCTTGTCACATGTCAAAACTGGAGACATTTAGCTAGCATGTTCATATGTATGTATCTATTTGTTCATAACACAATACTGTTTTGTACTGTGGCCTCCTTTGGAACTTACAAGCCAGTTTAGAAAACGAGGTGGTAAAAGCAGGTGGTTAGTTTGCCTAGAAGCTGCCTACAACCCACCAAGGAAAGCATCATTTTCCCACACAAAAAAGGTTGTTGGACTTTTCAGTGGCGTAGCAAAACAGACATGAACAAGGCTAATAAACTCAGTTAAGTAATCTTTCTAATAATCACACAGCTGCTGTCGGAATGTTTGTGAAGGTCCTGCACCATCAATTCATCATCAAGACAGAGAGGAGAGCTTCAGCACAGATTTCAAAATGCAAAAGCTTTACATGCATATAACTATACGTATAACTGCTTCTATAGGCATAAGTATGTATATATATATATATATATATATATATATATATATATATATATTTTTTTTTTTTTTTTCCAGGGGTTTTTAAAGTACTGTACTTGGTGCGATTCATCAAAATACTCCGGGTCCTGTCATTTTTTCATCAAGACCAAGGGCCTGAGGGAATTCAACACAGAACCCAAACACCTGCTGAAAGCCCGCTGTCACATCAACACAAGGGTCAAAGACTACGAAGAGTCTTACATTATTCAATGCAGATGTGCAGGGTTTGAACCCCAGCTGAGGATTTTCTTGTAAACCAAGCAAGGAGGAAATGACTTAATAACCAAACCATAAAAGAAAGGCCTTGACAGGATAACGCTAACGTCAAAATATGGTGAACATCCTGTCTACGTCCAGGTGCTGACGTGTGGGAAAAAACAAACTAAAAACGGAGCACTCGGAGAGTTGATCCATATACAGAGTCTGCTTGAGACTGTAAGGAATGTCAGTGACTGGCTAAGATTCCCAAGCACCTCAGGGAAACACGAGTCCTTGACTGTTACCTTTCTGTCAGCAGGCGATAAATTGTAAGAGCAGAATCCAGATGGCTGCAGGAATGAAGTCACAGTCAGAGACGACCCTCAGGGTGACATAGGTCTGTTATCTGAGATTAGCACAAAGCCAGCCGATTCACCAGTCACGGCACTTTAAGATTTGACTATACAGTATCTGCAGTTATGTAATAGCCCCAGCGAAAGCTGCAAAGCAAGTACATGATGCTAAAAACCTTTTTACATTTTTTATCATGATTTTCCCTCTTAAGCCCCGAACACAGTTATAGTTTGTCAACTTGTGACCATAACTCAACTGATCTGTTCTGGTATAAGAAGAGTGAAGAGATCTAAAACAGGTGTCCAGCCAGCACCAGGATGTCCCGGAACATTGCTATCAAAATACCACAAAAAGCCTAGCAGATGTTGATGACAACATGGCTCATTTTTACAGATGTGCACCAAACAACAGTAAAGATATTGTGAAATTTTACTTCGTAATTAGCAGCTACCCCCATTTTTATTTCTCTAATGTCTCTAGGCTAATGTTAGCCACATCTTCCACATCCCATGTCCTTAGGCGATTTGCCTTTTTTGACTTTCTAACTTTGATTCAAGTTGCATATGACTGTTACTTTAACTAGGGAAAAAATGTAAAATAATTGAAAAAAAAAAGTTATGAACATCTTTCAAATAATTTTCTCATGTATTGAATATTCTAAATATTACCAATAAACAGTATATTTTCCCATATCTACATATGACTGTCTGGAAAGGATGGCTCTATTATTGATGGAACGATCATAGAGTTCAATCAGTGATCTGTCGATTTCCAGTGCAGAAGTGATAGATTATAAAAAATGTCAACCGTTAAAAATAATTTAATTGTTAAAAATTCCTACAAGACACCACGTTACATTTTACTGTCCATCTGGGCAACTGCTGTGTAGAGGAAATGTGCATGCATATGATGCCAATAACTGGACAAGCTGACAACACAGCTGTGTATTACTAACCGGCATTAGCTGTATGGCTAACCAGGAACTAGCCGTATGGCTAAATTTGTACTAAATACACTGTAACATTAAAAGATATCGACATAACTTCCCTCAGTGCGACTGTAGAAGCTTTATATGAGTCTCAGCTGAGCAGAACTCTGGAACACAAGGGTTGTGGAATTTACTTATATATACTTATTACTTATATGCTGCACTTGCGTTCTGGGTGACAACCTTCACAGTCGGTGGGCAAAACCAGACAAATTCTATTGACCAACACCTACTGTAATGTACTTATATATTTGTGATGAACAGAATTGTAAGAAAAAAATATGAAAAAAGTATTGAACTGTGCGGTTAAACTCATTATTAATCAAAGACCATTGGGTTAATCAAACTGATGATAATTATGGGATGGTGTGTGATTAGTATTTGTTAGCATTAATAGCTGTTAAATTAATTCACTAGTGGTTTATAAAGACAGGATATAAGTGCATGGTGATGTCAGAACGTTTCTGACACTGGAGGCACACTCCCGGCAATCTGCAACCTTTCTGGTAATTATCCCCATTAACTGAAATTAAATCTTCTTTGCCTAGTACGCTCAACTGACTCATTGTGGATGAGTTGTTTATGCGTGCTGAGCTTTCAGAGGGCGTACCACTCTTTCTGCTCCACAGCTGTGTATCAGTGTTACTTACTCAGAAAATAATAAATGCCAAATGTAGTGTAATTTAGGCTCGTCCGACTAATCCCAGCAGTCGTACCGGCACTCTTTCACTCGAGAGGGATGCAAAACAGTGATGTGTTGACCCTAAAGGTGCAGCAGTAATCCAGAGTTAAAAATTAGCAATTTAATGAGAATGTCTTCATGCTGGTGGGTTTTCCCTCTTCTCACAAATTTCTGACAGTTAAATTAGTTACTGAAGGCAGCGATGCAGAGAAAAAGCAGACTTCTAAAAGAAAGCGCTTGCAGGCTTTACGCTTCTCAGCTTACACTCAATATCGCTCTGTTTGCACTGACGAAACAAAAAGGGGGTGTCTTTTTGGTTTACAATCACTTTGCTGATGGGGAGGAAAAGACTGAGTAAATATTCCCATTCAAATTAAGGAAGTGCAGCTATAGTAGACGGAACGTGAACATAAGCAAAGTGCATTCTAAGCTCTGGATTTCTTTCATATTGGTCACTAACAGAAGAGAGTTTGCCAGGTTTTTAGAAAAGGTCGCCCTCACAAGACAATGAACCATGCAGTCAAAACATTAGAGGGTCTTTCCCATGTTGCAAAATCTGTGCATGGTTTGGATTGGTTCTCTACACACAATAATCGTATAGTACATCCTTCTAAACAATTTAGTCAATTATAAAACACTAAAAGGGAAAAATAGGGGGGTAACGGAAATTTGGGACCATTTTGGACAGGATTCTTGATTTAGAATACATTGTAGCTTTAACCAGATCCATGGTGATTTTATTCATTAATTTGGTAAATTCAAATTATATATCGATGAGGACTTGGAGCAGATGATTATATTCATTTTAGAGTAAGTTTATTTCAAATTTAATCCAGCATTCTATTCAAAGGGAACCCTAATTCCCTAATTCCGGTAAGAATTAGAGAATTAGGGGGGGGGGACTGAATCCTGCTATGTTTGCCAACATGCTCGGCAGTGAACTTGGTAGAGTGATATACGTTTTACAGTTATATATTGTTAAATATGTAACTGTGTAGTTAGAGTTTTAGATTTAACAAAGGAGTATATTTGTATGTTGATTAACCTAAAGATAAGCCTTGTATATAAAGTACAGCCCATATAAAGGTAAAATTTTTACTTTGTTTATTTCTTATGCTCTTAACGGCCATGTTGATTTGATGTCACTTTGTACAAAAGGACGATCCCAAAAGGACTTTTGTGGCGATTTTTAAAGCACCTAGATATCTGGATGTGGGTACGTTCCTTCCTTAAGGTGTGTGACTTTTTGTGCATTCTTTATGTGTTCAGTAAATTATGGCCAATTTGACCATGTTTGAATTGATAAGAAAAGAAAAGCAGTACTGTTATAACCGCTACTGGCAACGTACTGTAGAGAAGAAGACGATGAACAAACAAAAATCCCCCAAAATGTTGGTATAAGTATCTGATCAATCTTTCACCATGTACAAAATTTAATTTGCATTCATAAATATGGTTGTAAGGAAACTGTGATAAGATGTGACCTACTGTATGACTGACTGTTTTATTGTTTGGATCAACTTGATGAAAAGATCCATCAGCCAACTGCAAAGTCTCACCAAAGAAGCCACATAAGAACACTTCTTACGTCCTAGACTGTATAAACATCTTGGCTTTCAAACAGGTTCTAGCTTTGAGTTTAAAAAAGCAGTAAGTCTGCATGCCTCTGGCATCCATAAAGCTGACAACAAACTAAATGTCTCTCATTCATATAAATCTTCAGACCATTGTTACTGAAAGAGTAAGTAATGGAGAAAGTTGCTGGTTCTGCTTTTGGAGTTTTCCCATAGAAATCAACAAATGAGTTCAGGGCCATGATCAGAGACAGGCTGTATTTGATCGCACACATTTTCCTAAACAAAAACTCAGCAATCCTTCAAAACATGAAGTTTTTGAGATCTAAATTTATTCATCTGATGGTGTGCTTTTTTTTTTTAATCGATTCATTTGAGACTCTAAATCGTTAGTGTCATTTACCACGAGTATCATGAGATATTCAACAGCTGATGAGAATATACAGTATTAAGTGCTATAATATGACTCTGGTCAATTTTGAAAGAAACTCCACCCAATTATGGGTCAACTGCCTCCGGCTAAACATCTGGATAGTGAGTCAACACCGAGACCTGTGGTCACCAAACACTGTCAAGTTTCAGCAAACACATTCTGCCCACCAAGGAAGAGTACAGAAAACCAGCAAGAAAAATATAACAGGAGAAACTGTTCCCAGACTTTGCTGAGAAAAAGGAAATCCTCTTCCTGACCGCACTTCATCCATCATCCAGAGATTTACATTTTTCACATTTAGTAGATACTTTTCACTGAAGTTCCTTACAATGAAGAGAAATACAATCCACGATAAGCAGCTGAACATTCAAGGCCAACAGCTGCTCTCAGGCAGCCATTTTCCGAATACCAACTTGGAGGCGTAATCACTCAGTCACTACTTCCCACACGTCAGCTGTGCTATACAATCGATTATCAACACATCAACTTAGCAGTCACAGTTGCAAAGATTCCTCCTTTCCGGTGACTCACTGTTTCTCATCTGGACGGTTCAACATCATCTCAGAAGTGATATGTTTCTCAGCCAGCAAATTTGATTCGGGTCTGGTAGCAGAAATACAGTATGCTAGTCTGAAAATGAGGAGTCAATGCCTTTAAATGACAAAAGGAAGTAATTATTTATATGAACAAAACATCAATCAATAAGCTACACATTGTAAAACTAAGTGCTCCATATCTCATTCTCCATCCTGCTTGTGCTGTACAGGGTCATGGAAGGCCTGGAGCCTACAGTATCTCAGGGGACTCAGGGCACTTGGCAGGGGACACACTGGACAGGGTGCCAGTTCAACGAAATGCACAGTACGGGCAATTTGGAAACACTAGAGGAAACCCACCAAGCACAAGGGAGATCATGCAAACTTCACATACACAAACCTTAGGCAGGACTTGAACCCTTGACGCTGGAGGTGCAAACCACTACGCCACCGTGCCGCCTAGTACTAAAACAAATTACTGTCTATACTAACATTTGCAAGATCTGCATGGATGATGAATGCCAAAGTGGGTTCTCAAAGCCTGAAAGAAAACTGTGGAAATTTTCTGCCAAGCTGTCTTAAAAAAAAAAAGAAAGAAAGAAAGACAAAATAAATGTCTCCCACCACGCCCCACATCTGTAGTTGTACTTGTTTATAAGTCTTCTGTTTAATCTGAATAATGTGTTCTTAGGTTATTAAGTGGAGATGTTTCATTCCATGTACTCCAATATATGATTGCATGATGATAAAGCTAACAAACTGACTATAGTGTGAAGATCATCGTAAGTGGAATAGGAAAAATCATCAATACAGTACTTTGTTCATCTATGTTCCCAACACAGGATCAGCTCGAGGAAACAGAAGTCCACAATGTACTGTATGCATGATCATTTGTTCAAACAGCACCAAAAAAGACCTGCGCAAAATCTCCACCTCCGCTGAATTCCTGCCTCTTAAAAAACACACACAGTGAGATACATCACCTAAAGAGCCACCTCCAGTGGCTGACAGGAAGGCATGGATAAACTGACGTGAAATAACAGATCCCACATACCATGACACGGACGGTACAGATAGCAGGGCGTGTCTGATATATTGGCCATCAAGAGCCATAAAGTGTGAACAAGTAAACTCTTTATTAGGATTGCCTGTAAGCATGGGACAGGGTGTGAGAGACAAGAACGACTGATGTATTCAAGTGTGCTGGGAAATATGGAGGTAAAGGGTCAAACCTGAATATGGGTATACATGTGATAGGGATGTGACTAAGTAAAAACAACCAAAGGTAATAGATTGGGAGGAGTAATACATAATATGGTCCAACCTCTGGAAGGTTGGACCATATTAGCTATAGTCTTCAAACTCACCCCCAAAACCTTCTCCCTGTAGGATTAATAACATTTGCAAAAATGAACAGTGCTCCATTATGTCTTTGTACCATGAATAACACAGTTCCATAAATTATGTGCAGAATTGACTTCATTCTTCACAAGCACAATCCTTAAAAGAAAAAAAAAAAAGAACGAAATTCCATTCCATCATTTTGTGCCTTGCCATCTAAATCCTAACCACAATTTTCTGCGGACCACCAAGAAGGTTTTCCAGACCCCTTTTCCAGTGTTCAGCATGCTGTTCGCATTAAAAAACGACCCTACTACAGTCTGAATCTTGCCATTGTCCCCTGAATTGTTGAGACGGCTGCTGGTTTCACTTGTCCTGATTCAAAAAAAAAAAAAAAAAGAGCGATACCAGATGCTCAGTCTCTGTAGGAACACTTATACACAGATACTGTTTCTTATTTTTTTTTTTTTTTACACCACTCTGTGGAACATCCACCTGTCATGCATTGTTCATGAAGCACAGATTTACAGCAACACTGCAGTAAAATTTGGGTTCTCTGAACAAGGCTCAGAATGCATTCCCTCCATCTCAGCTCTAAATGAATTAGCCAAAGATGTCCAATAAAGAACATTATTGTTGTGTGCACAGTATTTGTACACTTATTTAAAAGAATAAGCACAATGAAAAAACAACAAGCCATGTTCGGGTCATTTTCTCAGTAGTAAACTCTGCAGTCCTATAAAACCATAAATACTAATTCAACAAATCATTTGTGTACAGGCAGGTCATAATCACAAGACTCATGACTGGAGGAGAAATTGAAATAAAAAGATGTGGAAAAATTCAGCATGACCATTTTAATTACAGATCTGTGACATCTAGCTCCTAAGGGCTTTACAAAACAACCTTGAAAAACTGAGGTAGGATCACATGAACATTTCGAAAAATGTTCTTGAATTCGAAAGCCTTCTTTTTAAGAACTTGGACTAGATTGACTCTTGTCTGAGAGCTGCATAATATCCATGCATAATGCTATGGAAAACAATGAAAATGAAATCCAGTACATTGACTGACGATACGGATTCACATGCTCTTTAGTCACACTTGTTTTTTCAGGAATGCCTGGACCCCATGCCCCTGCTGGACAGACATTCCCACATTGCAACTAGTTAAACACCCAATTACGACATGAGACACATGTTACAGGGTAGAGCATTTCCCACCCAGTGAGTGTAATCTTCATTATTTGCACATGCATGCTTTAATTAAAAATAACCTCATTAAAAGTCATGACCTTGAATGTGTCCAGAATTATTCTAAGCTATAATTAAAATAGCTATAATAACAGTATAAACTAAATTTCACTGCAGACATGGTCACATATAAAGACAAAAAAATTAACCAGGACATGCAAAGGTTTAGTAGGGCTGTGCCATGCATAGTGAAAACACCATGAAGTGAATGTGCAAAATGAATTAAAGCACAGAGCGCCCTGTTGTCATCCCTCTCCCAATCCACGCCCACACCACCATGCACTTACATCTGTCTCAAGACCACATAGCACTCAAGCATGCAAACCAACTAAGACAATTAAACAAACAAACAAACAAACAAACAAAAAAAAAACGCCTTGAAACAGGTGAATGACACGACCCACAAACAGGTGGCCGCTGGTTCAGAATGCATCTCTTCAATGGGCTCAAAAAGAGATGGCATTCTAACCCGCCTTTACCTTTCTGGGTACTAACGGACAAGCACTGATTGCCATCATCACTCTCCTCAGGGAGTGAGCTGCATTCCACTGGGAAACGTCTGTCCTGCAGGACTGTCCAGCAGCTGTCGATCAGGAGCTCGCAGAAGCTGCGGCATGGCATCTGTGGGGACAGGCCTGGCACCGCGCAGCGTGGCATTGCCAGCAAACAGAAAAACCTCTCCACTGCATGGTGGCAGCCTGACTGAATGAAAAAAGCCCACTCACCCAGAAGCGCCTGCACGTCCTCCACACTGCTGTGGTTAAAAAAGTTTGGTACTGTGAAACTACCGTTTTTCAGACCATGACAAAATGGCAAATCAGAATCAACCAGCACACAGCGCGGGGATTCAGTGGCAGGTGTCTCCCTAGCAAAGAAGGAATCATCGCTTTCTACAGTTAGTGAACCATTTGAGACAGAGTATTCGTGAGAATACTGTGTCGTGTTATTAAGATCAGCATGCCAATTAGAGCTATTGCTATTTAATGTGTTTCTATCACTGCTGACACTTTCAGAAGAAATGTTTATGCTTATGTTAAACTGACTCGTAATGGGGTCACCAGGGGAACCAGCAGCCTTGGCAATGTGTTCATCCGTTTGAGAGACATCCGCTTTGGTCAGATTCATCTGCACCTTAGTATCCTCTGCAAGAACATGAATAGTATCCCCACTAGTAGACAAATTGCTTTGAGCAGTGTTAAGTTCCTGTTTTTCCAGCAAAGGGGACAAAGTGGCAGGTGTAGGCCCGGATTCAGGTTCAGCAACAGTACTAGAAAGAGACCATGATCCAGATCCAGAGTCAGACTCTAACCCAGAACCATGCTCTACCTCTACTTTCGACTGCTCATTCACGGCTGATCCAGCACTAGATTCCCTTTCACTCCTCATCTCCTCACCCTTAGTAAGGACGTCCACATAGGGAGCAGCCTTGCCTTCTGTCCTCATGGATTCTGTTGCAGGCACACTTGTTGGAAGAGTTGTGCCTAAAGTAGTCAAATAGGCTGGTGTCTCAGTGCTCTTGCTGTTGTCCTTTGGGCTATTGAACCAAAGCCATCCTTGCGAGTGCCCAATGCACAGTCCTACCAGCACACCAAGCCACAGTCCAAGCGAAGGCATCTTGTTCAACATCAGATCTTTTAGCAGCTCATTCAGGGTCTTGCAGCAGGCATGCCCACGGTCAGTAATCCACACTTACTCACCCTGGAGTCCAACCACTCAGCCCCTCAAAGCAGGCAGAGAAAACTCCAGAGGAGGAGTAAACTATTCAGTGTGTGGGGGGGCTGATTCCTTATTGGGCAAAGGCTGGGACCTTTCCTCCCACAGCTCCTCCTTCTTCTTTTGTCTCTCTAGTGATACAGTGTGTCTGCCGATAGATAATCTTGCCAAAAAAATGCCTGAGGCTTCCTTTTGTGAGTGCTGGTGATTTGAGAGACTGAGACAAATGCCTCTCTGATAGATTTTTTTCTTTTTTTTTTTTTTTCACTTTTCCAGTCGTTACTGGGGCACAGAGATTCCACAACCTACCCTCTTCCAGTTTAAAACTTTTCCGACTCTTATCCTTAAGAATAAGGATCATTTATTTCAGAAGACTGTATGTGTGGGTTCGAAAATATTTGGGCAGAATATAGCAATGCAAAGTACTGTACGTCTGAATACAATTTATTAGAGTATATTCCATCTCTCTCTCTGTCTCTTTCTCCTTATTAATTCCAAAGTAATAACTGGGTACATCACTCACATGTTTCAGCACAGATGAGAATTCTTGGTTTAATGGTTTTTTTTTTTTACCTCTAACACTGCAAGACAAGATTGTTTCTTGCTTTCTGGTCATTGCACATGGTAAATTGTGCTCTTTGGCTCTACCTTGCAATTATTTTTCCACCCCCAACTCTCCATTCCATGTCGGGAGTAGTTAAACACTGATCCAGGACTCACACTCTTGTTCTGACTGGTACAGACAAGTCTATAAGATCTGGAGACAAGACATATATTAATAGGAGTTGTGAGCCATAGAATTATTACAAGACAAACAACTAGTTGTGGTATTTGCTTATAGAGGAATGAAACTCATGCAAAGGATCATCAGAAGTGTGCATGCATGGTTGCTCATGGCTTTCAACACTATATCATCCTTCTGACAACGGAGACCATCGAATGTCAGAATGACAACACATGGGAAGAGAAATTCTTTCAAAAGCAAGCATTTCCAGCATGCACAAGAGTTTAATTCACTATAATATAGTAACATAAAAGTGTCCTTAAAACAACAGTACAATTTTTTGCTTGTACCTACTTAATATGTGGATGGTAGAACTCATTTTGTCTAATATTTAATCTTCTACACTCTATCAACCTATTAAGCGAACACACACACAAAAAGAGGCCAGAATTTGGTTTAGAAGCAATCATGTTGAGTATAACTGGAAAAAAGGTGGAGAACACTAGAAGCCTTTGACTCCTGTATCACCCACTGTATTTGAAACTTAGCTAGAAGAAGAAACAATGCGAAATGTGACTATGTGGGGAAAACCTACGCACAAGATACTCGACCCGCCTTGGCTCTCAAGGAGCAACTGCGATTCTTTACCCATCCTCTTCACAAGCATTGAGCCAGGAAACATGGTCAAAATAAGCAGGCAGTCCAAGGGGAATAACATGGGAATGACATGAACAAATGTTAAACAGCATTTATCTATCCCTCATGCCAGAACCAGTCAAAAACACAAGTGGGTCTCAAGCAGGATAACAAATGGCTATTGAGGGAAGGGCAAAGTTACAGAAAATATGCCAAGGGTAATTACATAGGGATACAGCAATTTGAAAAAACTGTTTTACAGGTTTAGATTTTTTATTAGAGTCCATCCTATAAAACCTGCTCTGAACCTTATTGAAGAAATAAAATTTTATTAAAATCTCAGTACCATGTCGCTGCAACAGCTGGTACGGTTATGTCTGGTTAACCATTTAAGTAATCAAACAATAATGTTCACTCGATTATACAATTCATAGAATTATCCGCCAACATGCATATTATTATTATTAGTAGTATTAGTAGTAGCAGTAGTAGCAGTAGTAGTATTAAACAGGAGTGCTTATGACCAAAAATGCAGCAGGACATCCAATTAGCTTCACCATGACCGAGGGCTTAAAAGAGTATTACTCGCGCATTATCCCGGGAAGAGAAATTTATGAACCATAACACAGTCGCCACCATTCATAACCTCAACTCACAAAGGGCTTGTTCTTTGAGTGAAAATGGAACAAATCACTCCATGGCTCGGGTATGTCCAGGGATGGGAATCCCCATGCTCTATATGTTGAGTCCCTCACAGGACCTGTTCTCTGTGACCTTTCCCAGCAAGCACTCCACCTCTTTCCCACAGCTCGCACTTGTTTGGGTCCAGTCATTGGGACACGCCGTTCTCCGGTGTGCTTAACGGTCAAGTTCAGCCACTGCAGCAGCTTCCTGTGCTAAAGACTAGGCGTTTCCAATGCAAGTGCGTCTTCTCAACTAACCCCCAACCTCTTTTCCTTCCTTACTTTCTGCATGCCTTTAAGTGCTGAAAAGGTTCTATGAGCCAGAAAGCCTCTTGGCAGACTTGCATGCAATAAATAAAAGACTCTGGCATGATCATTGGATCTTTAAATGTTATGCTATCAGAGCTGGTAAAAAGATAATAGCAGTGAATATGTCAGAACACGTTAAAACGTTCTCATCGCAAAGAGTTTTTGCGTAGGCTGGGTGGGCGAGAACTTCACCAGGGGTCAGTATCGTATTCCCTAATGTTCTTCCTCTGCACGGGAAACTTCCATTATGTCCTTCCATTTATTTTCATTATGTTATCATAGAAGATAACGTTAATCGTGTTTGCTTTTATTGTTTGACCTAAGTCATAAATCAAGCTGCCTCTTGTCCTAAGAGAATGCCAAACCAACTATAAAAGTTCTAAAAATTGACCAACAAGTAAGACCCTGTTAAAGCAACACTCATCCAGGAATCGTCTTCAGATTGCTATCAGGAAGTCATGTCAACTGGACGTCTTTCTTGTTAAGTAGATCCATTTCACCACTCATCCAAGAAGCTAGAAGATCAACAAGAAAGAAGATAAACTCACCTGGATGACTGAGAATCTTCAGAGGCATGAACAGTATGAGTTATTCTCATGTTGCCACTGATTTTAAACAGCTGCAAATGCATACAATTTCTTTTTAGCAAATTTACACCAGGGGCAGCATGGTAGGACAACCCATATAGTTTCTGCTTCACAGCTGGTTTGATCCTGAGCTCGAGTTTCTATCTGTGTCGAGTCCAACAAGTTTTTTTTTCTGGGTTAGTATTATTTTTCTTTATGTTCCCCATGGTTTCCTAACACTGTCCTAAAAACATCCCAGTACATGGACCGAGTGTTCTAAATTGCCTCTAGGTATGAAGGATTGTACGTGAACAGTAGCCCAAATTCTCACCAATAGATAGGATCGACAACTTTGAGGCATGGAAATTATGTGACATAAGTTTGGATTCAGTCCCAATATATCCCTCGGGCAAACTAGAAATGTGCAGCAATTACACCGAGCCGCAATGTACTCTTTAATTTCTGTAATGATGCTGTGCTTTTGCATACCCCAGCATCCTGTACAGAGCTCCATCCTGGGTTCTAACTGATAATTACATGAGTTGTATGAATGATGGCTCAGACAAATACAGACTAAGCAACAAACACCTTAGGAAAATTAGAGAGCTTTTTTTTTTCCTTTACAAGGCAAGAATAGAGGTTGAATCATTTCTTGCTCTAAGGTTAGAATAAAGCAGCCTCTGATTTACTCTGAAAAGCTTATGCGTTTAAAATCCGTACAAGTACTTAGCAAATTGAGAGAATTAATTACAGAGTCCATGTCCTTATTTAACCTATGTCAGAATAAAACACTTTCTCCTGGGAAATTATTGGAAAGTATTACTTTCATGAGGCTACATTGACTCCAACGATCTTGGGCTATAGTTAGGAAATAACAGCAAGGTGACACTGACACTAAGACTGCAACATGGTTACAAGTGAGTAACGCGCTAACATTAAGGAAATGCATATTGCTTACTGCACACCATACTGCATTTGCAGATTTGCCGGATTCGGCGGCTGCATGTAGTAAACGTGTCCAAACATACTGTAGGTAATAATAACTCTGAATGTTGTGCTTCTGATGTCACAGTATCTGAGGCTTTGTAAAAGTGAAAGTTTCCATGTTATCCTTGAGACAAAACCAGATGTGACTGGATCTGTATCACAGCTTATTTTTACAGCCGCAGGTGAATAAATCAGACGGAACAAACATGGAAAAAAAAAAAAGATTCATGCTTTCCCATTGATCTGTATTAAAGTAAAAAAAAAAAAAAATAAAAATCATACAAAATTTTAGGATTTTTTTTTTTTTTTTTTTACAAAAAATGGTGATGAAGGTTTTGTGTTTATGCAGCGTGTTATTTTTCACATCTCATCTCCAATCTTTTTTCCTGACTCAGTGTCTCTCAACTGAACGCTACAAATCCTTTGTTAAAAAAGGAATAATAAGTTCCATAATGTCTGTGTCACAGATCATGTTTCCATATGTTATAGCACAGGAACCCGTCAGCTAAAGGTCTTTATGGTTTTTATGTTATTCCTCCAGAATGTGTGACCTAGCCTGTCTGAGCTTGTGCAAGCACTCTGCAAAAACAACATCCCTAGGCCTGGTAATTAGCTGCAATCAGAGAGAAAGCTGTGCATGGGGTGAAACCCCACTGAATTTTGCTTTACTAAACCATTAGGAAACTATAGGCCTGGTGACCCGGACGTAACCGGGCAGTTCTTCATATGTGAAATGTATTATTTCTAGCACTAAAGCAATCAGGCATAAGAACTAAAGAGGACCCAGAGGAATGCAACACAGCAGACATACCGTCACAACTTCCTAAAATCTACACGTGATCAGGTCAAGAAAACATTTTTTTTTTTCATTCTCTTCCTCTTGAAAAAAAGCTATTGTTCTAAAGCAATTTCCATATATCAAGATCAAGCCGATTCTGAACTGTTTATGTAAAAAGTAGACCTCGACCACCACAGCTTCAGCCTTTAACTAAAATGCCATATTAATGTACATCCGAATGCGCCAGGAACTCCGGCAGTAACGTGAAGATTATGCTTCATTAGAAGTGCCTAGGCGATACACACCCAAAACAAACTTCTGAAAGCCTGGGACATTCCTCAAACTTCAGAACATCAGGAAGATCTTAGCAATTTACAGGCTGCCCATAAACAAGCATATTGGGATAGTAATAGATCAAAGGTGAAAGAGAACATGTCACTTGCAAAATGGCTGCACAATGTGCACACAATGTGTCCACTTGTTCATGAGATCTCAGCGGTAGTGGAAAAACTAAGGCTTAGCTGGAGGACAAATATATTTTGTGTTAGTGGTTGAAAAATAAGACGTTACATTATTTGATGAATCATGGCAATATCATTTATAGTCTACTTTTAACAATATACAGTATGCTGTCACAAAGCAGCTTTACAGAAATCTGAATTTACTTTACAAACCAGAGGTGGCAGAGGAAAGAAAAGAGACGTCATGTGGAAGATATCTGGTTTGAAACGCGGTTTGAACAAGACTCAACTGGAAACCTGGGATAAGCACATCGTTATGGTCATAGCAGTTCAGGACTACAGCATCCATGTGAGATTATTAACTGATAAAAATGGTAGGATTGGGGGGGACAAAATGTTAATCTTTAGGGTATTCATGTGCAACCATCAACAGCAGCAGGAGATGGGTCTTCAGCGAGTCTATACAGTATATCAACCTACATATACGAAAAGGTGAGAGGTTGTGGTCAAAGTTGCTTTTAACGTTCGGTTGGCATCATTACATCAAGTCAAGAGGTAAAAAGAAAGATGAACAAGATATAACAACTCCAAACTTTTTTTTTAGCTGCCAAGCTGACTAAAATACACATCTCTATCAGTCATATTATATCATTGAGAGTGGACCCTGCCAATGATTATGTCACGGTGTTAATTGGTGCTTGGCAGGAAAAAAGTCTGCAGTTTCCTATGCTTAAAATGAACAAATGATCATCTGGAATCATGTTGTATCTAACCACTGGCTCAAGTGCCCCAGATGTGGAGGATTTCCGTTTTTCTTTTTAAACTCACATATTAAAACTGAAAGATTCTATAGTAGAGTGGGCGTTTGCTTACGCAACTGTAAACATGTGATGGAAATGCCTTGTTGAGCGTCTGAGCGTTGAACATACAAGGACAGTTCCCAGCCTCTTATGACAGACTCTGGATACTGTTCTACACGGAAAGTTCGGCATCTCACACGTGTTTATCTGAGTGATCCTGTTTCTGAAGATCTCCTACGCTGTTTCAGGTCAAAGGTCTCAATGTGTGTACAGTAAGAGAACAGGAGGAGGTGTAAAAAGGAGGAGTCCTGTCTCGGGGGGTTGGGGGGCACAAAGGTCCTTCATTTAAACGTTCAATAGAAATGCTGACAATAGCATGGCATGCAGGGCATGTCTCCCTGAGGCCAGCTGCCTTTTGTCCAGGGCTTTTTGTCTGACCTCCTGCTGGGGCAAGCAGCTAGATGGGGGACATTGAGATGCTAAGCACTACTAGCAGAGATGACCTGGTAGAACAGACGCATAGAGACCAGTGTTGTCATGATAGCATCACTTTTTTATTTAGAGCAATACAGTCTTAGATTATGATACTTTTCAATGGATTCCCACTGAGCCAGTTGCACTAGACAAAATGGGTAGATAAAATGTGTTAGAAAGATTTAGGTGATTTAGCATAGCAGCGAGTTTGAGAGATACTGTACCATTGTACCTAAAAAAAAAAAACACCCTGATGAGACTGATTATATATATCATATTATTTGATTATTTTCAAAATAAAAAGTTCTGTTTTTGATAGGAAGATGGTAGCGTATTATAGTGGAATCATAATTCGCTAGTTCATTTCTGTTCACTGTTAAAAAAAAAAATAAAATTTTTAAAGCAACTACTTGCAACTACTTGCTGTAGTTGCAATGACTAATCCTGGGTTTTATGTGGCACAATAATGTTATATGTGTAATCATGTGTGATTGGTCCTGGGAGTCGTATTTCAAATTCAATCAGTTCTTCGTCGCGCTAAGTCACACACGTCTCCATTGTCAGCACTGAGCTTAAAAAGATAAATCCTAATTAGCCAGATGCAAAATGCTAATCGATTATTTAAAAATGCTATTATAGTGCCGTTTTCAAATTCTACTAATACAATACTTTTATACCGGTATACCATGCAACACTACTAGGAACTACATTAATGTGTTTACTTTACTCCATCCTGAGAATATCCTCAGTTTATGGTAAACTACATCTGGAACACCTGCAAATTTTTTTCTTTTAATCCCCTTTTTCCGATGATGTGCTGATAACAGATGCTGATCTACATTCTCTGAATATGTGCCAAAATGCTTTTGCTGAAATCTAAACCGTAAGCACGTGCAAATCTGTTTTGTTTTAAAGAAATGTGAGTCCAGGAAGTGACAGAAAGAATTGGACCATTATCCATAAATACAGCCAATCTGCAAAACCAAAAAATCGAAAAAATCTAATTATTCATTTTCCAACAGTTAGTTACACTTCACTTATCTGATTGGATCGGTGATCAGGATCGGAGCAGAGTTCCAAGTCTGCTGGTATTTACTATAAATGTAACTTTATTCTGTATATCATTCAACTCGTCCATGTTTGTCACAATTCTAGGAAATGAAATCATTCCAAAAGCAGAGTTAGTGGCAAATTTTTCTGAATGATACATTTTCTATGAATATAATATAGAAAATTAAATATAGGAATTATATGAAAAGGTAAAGCAACAAGCAAAGCCAGTTTCATTGGATGCACCTTTAACCCTTAAAACCCAAGCGGGGCAGATCCGTCCCGGGTTGACGTAGGTCAAGGACGATAAAAATTTTTTTTTTAAAGTGCTTATATAAAAGCCTTGCTGGTGTGTGTTAACGAGAAGGCTTCGAAACTGTATATTGGGGTTTTCGGGTATGTCAGGTAGAACAAAAGTTACTGTTACTTTTATAATGTGTAAATTTTACTACTACCAGGATATGGGAATGACGTCTTCCCATAACTGTAGAACTTCCAAAATTTTTGGTCATAGAAACAACCGAAAACAACAATAAAAACACACAATTATGTGTATCCGTGCCATTTTCTTTGCCCTTTTTTTTTTTTTTTTGCTTAGTCATGTTTGGGTAGGTAAAATTCAGTTTCAAATCATATTGCCTATTTTAGGATATGTCAATCCATGTTACTCTATACTGCTCAATCATGAGACCTATATATGTTTATTTAAAAATAATAATAATAATAATAATTCTAATGGCTAAAATACTCTAAGCTTTAACAGGAATGTACACAGACACACCACCCTGCACAGCTCAGTGCAGGGAGATCTCCTCATGGACACTAATACCCACATAACATCCTCCAACCCCAAATTCTAACACATATATTATGTTATGTTGTGTTATATTATCTTACTCACTCTTTCATCATCTATACTGCTTAATTCTGTGTACAGGGTTGCAGGGGGCCTGGAGTCTATCCCAGGGCACAAGGCGGCGTACATCGTAGACAGGGGGTCAATCCATCGCAGGGCACACACATACAGTACACACACTCACACATTCATTCACACACTTCCGGCAATTTGGGAATGCCGATTAACCTAATCTGCATGTCTGTGGATTGTGGGGGGAAGCCGGAGTACCCGGAGGAAACCCAACAAGCACGGGGAGAACATGCAAACTCCATGCACACAGATGGGAATCAAACAAGAACCCTGGAAGTGCAAGGCAACTGTGCTAACCACTAATCCACCGTGCAAAACGCATATCACTAAACTGGATTGACAGACTAAAGGTCCTAATCTCTCGCTCGCTAAATTTGTGGGTGAAATGGAGCTGCTATAAATAGGCGGGAGAATCCCAGAACGTCTGGATGTGGCCAAAAAAAAAAAAACAGAAATCTAGCCAGCTAGATAATGGACTCAATCACTATCAGTGATCATGGCTTCATTGGGTCTATTTCTATTAGTGCAGCAAAAACAAACTATACATTTGGTTATCTTGTATCTACAATGTCAGTTACTCAAAATAAATCTCTTATCCGTAAAAGCAATATTACACTATTCAATACTGAATATCAGAAAGCGTGACTACGATTAGCTAGGGCTGATTTAAAGCATTTAAGTATAACTGCACTCTTACTCATATGACATCATATAATAATAATTTATTAATTACCTACAACCTTTAACTCTACATCCTAAAACTTTTTTTTTTTTTCCATTTTTTTCTGCAGAGTGTTGAGAAACGAGAAGCAGGAGCACAGGATGCCCCTCTTTTAAAAAATACACACAGAGTATATAAAGTGAGACTCCCTCACCTTTATATGGCAAGATCCTATATAGAGACATGCTGAATCCTGCCATTAGTTACACAACAGTGCAGTGGTTTGGAAATATGTCATTTTGTAACTGTCCAGTCCATAGTGGAGTTAAACTATTTAGGTATTCGTTTCTGTTCTTAAGAGGCGAGGAGACAATGTTCAGCGTGATGCAGAAACCCAAACCTGCTTTAATACAGATGTATAAATGAACCGTATCGTTACAGGTGTATGAGCCGAAATGCTTTGTGAATCCGTAAAAAAGTAATGGACTCCTAAATTCGGTCAAGCTCGATCATCTTTCAAGATTTTCTCAGAAATCAGCCAAGAGTCACTTTAAATGTATTTATACCTCCCTCAATGTAACCTGGTGCAGGGTTCTGCGAGGAGGCATGCCTGAACAGAGAAGAGTCGCTCTGGACTGCAGAGAAGCACTTCACTGAGACACTGGGGTATGTGTGCGTGTGTGCATGACTGAAGGCTATAAGTGAATGCGGTGGCCTGAAACACATCCTGTGGTGATGGCCCCAGCTCTGGTGAGTGAAGAGCCCAGAGGGTGTGCATTCCTTCTTAAACGTGCATAATAACACCAAATACAAAACGTGCTAAATATCATACAATCACCTATGAAGGTATTGGAACAGCAATGTACAGTGTATAATGCCATACACAGAAGGCCTTTGGGCTTAAGATGAAGTAATCATTTCTTTCCACGTTTATTTTTCTGACATTTTCAATTAGATGTGTTAAACAACATATGAATTCACCTGCATTTCAAGTGATCAAAAAACTTTGGGACACGTGTCTAACAAATGGTGCACAAGTCTGCCCTTATAGATTGGTTTCTTAAAAGAATCAATAGCTCTGAATATCTATTGTTGATTTGAGCTATACAGTAGATTTTCTTTCGTAAAGACTGCATTTATTGTTAAAAAGGTTCAACCAACATGAAGAACAGAGAGCTGTCCATGAGAGGAAAGTGAGCCATTTAACCTGAGAATCTCTCAGATCCATTGCACAAGCACTTGGCATAGACAAACCAACTATTTTGAAAATCCTGGAAAAGAAAGAACGAAACCACTGGTGTAATAGCAACTGGACAGCAAATAGAAAACGATTAGCAAATTAAAACTACGGAGGTTGATACGAGAAACACTTGGCATCTCCATTATCTTCTACTGGACAGGACTGAAGGTATGAGAGCAGAACTACAGTATGGAGGCCATACTACAAGATGCAAAATACTCATCAGCAAAAAGAATCTTAAGGCTGCATTTGAATTTGCAACAACAAAAAAAAGAAGATAAATTATAATTGTTCTGGAACGATGATTAACTTTGATGAAAGAGGACAAAAGAATCTGATCATGATCCAACACATCTGAGCTCATCGGTCAAGCACAGTGGAGGTAGTGTCATGTCTTGGATTTTGCACGAGTGCCTCTGGAACAGCCTCACAAATCTTTACTGATGATGTGACTCATGATGGTAGCAGAGGAAATTTAAAAGTCGACAGAAACATTGTGTCTTACAAATGACAGAGAATGCATGTAACTCTAACTGGCAGCAAAACAATGACCTAAACCGCAACAAAGGAATTAATCTGGGAGAACTTGGAATGTTTTAGCCTTGCCAAGTCAACCACCAGACCTTAACCCAAGTGAGCATAGTTTTCACCTGCTTAGGAGGAGATTTACTAGAGAAACCAGGCAGGACAAAAGAAGAATGCAGCCGTTTGGTGATGTCCGGACCACCATGATTCAGTTACTGCAAGCAAGTGATATGCAACCAAATATTAAGTAATACTTTACTTTAAGGTCATCTGTTCTTATCGTTATTTTTGCTTTTTTTTATCTGTGTGTAAATATCAAGAAAAGAAAGATTACATTTTGATAAATCCTATCGTGTTTAGACAGACAGACAGACAGACAGACAGACAGACAGATAGATAGATAGATAGATAGATAGATAGATAGATAGATAGATAGATAGATAGATAGATAGATAGATCTAAAACCCAAATGTCTTCAATGTATAGCAAAAACAATAGAATTCTCCTTCCCGTTCCTCTTAATTTGGAGGAGGCAATATGATGCTCTCATCACACTTTTATTGAAATTGACTGGCCTGTTGTGGCTCAACTGTTAAGGCTCCATGTTACCGAAAAGACGTTCAGGGGTTCACAAGACTAGCACTGCCAAACTGTGTCATGTCTGACCACAGATGTCCTTGAACAAAGACAAACCTCTAACAAAGCGATTAAAAGGCCAAAGTACAGTATGGAGAAGGAAAGGATCTGCTCATGATCCAAAACATTTGAGCTCATCGGTCAAGCACAGTGGAGGTAGTGTCATGTCTTGGATTTTGCATGAGCGCCTCTGGAACAGCCTCAAAAATCTTTATTGATGATGTAACTCATGATGGTAGCAGAGGAAATTTAAAAGTCTACAGAAATATTCGGACTTACAATCTACTCTGGGTTACCGAAAAGAAGTTTGTCACGAGACGAGCACTGCCAAGCTGCCACTGCTGGGTCATGTGTCATGTCTGACCCCTAACGGGCTGAGACATGCAAGGAGTAGTATCTCACTGCCCTGTAATGTATATGTGACAAATAAAGTTCTTCTTCATCTGTCAATCAAAACAACTCAATCTAAGTGCATAGCGGATTTAGTGCCTCACTAAAATAACCGGCACGCACATGAGATTTGAACTCCTAATCTTCTAGTCCCTGAAGAACCCCAAACGGTACACTGCCGAGGACAGTGCCACCTAATGATACTGCGTAGTTAAATATTATGCTCGTCAGTTAATTGTGTGCAGTAAAATTGCATTTATCTTAATCTCAGCCTTATAGCTTTTTATTCTTGAAATCTCCACCCACAGAGCATGTTACATTCCTGGAAAGCACTGAGAATCAGCACTCCTAAAACCTTTTTATACTTTCATAAGAGGTACTCTTTTTTTCCTAAAGAGTATAAAAAACGATTTGACTTTCCATTACAAATGCAAACATATTTAGTGGAAACCCAATTATGATTAGACAGTATCAGATAAGCCGTTAAATATCGGCATTGCCATGGTTTAAACATATTTACTGTAGATATGACAAAACACATCCTGAAAGTACACAAGGCTTCATTGTAAATGCCAATACAAACTACTGCCAGATGCTAGAAAAAAACATCATGTTCTGCCTTTTGAAAGCAGAACAATGCCTGCTCTGAATTATTGCGCAATATAATAGAAAGCCAAACACAGATCAATGTCTCTTTCAACATGCCCTAAGCACTGCAAATCCTGACCCACATCATTAAGCTGCACTGTGAGTAAATGTCTCCCCCTGGTGTCAATGACAAGCTGCTTTTATCCTCTTCAACACTGGAGACAAATACGGGACAACATGCACGGTCGGTGAGTTATTCAGGGTCGAATGATTTGTTATCGTTGTCTGTACAATAGGTAGGAAAATCCTACGCAAGACAGAGAACGGACTTTGTTTATTCAGTTATTAATTTTATAGCACGGTATTCATTAACAGCCTTGTATTGTTCAGTAACTACATTATAACTTACAGGGAAACTGTAAGACTAAGGAACGACTCTGAACCTTTGCCTGCTTGCTTGCTTTGCATGCTCTCGCATGTCTCCGGGTTTCCTCTGTGTTCTTTTTTAAAAAAAATTTATGGGTGTGTGTGTCGTCATCTCTCAAAAAAAGGTTGATAATAAACTACATTGCCTACTTGGGACACCCTAGTTGTGGCTGTACATGTACATGGCAAGTTATCCAGGATGTTTTCTCACCTCATGGAAATTGTTCTGATCACAGCCTCCATCCTGACGCGGATAAAGCAAATGCATGCTCAGAAGATGCCTTTGTTTGTTACATATACATTACAGCACAGTGAAATTCTTTCTTCGCATTTCCCAGCATAACTGGGGTCAGCCATGATACAGCGCCCTTGGAGCAGATCGGATTAGGGGCCTTGCTCAAGGGCCCAACTGTGGCAACCTGGTGGAGCTGGGGATTAAACCGCCGACCTTCTGATCAGTAACTCGGTGCCTTAGCCTTCAAGCTACCACTGAGCTACAACAACTTCTGCACGTAAAGCAGACCTGATCAGAACTGAATGGAACCCAATGATTAAATCATCTCAATTATCATACAACTGCGGTTTGCATAAGATATATGCTTCAGAGGAAAGAACAGATATAATCTCCTGCAGGGCTTCAAGGTGAAGTTTAGCCAATAAGTAATTAAACGGTTACACAATAACATAAAAAAACAGACGCTTGACCGAAAAGCAATGTACATCTCAGTGGTGGGTCACTGCTCCTCTAAAGATCTTTATTTTCCTACCCCTCAGTATAACAGATTGCCTACATTGACACAATAGAAAAATTACACTACCATTACTGCCATTATAACAGCACCTCCCGGGGATATATCAGCATCTGATTACTCATTCTTTTTTTTCTTTTTTTATCCCAGGGAAGATCAAACCCAAAGCCACACACACCACAAAATGGGAGCGCAAACACAGATATGAAGATTATGAGTATCCCTCGGGGTGAAAACACACCTGTCTAAACATGTGCACAGAGAGCCTGATGCATGCACACAAGCCGTGTTAATAGGACTTGTCAGCGTACAGCATGAGCCGCGTTTTCAGGCTGCTCTGGTGCACAAAGCCGGCGATTAGACAGCGGAGAGACAGATGTGAGAGGCAGCGGAAAACAGATGACCACACTGTGAGACAATGGTTCACTTCTGCTCGCATTTATAACTTAATAGCTCACATCATGACAGGTCTATGCGGCTTAAGAGCACACAGGAGCAACGCGCTGCATGTCCTTAAGAACAGAATGCTGTACTTATCACTTGTTTTAGTTTTTGATTAACTAATAAGCACATTCTGCTTTTTTAGACTACATTCTTGTACAATATAAACATACACCATTTTCCTTTACATGTGTAATTAAAAACAGTTTATTGAGCATTTAAATGGAAAAGTCGAAAATAAGCAGTTGCTCTATCCGCAAAAAAAAAACAAGGCCTTGCGGTTTAATGCTTATATTCAATTTGAACCGTTTTCCAATTAAACATTATTACTGCCGACTCTTATATAAAAAGGAAAACACGAGTCATGTTGTTATAAGATTGAGCAACGGGATTGCGTGATACCATTACTGGCACAATGAAAAGGTTCATCCCAATTATTTCACAGCAACTTGAAAATGCATTAATTTTTTTATTGAAGGAAATTAAAGACACATTGTACGACTGGCATTCAATTCAATCCAGGACTCTGACTGTGCTGAATAACAGAACTACGTTTATTTCTCTATATCATCTTCTGCTACACTAACGCACTTATCCTGGTGTTTTAATAGTGCTTGGATACCATCGAGGTAGAAAGTTTTCTCAGTCTGCCAGTTTGCTGCTTCAATTCTGAAACGATGGCCTTCCAGGATCTCCTTTAATGTGAAACATTGACTGTGGAAATCACTCGTGCAATGTTCACGAGAACGACTCCAGTGGGATCTGATCCACCACGGCTGGGATTGTCATTCACCAATGTATTGCGGCTAAGAGCCTCATCATCGTACTAAGATTGACTGTAAATGTCAATCAGTTTTACGGCTCATTTGCAAGAAACGTCATCACAGGTCCCGGTTTGACTTGAACGCCCCGCGTATATTTCATCCTTCGGGGTTGACCGCATAAACAATTACACACATTATTGAATCTGTTAAGTGGAATAATTGCTTTCTAACTCGTTAGTATAAAAAGATAACAAAGTATAATGAGGACATTTAGTGAACTTGTAGATCACTGTTGTTAGATCTGCTGTAAGTTAATCATCACCTTTCGAGCAATCGGATTTGAGAACTTATCGTGATCCAGGCTAAAAATGTAACTGAGGTTAATGTATGGTTAATTGTCCTTCCCTACAGCTATAATAAAGGTCCGACTACGTGTACTGTCTGCCTAGCATACCGCTTCCAGTCAGTGAAAAGTTAAGCGGCACGACCCACTGAACAAACAGACAGAGCAAACAAACCAAAGCCACTCAATCACCTTCTTTCCAGGGGTGATCCAAAGACATTGCCATCCAAACCACAAGTATGCTCTTTCTTTTATTACAGCATCTCTAAATGGCACAAGTCAACCACATGAAACACAGAACTCCTTTATTATTGTTACCAAGGCAATGAGAAACCAGATCTCACGGACTTCGACAAAAGCTGATGCATACTTGACTGAAAGGCGTGAAGAGGATCCACCCTTATGCTCCGGCTTTCATGAAGAGTTAGCCCGTACTGTGGAGGGATTTATTCTGTATTTGTAGCGTACATTTATTGTTTTATGATGCGACTTATCAAAAAGAAAGCTGAGATCTGTAGAATAATCCTAACTTATCCCGGCATGCTATACATCCATGGAACTCATGCATTGTCTTCCATAATGAGCACTTGACCTGGAGGCATGGTATTTCTTCCTAATGTAAATGAGTATACACATAGTACTGTATTGCAAACAAATGAAGAACTGCTTGCCTGTGCAATAACAACGGCGAGTGAGCCATTTCCTCTGCATCGCCAGCAGGGAGAGCCGATGAGTATAGGCTGAGGGGGGCACCGGGTTCAGCGGCTCCGACGCTGACCTCATTACAGAGGGCAGCTGCATTAGGACACAGTCATTAGCACAAGCTTAAGCACTCCACTATGTAGTGTCTGATCTCTCGCGGAGTGCATGCGGACTGAGCTGGTAAGTGAGACCCTGTCAAGTCACGTCATGTGTCTCCTTGGCCATCGGTTCCTTCTAATGATTTACCTGGGCAAAGAGTTCACACTTACTCTACCTGCTGGTTCATAATTAACGAGTGGTATTTCTCAAGGAACGGTCAGGAGGGGTGTGTGAAAATCAAATAAAGAGCAGAAACGTTCACTGTGCATATCTGCACCGGCCGTGATCAGCCGACTAAAAAACGAAAAAATGCGATAAATACAAGAACACGCTTTTTTTTTTCTTCCTTCAACAAAAGAAAGAGTTCATTGAGAAATAGAGTATCAAATGATTAGGTGAAAGTCAGCCGTTCCTTTATGGCCCTAGGTTGCCCTCTGCTGCGCGAACAAAAGCCATGTTGACCTCGGTTTCGCAATCCACCACATTTCAGCGCACAAAGTCCTGTCTTTAATGCAGAGCTCTGAAAGAGGGATAGGCCTTAAATCTCTATTCAACAGGAGCAGGGGGAAGGGGCTCATTGATCACAGCAGCTGTGTGTGTGTGTGTGTGTGTGGTGGGTGAGGCAAGCTTTGACCAGCCTTAAGTTTCCGAGGGTGTAAAAATTTTAAAACGTGCACTCACAGTCATATCAAAGATATTAAAAGTGGATGCAGTTACACTGCACATAAATCTCTCCATCTGCACAATGAGTCATGACAAGCACCAAGTACAACAACAACACACTTTGCACTTAGAGGGCTTAAAGTTTTGTTTTATTCCCATAAACAAAAAAAAAAGACAAAAAAAAAAAAAGACAAAAAAAAAAAAGCCAGAAGTACGGAAAAACAGCTTATGTAATTATAGCTGGCATGGTGGGAATGGATGAGAGCTGGATCGGGACCGAGAGTCGGGATCGAGAGTGTGTGCGACTCGTAAAGATGATGAAGGGAGACAGATATGACAACGAACAAACTGAAATGTGTCGATGAAAATGAAAAGGTTTTTATCTCACACACGCACACACATTCACACTCACTGTATGCTCTGTCAACCCTCTATCACTCTCGCCTCTTTGTAAGGTTGTGCCCTGGATGCGGAAGCGTGCAAGAGGAGGTGATGAATGGAGAGATCAACATCTGTTCCGGATGACCCAAATATCAATGAGCGTCTCAGTGACATCTGCACCGGGGCTCTAATTCTCGCTCTGACACCACTGTTTTCTTTAACAGAAAACAAGTCAGTGGTGTTTACCGCTTCCAGTGTGTTCGTTCCCTCTGGAATTGGAATGCATTTATCCTTAAATCCTCTGTTCCACTCCATTTCCAGATGGAGGTCTGGATGATGATTTTAAACCAAGGTTTCAGCCCAGGGATGAATGTTCGAGGTGACCGTGCATTTTTGAGGGACAGAGGAACAAAAAGCTGTCTAAAGAGGAGCCAGCAGGATGATGGAAGGGTAGAAAATGGAGTTGGTCACAGCTGAATGGATGTCCCCTACATGCCCTTTCTACTAAAACCCTCTAAAACCTAAGCAAATGGACAATCCCGGTCACCTTTTACTGTAGCTCTTCTTCTCTTCTACTCATTCTACATACCCTTAGGGCTCTCTTTATTATGGCAAAAAGTATGTGATTTTTTTTCTTTGCCAATATTGAGACTTTCATTACTTTTAAACACTATTAAACATCGACTTTGAAAACATTATGCATTTTTTATGCATTATGCATTTTTGAAATTTATTTTAATATTTGAACACTGTGGTCTTTTCTTGAGCTTTAAATATATTTTTAAAAAAAGAAAGAAAGAAAAAAAGAGTGCGATAAATGCCACAGCATGGCAGATTGAGTTTTTAGTGAGAGTTGAGAGTGCACTGCTGTGAAGCAAACAGATGTGCGGGATTTATAACCCTAAGATCAGAACATCATTTCAAAAAGAAATGCAGCACAATAATCGATGATTGTCTTGTTTTTCTAACCAAATCTTAACTGAAATTGAACTGAATTTGATCAACTGCACGGTCCTACATGCAATTCATTCCCGAACATCCTTTCATTTGCCTTATTGAATCTATTGCTATTAAAATGCTACGTGACAACCACAGGTTTAATTCAAACAATCACATACTATACAGTATGGGCCTTTTATCGATGCTTGCACTAACTGGGTATTGAAAGGAAACCACAGAATTAAAAGCATGCTGATTTCTCTAGCGCAACGTAAATGCAAGGTGAAACATGAAATTAGATCGGCTCAGACAAACCAAAATGACACTGTAGTCACACATAGCATTGGATACGAATGCAGTTCCACTGGGTGACCACCACTGATCATCGATTTGCCCACAATGGTGGGCTAGTGTTGCTATGATTGACGGGTGAGATGCGTGAGAGTTGTTCATAGATGGTTGTGGCATTGTTGGGATTTGAACTTTCATCAAATTCAGACCTCATAATAATTCATACCTTCATACCACGTTACATTTTTTTTTTTTATTATCTGGGTCTGTGTCACCCTGAACACGTCAACTTAGAGCACACATACTGTACACTACAGGAACTCCATTAGACTGTTCACTCTAACAACTGGAGCTTAATCTTTTGATGTAAACAAGTCTCCACTACATAGCCGTTCTCTGTCAGCTTACACAATGTGTCTTTAATTTGCCCACACACATCCAACACTCGAGTTGAACTCGCCAGGTTGTTGTCTGTCTGCCCTCATAATTTGTTCTGCCTCCATTTTTGCTCTCTAACAAAAACGCTTTTGTGCCTTTGATTTTATTACAGCTTTTAAATGCCCGTCCAAGCGCATTGTTAAAATAGGCCGCGGACATCTGAGAACTAGGAGATGAACTGAGGGATTGGCTGTAGCCAGAAGCCACTGATTTGTTAGGACATGAATGGATGTATAAGGATTCTGCTGCAGTAATCATTCTGTTCTGTTTGCTTTACCAGTGCATTTTTTTTTTTATATATATATAGTTTTGTGTGCACGATTATCAAAATAATTGGGCTGGGTTGCCTGTGTCCCATCTTAGAATGGTTGCAGTCTGAAAAACAGTAAACCCAAGCCTTTGGCTGAAAAACAACAAAAACAACAACAACAACAACAACAACAACAAAAAGATCATGTAGTAAACCTAACCTCTAAACGTGCAGAATAAACTCCAAAAAAAAAATGGTATGCTTTTTGGAAGTGAAAATTATGGACAAATTATTAAGAAATACCCTTGAGCTTGCTGATACAGGACATCCTGAAAAGTGGTACTTATTGACTTGCTTAACAGTAACATGTAGTTATGCTGTATTACTTCTTCATTGTATGATTACATACCGTACACATTACAGGATTAGTACGATTTACAGTAAGGAGAGTAAGGAAGTACAAAACACACTGGAGTCAAAATAAACCCCTCAGCGATATAAAAGTGAAAAAGACATTTTAAGCAAAAATCTAGACTGGCTCAAAGGCATCAGACTGTGAGTCAGTAAAGAAGACATGAGTCACATCACTTTGGTGTTCTGGCTCTCTCGCTCTCTCTCTCACATGGGAAACTCCCAAACACACTGTGTGCTTATATACGGTGAAATGGCCCATGGGTGCGCTTGCGTGCGAGAGCTGCAGCACAAATATTTAAACCTGCGAGAGGAGTTTACACACAAGTACGCCCACGCTCTGTGGACATGTCACTCGCGCCGAAATCTGCAACTATACAAATAAATCTTCGATACGTTCTATTTTTGGACTCAACAATCTGTTTAATAAAAAACAAGGTGATTATCCTGAAACTTTTTAATCATCAGAGGTTCCTGAAACAGCACCAGAACTGAATAAGTTCGGAAAGGTATTTAAACCTAAATCGTATGTGAAATGTTTTCAGGAATACATATGTATGGATACAATTTTACTCATTTTTTTATACATATAATTTTACACAGATTCACTGTACCACTTATTCTTTACAGTGTCACAGGAACCACGTAGCCTATCAGGGGACTCCGAGCATAAGGTGTGGTACAGCCTGGATGGGGGGGCCATTCCATCATAGGGCACACAAGCAAGGACACACTCAGTTAGGCATTTTGCCTAATGTGCATGTGTTTGGACTAAGTAACCCAGTTACAATTAATCATTCAAGAAAGTCAGGTGTTTGGCCCTGTCGAATACATTTTTAAAAAGTATCCCTCTTTTTTTCTTTGGCGGCACGGTGGTGTAGTGGTTAGCACTGTCGCCTTGCACCTACAGGGTCCGGGTTCGATTCATGGCCGGGTTCGATTCCCATGTGTGTGCATGGAGTTCGAAGGGTCTCCCCGTGCTTGGTGGGTTTCCTCCCACAGTGCGAAGATATACAGGTTAAGCTATTTGCCGTTCCCAAATTGGCCGTAGAGTGTGTATGTGTGTGTGCCCTGCGATGGATTGGCACCCTATCCGGGGTGTACCCCGCTTTGTGCCCTAAGTCTTCTGGGATAGGCTCCAGGCCCCCGTGACCTTGAATACAGGATACAGATGATGAGTGAGTGAGTGATCCCTCTTTTTTATGAACTAGCCATGTAAACTAGCATAGACTCCTATGCTCACTCATTATAATGTTACGGAGTTCATTTTAAATGGCATGCATTGATTAGTTCATGTACATTAGTTACCCTGGATTAACAGACACCAGGACGGCATCCCACATTTTTTAGCATTTACATAAGTTTCCTTGCCTTTATAAACATTTAAAATGAATGATGGTTAAAAGCCTTTAAAGAGCCTCATGATCGAATGGCCATGGGCAGCGTATGCCTGAGACCGTCGCTTTACCCACTCAACCCATGAGTCGATTCTTGAGAACATTTTAAAAGACAAAACACACATGGGTTAATGCTGCTGCTATATACAGAGCCTTCATCTTAGAAACAAGCCTCAGCAGTTAGCAGGCCCTTAAAACACTCCCATTAGCTAGACGCTATGCAACATTCTTCTGCCCCCCTGCCAGTCATTTGCAGCATTTTCAGGTGATAAAATGCCCAAGTTAATCTGTCAGACAGGCTCTAACATGGTCTGTTATTTTTTTTTCCCCTTCGTATTGAAAGCACAGCTATTCCGGAAAAAAAAAAAAAAACAAGCCTATGAGACCTGGTCTTAGCACTGGCATCTGATTAAATGATCCTTCTCCTGGGATTTCATCACCTTTCTTAATTGCATGGGGGAAGTATGAGGGTGTCTTAATATAGCATGAAAAAGCATAACGTGTCTTTGCTATGGGCTTTTCATTAAGCCTGCTGCCTTCTTTGCTCTAGCTCAGAGTTATAAAGAAATAAACTATACCCTCCAAAAAAACAAGAACAGGAGTTCAGAGATTGAGCCACCTTTGCTGGAGAAGGATTATCCCAAAAAAAAGTTAACCAATCCAGGTGTCTTCCGGCGCTGATTTTTCTCCGCCAGCCATCCTGCATGCTGACTCATTTACCCAGGGAAAACAGGCCGGATACAGCAACATTGACTTCAGCAGCTTAAGACGCCTTCTGTCTTGCATATTTCCCCCTACGCAGTGTGTTAAAAGCGTTTTCCCAGATACAGGGGATTGAGATGCCCTTAGCAGTGCAAGCGAGAGAACAAAGGTGAAGGGGAAAGGAAATAAGGTTTTGGCATTTATTGACTCATTACCATAGCTATCCAAACACGGATAAATTGTTCGCCAGGATTTGGACAATGTTGGTGTCAGGGGGTTCCCGATGAGTCAGAAAAGGACAGTGCAAAAGGGGGAAAATAGGCACAGACCAATGACCGGATATAAGACACAGAGACTTGTGTCTCCTTAAGGAAGCTAGAGAGGAAAGAGTGAGAGAGAGAGAGATTTTGGGTGGGCAGAAAGAGTGTGTGTGTGAGAGAGAGAGAGAGAGAGAGAGAGAGAGAGAGAGAGAGAGATTTTGGGTGGGCAGAAAGAGTGTGTGTGTGTGAGAGAGAGAGAGAGAGAGAGAGAGAGATTTTGGGTGGGCAGAAAGAGAGTGTGTGTGAGAGAGAGAGAGAGAGAGAGAGAGAGAGAGAGAGAGAGAGAGAGAGAGAGAGAGAGAAACAGCTAGGGACATGCAGAGTGTACAGAAGGGACAGATAGAAAAGGAGAGACCTTTATTCCTTCTCATTCTTTTCCCTTTTTTGGCACTCTTTTCCACTCATTCAAACCAAATGCCCCCCTGCAGGGAATGCATTCCAGCCTAATTATCCTCCATGAACAAAAGATCTGTACTAAAAAAGAGGGGGGGGGGAAGAAAGACAGAGAATTCCTATCATGTTCATTCAGGCCAGGCAATTCACACATATGAAAGTCCACTCTTGAAAGAAAGCATGTAACCATTCCAAAGCCCCATCTTTGGATGAGGACAGAGACACAGGCAGTGGCAGTATGGGACTACAGGAAAGAGTTATTAGATAGAATAGATAAGGTGTTCAAATGAAAGCAACGCACAGGAAAAGTCCGTAATCAGATGTAATGCCTTGTTAAAACATCATGCTGCTGAGTATAAATAATCCATGGATTTCAAAGTTTGATGCCGGCCAGCTGAGCCGAACTGCTAACATTGGCAATACTGCGCCAGAGAAAATAAAGTTGGCCAGCTGTGTCTGTTTAAGGTCTGTTTTAACTATAACACTGAAATAAAGACATACAGAGGTTATATAACTAGAAAGGTAACCAGAAAACCTTGTCTCCTTTTGTGAATGATCACTATCCGACAGGAAATCAATTACAGAAGGTTAGCAACTCCAAGGCCCTTCGTAACAGCTCCGAACTTCTCTGCCATATTGCACACATAGTAAAGGCTCCCATAATAGCCATAAACATCCATATAAATTAGCGCACCCAGGCCTGATGTCACAGAATCGCCTTGCCTTTTCAGTAGTCTGCCTCCCCCGTTCTGACTCCTTTCATCCCCTGCTTCAGTGTGTTAAGACGGTGCAGAGGTGAGGCAGCGCACCATTATGTGCCGCTCACATTCCTGGCCAAGCTTGCGCTTCACTAAGGAGATGAGATGGATAGGGACCTCAGCCTGGCCGGGTTCTAGCCGAATTACATTTCAAAGCTTAGGAGAGAAACGCTGATGAATCAGCAGGCTGAGAGAAGGACTTGAGTCATGGCAAGAAGCAGACCCGTGCAGTACAAACCTCCATTACATGACAAAGAACGACTTCTGTAGCTTGTTTTAAGGGGCAGCGGGCATAATGTCAAAGAGCTTCAGGGAAAAGACATGGCAAGATGCCTATGCTTATTATTTACTGTCTCCATGCCTTAAGTCTTACAATGAACCATTTATAATAGGCTTTGAAAAAACAAGCCGAATCAAAAACAGCCAGAACAGAAAAGATGTTTTGCAGCAAGGGCCTGAAAGCATGAGATCTAATTGCGGTACAACAGAACCGGAAAATGCATTAAGATATTCAGCACGTAGTTTTGCTGCGCAGATCAACGTTTAATTGCCGGATAATGCCGAAAGCTTCTTTCAGATAAATTGGCCGACAAATAAGCGGTTCACAACCAAACATTAGCTGTGATTTATGTCAGACCACAAAACAATGATGAAAAAGAAAGCTTTTCGGTCAGTAAAGCTCAAAATATACTATGTAAAGAAATGAAGAAATGATAGCGGATAGCACGCTATCGACAGTTTTACATGGATGCTCTAAAGATTGCCCTACTTAAAAACATTTAATGCCCAGGTCTCATCTGTTCATTAGTGAATATCATCACTTTGTTAATCAAGACTTCTGTGGCAGATTTCTGTACGGGATCTTCTGAAAGCGGTCAAGCAAGCATGGAAAGAGCCAAAGTACCGCAGATGTCTTTTAGACTCCATGCTCAACCGGTTCCAGGATATTTTAAAATAAAGAATAAAGGACATTATACACTGCATAAAATAACAAATTATTCTTATTATCCTGACTGTCATTATTAAAAAAAAATAATAATTAAAATGCCTTTAAAACACTGAATTAAATTTTTCTCCCAATCCTTTTGGACACCACTGTATTGTTTGACTTCAAGTGTAAAACTGTAGAAATGTAATAGATAATAATAATAATAATAATAATAATAATTATTATTATTATTATTATTATTTATATTATTATTATCATCTTGGTCTCCACTGTTTATTGGCGACTACATTTAAATCTGCATTATGATTTCTGAAAAGATTCTTTGTGTCATTGGTAAAAATGCTAGAGAATGGAAAATACCAATCATTCATACTGAATTCGATAAACTGATAAAGAATCTACATCTATACATATAATAAAACTGTAAAGTTTTAAGTCTGTAGATATTTCAAATTTTTTTTATTTTTTTTATTTTGGTCTGCCTGTCTGTTGTTTGTGCACGCATCACGTAAAAACTACTAAACAAATTTTAATGGGTTTTTTAAAACACAGGTGTACTGTATTTGGCCGAGCTTGAGATAACATAGGCTTTGTTTCATCGCAATCTGCCCACAGGAAGAGAAGATACGCTACTTTAAAATTTAAATAGAAAACGCCCTTACATAAAAAAAATAAATAAATAAAAATCCTTGAAAAAAATCATTAGTTCATCACAAAATTCAACTTTTTTTAATACGCGCTTATGAGTGTGCAATTAAGTGAATGAATGAAGTCACGGGCACATCTAGTAAATAATAAAAGCCTACACAATTCTAATTCTTATGTATTGCTTTTCAGTGCTAGTTACTGTTTACTCAGTGTTCACGAAAAACATCCACGTAGGTACATAGATAGACATGACTGACTGTCCTGGGATGGATTGGCATCCGGGGCAGGTTGTATTCCCACCTCACACCCAGTGTTCCCTCACTGGGCTCTGCACCCACCGCATCCATGCATGACAAGAATAAAGTTAAAGTTGTATTTCCTAGGACTTTTTACTTGCTTGAAATGAATCTTGCATAATAAATTCAGACTTTCTTAGTTCTCTTGCCTGAAATGAGTTTTGGTAGCTCAGCACCATCTACATCTTTAACGAACATGAATAGCTGAAGTCACATACAGTAGTACCAAATAGCCCCAAAAGATATCTAATAGTCTGGTAAAGCAAAGCCGTGCCTCCTTTGAAATTTTACCCTTGGACTGAAACTTCAAAGTCAGTCATGGCTGATTTGCATCTGATAACTGCAGACTTATTATAAGCAACACTCTGTGCTTTCCCTAAAGTATAACAGAGACTACTATCTGATATTGACAGGCATGCACAACTCGACCTGTTCTTTCTGAATTGCAGATTTCTATCAACAGTGTGTCTTTTTGAGAAACAGCTACCTGTACATTGGTCACATGTATACGTCTGGCCTTGTTAATCTTCATCTCCTGTTAAAAACATTATTCTCAGATCTGAGTGTCAAAGTCAGGATTTTGATATTAAAAAAACAACAACCATGAACTACTATATGGACAGTATATTAATAGATTCTTGTTGTTCTCCTTATTATCAGCAGGTTTTTATACCGGCCTCAATGCCTCACTGACTGCCTCAATGGCTCCACTTACATCAACAATATTTTTTCAATCTGATTGAAATCATTCGCGTTAAAGATACAATTTAACTGTTTACATGGATGCCTATCCGATGTGTGTTAAAATGCTCAAAGCGTTTAATCAATATCTAACTTTTGACACGTGCAAAGTGACACTTTGGATGAAAGTAAAGACAACTGGGAGCAAGTTGTTCGCACTTGCAAAATGTTAAATGATCAGCCACAACGTTACCACCACCGCCAAGTGAACTGAATAACATTGACTATCAATTATATCAAAGTAAACTGGTGACATGATCATGGGCATCCAATAAAGCTCATTTAAACCTGCGAGAACCAATCGCCAGCCCAATCTCACAGAAAATGCCAATGCAGCACAAAGTCAATGCCAGTCATGATATAAAGGCACCAGTATACCCGGTGCATCAAAGTCTGTCATGCATGGGGCCCAGCAGGCAAAGAGCCCAAGGCCGCAGACCCGGCCTCCAAACTCCCAAGATTCCAATCTGAGTAAGCACCCATGGGATGAAACAAGTCCAACCCATGGAGGCCCCACTCCGCAACCAACAGCAACTAAAGGATCTGCTGCCAATGTCCTGGTGCCAGGCATCACCGAGATCTTGTCGAATCATTCCCCGAGGACTGGCCAGAACCAAAGTACAAGGAAATGTCAAACCTTACAGTAGGTGATTTTAATGTTATGGCTGACCAGTGAACATAAAAGACAGATAAGAAGTTAAGAAAGATAAGAAGGGAAAAAAATAAACTTTTGGAATCCCTAAATAACAACACATATACTGTATTTGTTGATGCTGCATTTCAGGTGGAACTAAAGCTTTAAAAAAATTGCATTTGCATACTGAGAACATGACATTTTTTACTTTTCTTTCATCTTAACTTCAAAGACCTGTAAGACCAACCAAACTAAAATATGATCAAAACGCCATCAACCTCTATCAACAGACTAAAGCTAAATCTAAACTGCCTGTACAAAATAACCCTCATGCAACAAAAGTGGTGTTAAAGTAATATAAACTGGGTCCAAAGCATCATGAAATGGTCTTACAAACAAGTCGAGTTTGTTCATAACAAAACAATTACTAACATTAGAAGATTTGCTTGCACACATTTACTCTTAGGCAAAAATGTTGTTTAATTTGTTGCACTGGGAAATCCTTTAAAGTCGATCCTACAGTAAAAGGTTTACATTTTTAAAAAAGTTCCAAGTAGAACCCAGAATATAACAGCAAGCCCTTTTAAGAAAACTCTTGAGTGCGGCCTTTCCCACAGGCTTTAATTTTAGCTTTAATATACAATACAGCCGCGACTGCTTACACAGTAGTGTGGGAGAGATAAACAGAGGTTCAATTTGAACAGATCCATCCTGTCCCTTTAAAGCAATATGTTATGAGCTAATGGACAGATGGCACATCTAGAAAATGACTTCATGGTTGTTGATGGTCATTTGGCTAGCTCCGGGACATGGCTGAGAACTCGGCTAAATAAGTAACCTCGGTAAATGTCCGCCTCGCTCTTTAGCACGGATCAGGTGTACTGAATGACATTCTGAAACCGGATAGCGCTGTCTGAGGGCGCAGACTGGCAGGAGGAATGCGTGGCAGGAATGTGGAAGAACGCCGTCTACAATTGAAGAGGATGGGGGGGAGAAACTTCGCAAGGAGAAACATCAGACAGGACAAGATAGCAATGACCTGTCTGCCTTTCCCCCCAGGGCTGGGGCCAATAGTGAGCGCGCTCAGCATTCCCAAAATAAAATTCCCAAAATCAAAGCTGCTCCCTAAGCTCTGCTGAGCCTAGCAAGTTTTATGTTACGTTAGTGCTTTTCTAAATTGGTAATGCCAAAACATTATTAATATAATTGATTATTTTAAAATACTGTTCATCCATATTACACCAAACATCCAAAGGATATCCAAATATCCGTGTACCTTTATGAGTATCTTCATGAGTAGTCTCTATATATCTAACAATGATATCATCTTAAGGTATATTAGATTTTTTTTAATTAAGGTTACCTTCATATTCTTTGGAATTGAAAAACTGGGTCAACGTGAGATCCAGCCAGCCAACAAAACAAGAGGATTAAGAAACCATTTATTGTAAGTTCACTTCTAACCTAGTAATGAACTGCTGGTGACGCATAAAAATCCTGGAAACCTTCCAGCACTTCATGTCATCTTTGAGAGATCCACACCCTTTAGGCTCATCCTGCACTGGCAATTGGCAGTTTAAATGCCGTCCTCAGGGCATGCATTCTATAGACGGACATTGATGTCACTGTGAGATCTCGTGAAAACCTGTGACAGATTAGATTTAAAAGGTGGTTTATATTTGCAAGAGTGCAGAAACTAAAAAGCAAAGTAAACAGAGATACGTACAGCGATGCTGTCAATACGCTTTACAGGCAAAGGAACATTTTATGGTTTGGTAACAACAGGAAATGGGATAAAGTTTATTTTAACGGGGCATGAAGTGTCTTTCATTCTTTGCTTGTTCAGGCAGACTTTTGCATTCTAAAGGAGATCAGATGGTCGGTAAGTTTATCTCCTAAAATAATGCAAATCGCTAATCACAGCATCTGATGAAAAGCCTATTCCAATCTATTTTCAAAAAAATCCATCAGCTCTGCTGTCATAAAATTCATCAAAAAGAATTGCATGGAATTCTTATCAGCACTATAAGTAATAACTTTGACTATTAAATACTGTATAATAGAGCCCTGATGAACAGAAGGTTTTATATTCTGCATAAAACATATCAGCACTCTATGATTTCCTATATAGAAGTAGGACATGCTTTTTTCGCCTTTTTTTTTTCAAAGAGCTTTCTACGAAGTCTGAATTCCCATTGAAATGTTAAATCCTGGCAATTAAATGAGAATTAAAGATTAAATGAAAGGAACCAGCAAGAGAACAATAAGCATGTTGTTGTACCTGCACTAACCAAGGAATAAAACATGACAGGACCTGTTATTATAGAGAATTTGTCAGAATTATGACGGAAATTACTACGCTAGACACCCTGATGCCCTGCAGTCTTTAAGTTCTCGTATACCAATTACACTTCTTTTTTATTTAAGAATGTCAGATTGCACATAAATTGTGTATACATGAACAGCTACGTTTAACATCCCTGCACATCTGTGAAACACTTTCCTGTTATCACTTACAACATGAAAATTTGAGCAAGAACACAGTGTCAACACATTCACAGAATTACTGTTGATATTTTTGGTGTAGGACAGTTGGAAAGGACAACTAACAAACAATGAATGTTGCCATTTATAAGACAATCTGCATAATCGGATAAACAGTGAAAGATGAAAATCAGTACAGCATGTTGAGCTTACTTTCTGCAGGTTTGGTAATGCATAACCCTGTAGAATCATTTTATTTAATATTTATCAGACCATCATCTAAGCTAAGTCTTTATTTGTCACCTATACTGTACCTTACTTCATTCATTCACTCATTCATCTTCTATACCTTTATATATGTCTTTTATACTGTTACAAGGTCGCAGGGACCTAGAGTGGATTGTGGTCACGAGGTGGGGTACACCCTGGACAAGGTGCCGATCCGCCAATTAGCCCAATCTGCAAATCTTTGGACTGTAGGAGGAAACCAGAGGAAACCCACCAAGCATGGGGAGAACATTCAAACTACATGAAATCGGACCTCAACCCTGACCCGAGGCCAAACTGCTAACCACTATGTAGCCACTACGCCACTGTGCCGCCACCAATACCTTACTACACAGTGAAATACTTTTCTTTGCATATCCCATCTTTTAGGAAGCTAGGGTCAGAGAGCAGGGTCGGCCATGCCTTTGGAGCAGACAATGTTAAGGGTCTTGCTTAAGGGTCCAACCGTGGCAGCTTGATGGAGCTGGGGCTTGTACCGTTGACCCTCTGAGCAGTAACTTAACCTGCTGAGCTACCACTGCCCCTAAGCTAAGGGCCAGTGTGGCTACTGATTTCTAGTTACTTCTAAAGATGAAATCACCTGTTTATTTGACCAATCTCAGTCATCAAAATAATAATGAGTTGTGATAAGTGGAAACAAGTGGAATCAGGTGTGTTTATGCTTTGTGGCATACAACTCACTTCTTTAATCTTCAAATCGACCATTTGCAGGGAAGACTGGACAACCCTGGGCCAAGCATACTGTATATTATCAGGAACAACCCATGCCACTGTCACTTTCAGAGGTTGTACTAATTACATCTAATCCCTGGCACCTGACGCATGGACCTGCGGAAAAGCGTGCCCCTGGAATTCCATTGCCAACTGCCAGAAACAGTTTGGGCTTTTTGTTTCACTTGTGTTGTGAGTCAGCTCAGCTAATGGCTTGAAGAGGATTAAGTGAAAAACTAAAATGGACCTACTTTCCTCGCACAAAACAAATGTAATAAAGATTGAAGCGATTAAAAAAATAAAAAATCAAGAAGTACCACTATAGTTTTATCATTAACATCATTTAGAATTGAGGTTGTAAAAGAATGGTTTACCAATAGCTTGAATGCAATCAAAACTGTCCATAGAGGCGGTTATGACTTCTCCTTCATCATATCAACAGTGTAGGGAGGCCCGCTACACCCTGTGAACCAGTACCGCAAACACTGCATGTATTCATATTGTTTCTTTTCTCATTTTTTGAAAAGCAGGCAACACATTCCTGTAATGTAGTTACATCTAATGAAATGGTAGCCCCGGATCCTACCTTCCTTACACACTCGTGGACATATTGGACAGGCAGCCAGCATTCTTCGCATTCCCGTGTCAATCACCAAGTCTCAAAAGAGTAAAACTAATTTGGGGTCATACCCATAACAAAGGAATAAACGTCCTTCAGCTTAATGAACTGCCTGCTAAAGTGTATGCAGTTATACATAGATCACTTTTAAGGGCAATGATTTCTGCATAAGATATGCCAACACTAAACATAGCCTGTATGTGTGAGCATGTCGGCCGCAAATGTGCAAAATTTGGGCTATAAGGCAAAATACTGTATTTCGGCTACTTTGTACTTCTTTAACATACCTGACATTCATACCGAATAGTGTTTTGATAATATTTGTCTTTATTATATTTTTTGTTTTGTTTTTCTTTTATCCCTACTTTAATATATTATTTATATACTACATATTGTATCCCACTTTGTTGCACTCATTATAAGTACTGGAAGCACCTGTCAGCTGGAAACAACTTCCTTGTGTGTGGAAGTACACTTGGCAAGTAAAAAGCGTTTCTATTCTATTTAAAGTGTTACAACGTATCTATGTCTTTGTGAACTGTTTCCTTTTCCAGAATTAAATGTGAAATTCCGACTGAAATGTAATTATTACATTACATAATTTTCTGGGGATGATTTTAGTAGTCCTGCATTTATTGTAATCATGTCTATGAGGGAGTGGTGCGTACTGTATGTAAGTGATGAAGGCTCCAGATGTGTATTCACTTTTGGGTTTACTTTTTAACCTTCATTCATTCAAATGTAAGCCATTTGTAATAATTCAGAAGCTCCCAGGTTCAAACCCCACGGGACCAAGTTACCACTGTTGGGCCCTTGAGCAAGGCCCTTAATCCTGCTTAACTGCTCAAATGTACTGTATAATGAGTTAAAAACAAAGAAAAGAAAAAAGTAAGTTGTGCTGGATAAGGACGTCTGCCAAATGCCGACAAGTAATAAAAGCATCTACCAAATGAAACGCTGTTAATGTACATAGGAGGGTTACTATGACAGTGTACATCGATCAGCCAGAACATCATGATCACCTGCCTAATAGTAAGTAGGTCCCCTATTCAGCAACCAAAACAGTAATAACCTCTGTGTTCTGACAACTATCTATATGGAAACCATTTCAACAATTTGAGCAACAGTAGCTTTTCTATTGGATCAGAAGACTGTACAGTATATGTGCCAGACTTTGCTCCCCAAATGCAGCAAATAAGCCTTGGCCGCCCATGACGATTACTTCTGGTAGATCCTGACAACTACAGTCTGTAAACATCTAATAAGAGCTTTGGTTTTGAACTTGCTCTGATTCAGTCATCTAGCCATCACAGTTTGGCCCTTGTCAAAGTCGAACAAATCCTTACACTTGCCCATTTTCTTCCCTTTCTCCCTATTGTATCCCACCCACTTCCAGCCGCCATTTTAACAATATATTGTCACTGTCGCTACTGTGATAAGAATCAGACTGTGATGGCTAGATGACAGGGTCAGAGCTACTCCAAAACAGCAGGTTTCCCAACAATCCAGCCTCTTTGAAAATCAGAAAATTGTTAAAATCTAAGAATCACATCTAAGTAAGCTTGAATATACCACTCATATTTGATGAAAGAGAGATCTAATACATGTATTTTGGTTTTACACAGTTTAGGACAAGGTTGTATTTCTATTAAGAGCTGTCACACTACATGCCTGAGCAGGTATGTCTCCTTTTCAGTTTACGGACAGTCAGAGCTCCAGCACTCTAATTTTCCACCAAAGTCGCAGCCCAGGGTTTTTTTTTTCTGCTTAACACTCACTGTTTATTCCCATGTCTATGAATCATCAGCAAAGACAAACAGACTTCTGTGAAGTCTCTAGGGACAGATAGTCTAAATTCATTTGAAATACCAAGCAGTGCTGTAACATTTGCCTTCATTTATATCCCTAGCTGACCTAGAATGTGCTACAAGTAATGAATAGAATTCTACATAGTAATGAATAGAATTCAAGTAAATGCACCAACATCAAATTACAACCTAAGACAAGAGGCAAAAATGAAAGGATCTTTGTCATATTTGACAACAGCCATTTATGGTGAAGCATTCAGCATCACAGCTAATATACACACACACTCTCCATTACATACACCCTGTCAACACAATGCCCTTTAGATCACTGTTATATAGTATATAATAAATGTTCTAACTATTCTTTTTTTTATAGCTTTAAACTAATTACAATATTCAATGTCCATTAATCACAAAAGCAGAACATGTCCATGGAGCCTGAGGTACCACATGCTGAGTATAATGAAATAAATAATTATCAATAAATGGAAAAACATTGACATCTTTATACATTAGACGTTATATACAGGCAAGCCTTAAAAATAGTAGATTAAAAAGTTCTAGGTTTGTTCTTGCATACTCCTAATTAGCATACAAGGTCACCGAGGCTTAAATTGTGCACGTCATGCCAAGATATGTGTGCTATCTGACAGAACTGATTTAACACAGAGACTGTTGTTAAACCACAAGTGCTCTTTTTGAAAGTTGGCATTATATTCCATCGCACAGCCAATTCTGTGGAATTTATCTCTTTTTTTTTTTGACTGTCTCAAAGATCATCATGCGGACGTCATGTCCTGCTCTGAAATTTATAAATGTAGCACAGTCAGAACGTTCAGAAGAAAGATGACCACATATAACCTCATATAAGCCCCTGTGTGTGTGTGTGTGTGTGTGTGTGCCTAAAGTCACTTTACTTTAACATGGCATGCTCATCAGCTGTAAAGATATCTGTGTTGGCATGCAACAACTATTACAACTCTTAGAGCCACCAGGAAGTCAAAATGTTTGTCGTCCACCCCCCACCAAAAATAAGAAAGGATCAGACTCTTAATAATTGAGCTCCAGGCTTCACCAAATAACTAATAAACGGTATTGTCACTTTTTTTATTAGAAAAAAGCCCCCCAAATACTTTATGTGAATAAGTGGCATGCACTTTCTATCAAACACAGTGACGAGCAAGATGTTATCAGAAAGATTACGCAGTACACCAAGCTCAGAGTATTCAGCACATGTTATCAGACCTGAGCTCAGTCTGATGGAGAAATGTTAAGAATTGCTGTGAAAGTGCAACAGCACGATTAGCCCTTTAGAAAGACAGCATAAAGCAGTACCATGCTGTTAAAAGCATTGTAAGACAAGAAAGTGTAACACAAGCAGGGCTTAGAGTATAAATACCAGACCAGCACTTGACTTTTTAGTATGCGTGTTGGTTACTGGGAAACAAATGTGTCTAAATAAGAAGGTTAAATCAAAGTCTGATTTTTTTTTTTTTTTTTGGTCCCATTTATCAGGAAATAGATTCTACAGACCACCTCAGGTAGTTTCATGAGCATCATTTACAGTACTGTGCAAGTCTTGCGCCACCCCACGTTCCCGAAGGACTTTCTGGCTCAGATTTTTTAGGAAAATTTTTTTGTTCAGAGGAACATTTAGTTTGTTAAGCCGCACAGTGACCTATGAATCATTCAAGAAAAAGAATTTTTAAAAAACATCTGTCTTAAGCCATGAACCAGTGAGAAACAGGTGGAGATTTTCAGGCTGGTGATTAGTCTAATGGTGAAGCTGAATGATGAGTGGTCGAAACGGACGAGAGGGGAAGTGAGGTTGCTGCTGTGGATGTTAAACACAACAGGTCTATGTTATGTATTAATAGGCAGACTATTTAATAGAGAACCATTTAATACCAATGCATGTATATTAAACATAATAACAGGTGTTAATTTCCACTGCTGTAAGAACAATTAATAAAAATAAGATTATCACAGACCCCCAGGCTATGTTTACAGTATTCGTGAGTCCCTAAGTACCACTTAAATACAAAAAAAGGTTGTTAAGCCTTACTTATATGTCTATTCATCATATATATATATATATAAAATTGAACAATCAGTCCATATTTATTATGCAAAGCCTTTGTTTCTTTTTTGTTTGTTTGTTTTTTAACAAAGAATGTTGCTTTTGCCATAAAATTCCTTTCATACTAGCCAATACTCTGGCTGCACTCTGTCTAGGAATTTTTATTCATTCATTCCTGGCAGGTGTTCCTTTTTATTTTTCCTTAAGTGGAGAGATAAGCTTTTACCTTTCTTCTGCATGTCTTAGTGTGTGGCACAGTTTCCCTGGGCTTACATCAGCGAGACGAATAGAAGGCTCCATTCTTTGTATGCACCCTTGTTCATGGCCAAGACTTTTGCTAGTGCTGAGTTTACTTTATCTCTTCTGTGGTAGCTGACAAAGTACAAAAACCTAAGTAGCGAGTATTATACCCAGGCTAAAAAACAAGCACTGCCAGGAAATCAACTACATATAGTCTCTTTTAATATTTTACCAAGATTCCTTAAGTCGTCTAAACAGCAAAAAGAATTATTGGACGGCAACCTACCATATCACTTAACATTTGCTTCACCGCTGCATGCAGAAACATTTAGCTAGTTAATGCATCTTGTCTCATCACCATCCCTCCAACAGATAAAGAATCACTGGTAAAAGCAGTGTTTACCCTTCGTTAGTAAACGCTATGTCTGTATAGAATTGCAGGTCATCGCCTGGATACTACCAAGTTATGTCTTCTGCCATGTCCAACTCAGAGCCCCTTTACCAAACTTTCAATAGCCTTGCTGCCATTGATGCTAATACCCCTTGTGTAAGGGAGGGACTTGTGTGATTTGTGAAGACACGGAACAAGAGACCTGTCTATGGAAGCTGCTGTCAGTGACAGAAAGACAAATGGCAGGAATGTAAAGATCCTCTGAAATGACACTGCAGCTCAAAGGCTCATAAGGAAACAGTACACTGTATACATCAGGTATGAAAGACCACAAAAATCCTCAGTCAACTGAGCTTCAACTTGTAGGTCAGGGCTTCAAGAATCAATATCACATTTAGGAGATGTGCCTTTGCCAAGTACATGTTTCAAATTACTGGCATTTGGCCTTTTAGTTTTGTGTCATAGAACAGTTGTAATTCAAATCCCATGTCCATTCATGAGAATAATGCAGCTGGTATAGATTTCATGGATTTAGTTTCATCCAGGCCAGCGTTCACCAGACTGTCACTTGGGCCTTTTAAACGCCTCTTAAACTGGGTGGGGGGGACAAAGTGCCAGAGGAGGGGATCTCATTTCTCAGAATAGGGCCCAAAACTATGCTTTGTGTTCAGCAAATCTGCACCTGGTGACCATGGAAACCACTTCTCAGACTTTTTATACTCTGGCATTTGCCAACTGCTGAATGTGGAAATGACCCGAATGCTCAAGGTCCAGAACCACACATAACCAATCACCTCTGCCCATGTTAATGCTTGTGAAGACATTATAATAAGGTCGTTAAATAGCATTTCTAGAGCGTCCAAAGGATAACAGACAAATAACAGGCGAAAGAACTACTGCGACTTCATACATCACAACGTCAAAAAACTTTACAGCATTGTGATTCAAAAACAAAAGTCATAATTGCAGGTACGATTAGGTAGCACATAAATGTTTTCATTCATTAACCACATGTTTGCAATGTGGAACAATTTCTAATTAGGAAAGAAGGAAAATCAACGTTCCCCAGTTTCCAATACCACTTGAATGCTGTATTATTATAAATGTTACTGTGTGCTGTGAGTAATATTGCAGACCTTAGGATGATCCCAGGCATTGTTAATAACCATGCATGTTAGAGATAAAATTAAATGATGCCTTAAATATGATCTAAAATGATACATTATCAGCCATAACATAACATTAATTACTATAACAAGATTAATCACAATTTTAACATACTCATATTTACTTGCATTATAAACTGGTTAAAGGAAACATATTATGCAGTTTTATAATATCTCACCAAATTAAAATCTTTCGCATGCAATAACCGTGTAGTATGGGGTGTGGCAACCGGCCGACAATATGCGATCAAACCCGGATACTCAAATCCAAAAATCAACAACCTATAGCCTTAGCCGCCTGAGCTGCCTCTCCCATATCTTATGTTTAATGTATTCTTGTAAAAATAGTTCCTGGAAAGCAGGTTTTATCCAAAGTTCCATCTAGAAGCTTTTTATGATGAAACTTCTTGTTCAATGCATCTGGTGATGTTTCCTCAGTCGTGTTATTGACCACGTTAAGCATGCAATTAACACACGCAAACTTGTCAAACTTGGTCATATAATGAATTTGCGTTAAACATTTTTAGTTTTAAAAATAGCAATGCGTTAAAATTTCTAGATTAATCACATGCGTTAATACGCTAATATTGACAGCCCTATTATTAATATAAACTCCTAGAATTATCATTAGATTTGAATGGATTCATAAAATTAGATGGGTAAATAAAATGAAAAAAAAAATAAATAAAATTAGATGTTACAGCAGAATGTTCTGATCTGCAGACTAAAAGACAATAAAACACCAAAAGAGCAGATTCATAAAATCTTGCCAGGCTTAAATCTTTTTTTTTTTTTTTTCATTATAATAAAGTTCATGCTGTGACTATAAAGAACAGTAAACATAGGAAGCTGCAGCATCTTATATTAACACAAACCAACAAATGAACGTGAAATCTAGAGAAATAACAGATCTATAAAAGGCACTCTGCCCAGAAAACCATAAATGTCACTAGGTACACATAGTGTAGAAATTCCTCAATGCCTAAGCACTCCCACCTGGGTTTGGTGCCTTTTATCTTACGAGACATTTTCAAGACACATTATGAGTGTACATAGCCTTGTGGCCTGTCATTTGTCAAATAGCACCATACAGGTAAAGTGTTGGCGAGATTATAGCTAAAGGGAGTAAATAAGTGAGGGTTTCTCCCTAGACAGGAAGGGCTTTAGCAGAAGTGAGAGGGCCCACAGTGTCCTATTAGCCCCAGTGATGGCTGGGTGCACACTAAAGGCTATTACAAATCCCCCTTTCATGCCACTAGGGCGGTAATTATAGTTTTCCTATTGTTTTTTCAGCACCAAGCTCAAATGCTGAGAGAAGTGTACAGCAAATGATGAGAACAGACGGTGCACCAGAATACAGCAGCATGCACGAGCCTTAAACGCGCCCTCAAATGGAAGATGACACACGTACGAAAAATCTGGTGAAGTTGGAAGTGAATGTTTCGATTACATCGGCAGGTTGGAATGTTTGTTAGAGCTTAAATGTTAAAGCAATGATCCAGCTATGGAGGTGCTCTAGGAGTGAAGAAGTAGTTAATATTCTACTTAGATATCAGTGATTAAAGATGGTGGATAGTTTAAAACATAAGGTCCTACAACTCAAAACAGATATTCAGCATGAAATATGAAAAACTTAGAGGGAAGATGTGAAGCATAAAGGATGACATTCAGACAAAAACAAACAAAAAAGCAAGAGGGTTTTTTTTTTCATATGCCATATTAATAAGAAATCCGATGTAGAAGTTGTGGAGAATAGCAAGAGAAGGGGGCTTGCAATCAGCATGCAAATTTGACTTTTTTTTTTTTTTACTTCAGTAGCTGAATATACTCAAGGTGCTGTGGGTGATATAGTAAACAGGTTGCCAAAGTTAGAAAAGATAAACATGGAACCAAATTTTACCTCAGAATTTCGTTACAAATTAAATCTTACACGTGATTAAAGAAAACTGCAAGTATTACCATAGTTTCATACAAAATCAAGCAAGAGGTTTAACTATTTCGTTTGGGAAAACCATGATCGTTAGATCAGCTCACAGTGTGACCGTGTCCTACACTTAACCTATTTGTGCATGTACCATGGTATTTATGAGTCTGTGTGTGCAAACAAGAATGTTATATGGCTGGCTTAAGTCAAAGCTGCTGCAAACTTCTTTGTATGGTAAATATGACAGTTATAGTAGAGTCATAAACTTATGCCATGAACAGGTGAACAGAATTCAGCTCGAGGGTTCATAGAGAAGAATTTTAATCCATACTCTAAACCTAATCGCCAACACATCGGTAAACTACACTTATCGCCCATGTGAAGATACATCACAGGTTGCGACGTCTCTACCTCCCTATGGAATGGTTGGCGATAGTCTGGCACGGAGAACATGGCAAGGCTCAAAGCACAACCCATGTCCTCAAGGCCGACATTGAATATTTGCAATGCATTTATTGTTGCACTAAAGCTGTGGAAATCCTATAGAGCAGCTCTGTGATCAACTGTGCAGTTACACAAAGCTCTTTTTATGTTCATCCAGAAGTCCAACCCAAACAAAGCATGTGCCACTTGGCATCCAATTCTTGGCTTCGATTTTTCGTTCTGTCACTTCATATCTTCACATGGCCAGTAGAGCTCAGTTTAAAATGTAGCTTCATACCTGCAAACTAGCATTATGCATCGTTTGCAGGCTTGTATATGAAGTAGACACAAATGATCTCTTTTCTAACAGTGCAATTTCCCTGAAGTGGAATGTTGAGAACCCTACCATCTGCAAAAAGCACACAAGTGGATTTAGACAGAAAAATCGACAGACCTTTTTCTCGAAATCGGTCAGACCTCTCCAGACTGAAGCCATTTTTTAGTAAAGTGGCTTAGGTATCTTATTCTCCCCTGAAGAGGTAGTGTTGTGAAAAAAAAGGACAGGGTAAAAAAAAATGCCTTATGCATGCCATATTGTTATATAAACCATATATTTTGTGCCAACTAATATCAAGGATGAATGAAATTTGATAGAATAAAGATCGATATCTTAACTATGTACCGTCCAAATGTGGTGCAACACTGGTAATACTATCGGTAAGACATCTAGAGACAGAGTAAATTCTTATCCTAAAGTACGCCTAATCCCACTATTTGTATGACACAATTACTTTATATGTGCTGAATGAACTGCTGGTGTCAGATGTCCTCTATCATTGTCAGATAAACTATAACTTAGAGGGTGAATTTAAACCCAGTTATTTATATGACCAAATAATATACTGAAAAAAAGTAGAAAGGCAACCAAGTCAGCATAGGATACCTTAATCCTCCACACTAAGCTCATGCATCACTTACTGTCTCTTCTTAACCAAAATCTGCAAAAGAACCAATCAATTATTTTCAAATGAAACAGACGTCTTGTAGATTTATTCGGTGCACCATCCTGTCTTGGACCTGATTATGTTCTACTACATATCTACAAAGAACTTAATTCTGCACTTCATTTGGACATAAAGTTGTAGGAGCTGGTTTGCTAACTAACGGCAAAATAATTCTGAAATGGTAAATGATTAAACAGGGGGAACAAAACACAGGACTGGCTGTTTCATTAATAGCAATGTAAATCCCAAACTATGGCACATCCAAGAAGCACTACAATCGCCACTGACAAATTCAAACACAATGTTAAGACTAGTGCATTTAAACACAAATCCGGAGGTATTCAGCTGCTGGGGCTCTCCAGACTGAGGCCTCTCTAGTAAAGTGGCACACACTTAGCCAATTCACCTCTGAAGTGATCTCATCTATAGAGGTGGTGCATGTGGGTGAGAGAGAAATAAGAATTGATAAGTTGGTTGATTTGTACAATTTCAATTTATGATGGTTTTAATGGTTTAAATTGAGATAATATTTACATTTTAACCTATATAATATAAAATATTGAATGTGCCTGAAAATGCCAAGTGGTGCATATATAAAACCAATATTCTATTTTTACAACTATTGTAAAATAGAATTCTATTTTTTGGGGGGATTTCAAGAAATCCCAAAAGAGTGGTAGCAGGATTGTCTGAATTTCACTTTTATTCATTTTTCCCAAAAATTGACAGTGAAATAAGCCAACAATATATACATAAGTATTACTTGACAAATTGTGAAAAAAATCGATTAGGTCATAGGATTGCACACCACATAGGGTTGCAATTTAGTCCACAGAAACGTTCCTGGAAGTTATCACTTTTTTTTCTTAATTGCTAGTTACACCAACTGACATAAACCAGTTACACTACCTGACACTGTTGCTTTTACAGTCTAAGGCTAATGAAGTTGAAGGTCTTAACCCCTAAAATAAAAAAATTAAAAAAACTGCTTCCTCTGCTTCCTCTCATTTTTTCTCATAGTTTGTTCTTTTTGCTGATTTTTTTTTTTTTTCTTTGAGCAGGTTTTCATTAAGGTTCCCTTTTAGGTTTGCAAAGATTAGATCTCATGCTTTCACTCTCTATAAGTCGAGTTTTCTTTCACACTTGGGATTGAGTATTCTAGTGGCCTCTGGATACAACTATTCCTCACCATGACGGGTATTTTGCTTAAGCTCGAGATTGACTACATGCTTCATTTCCATATATGGTGGAATTAAAATGAGAAAGTCAGCAAGAAACCTTTTTATACTTTAAATGCTTTTTACATTTTTCCCCTCACGCTCTTCTTTTTCTTTGTACTGTACGATGAGCTCCTGGATTTTTAAAAATCTTTTCCAACTTTTTCCGCTGTTGATGACTACATATGAAATAGAAGAAAATTATACAACTTGTTATCAGATTTCACTCTCAGTTCCTCTGGCAAACCTTTAAGGATATTTAGCAACTACTCTAATATCTTTTGGCAAGGTAACCGGCTTTTGCACCATGGTCTGCCTTTATTTCTTCACTGTGACATGTCACACTTCTTGGTTTGCAATTCGTATCCATGATTAAAAGAACGTATAAAAAATATTTACATAGTACGTCTGATAATAATAAAGCTTTGATTAGCATCCTAAGCTACTGACTTTTGAAAAAAAAAAACTAGGCCTCTAACAGAAAAATCTGAAGTGAGAGAAACATGGTGTAACTGATTACATCATATGACATATCAGTTATGAATAAAATTTTATTTGATTATCATAAATGTTTATGTATGCATGTGATCTTGGCATAAATATTTTAAAAATACATTTAAAAATAAATACAAATTGTTACAATTATTATGAATTATAATTGTTTTAATTAGGTCACACCTTTTGACATGTAACCCTAAGCATTACTGGCCATGTCCGAAAAGGTCAAATTGTCTCATATTTTAAAGACAGCTACTGGCCTTGGCTTGCAGCAGTTATGGTCTGCTTTGAGAGATAGTTTCCTGTCACATGGTCATCTTGCATATTATCAACAAAACGCTGAATGTTGGATAGTGATTGAGATTTCAGGAAGCTGATTTGACTGGCACAGTTCTATACACAGGAGACTTTGGGCATTGGGGGGGTGGAAGCACACTGGACAGGGTGTCAATCTATCGCAGGTCACACACACACACACACACACACACACACACACACACACACACACGCACACACACACGCACACACACACACACACACACACAAACATACTATGGGCAATTTGAGAACACCAGTTAGGCAAATCTGCCTGACTTTGAACTTTGGGAGGAAACTGGAGAACACAGAGGAAACATACTAAGCACATGGAGACATGCAAACTGCACACACAGAGATTAGAGACAGGAATCAAAACCTCAACCCTGGAGCTGCAATGCCACGGTGCTAACCACTACGCCATTATGCCCCCAAATTATTTATTATACCAAAAAGTTTGGTCCTTCCTTTCTTTCATTTATTTTTAAATATATCTAGAGCTCCACAGAGAAAGAATGCATGAATTATTTGCGTATTTAATTTAATTTTTAACCATTTCAAAGTAAAGTAAACCACTGGGACACACAAAAAAAAAATTTGTGTCACATCATCGACTCATGTATAGAATAAATAAATAAGCAAAATACTTCTCATATCTTTAGATCATCAATTTGTGACCACAGTGAACCCTTCAGGAAAAAAAAAATTGTGAGTGGGGAAAGTAAGGAAAAAAGTAGATAGAAAATGTGTGTCTTACTGAGACCACAAGACCTGCTGAGGCAAAACAGCCGGCCCTCTCCAGGCTTTCACGCAAGTCAACTCAGCCATTGACCTAAAGGAACTTGGCCACAGGCATAAAGGCCTTTCGTTCACACAAAGAGCATGCCTAGACTCCTCTCTAAAGCGGGACTGAAAAGCAAATAGTACTTCAGTGTTAAACACTTCAAATTTAGCATCCAGGTTTATTTACTAAAACTGAAAACCTTCAGCAGAGCGAGTTGAGACAGTCAGCAAGATTCTGGCATGTGTGCTTGTCTTCAAAACGGGATATCAAGTCAGATCACGTTTAATACACACCCTTAAACATTTTTCCTTCAATTAATTTCCAACAGTAACTCATTTATGCGTTAGTGTTACTCATTTTTGAAGAGGGAATTCAATATAACGTAGAGAAAACAGAAATACAGTGTCTGGAAATACAACTATCCAGAAGGTCCAGGATGCAAATGTCAAACCACAATTCATCAGCAAGTCAACAAATCAACAACAGTCAAAAGCACTCAACATTGTGTTGTCAGGAGATACAATGACAGGAAAACACTGTACTTCATTCAGGCAGCAGATGTCTGAACAGTACCTTCCTGATCTATTTGTCTCAAATGCATACTCCTTATTTACTATTAATAGCAACTGCTGAGAGGTGACTTATTTCACTAACACTCAGTTTGTTCACACCCCTCGAACTGCATTGTCAGTTTCAGCGCTTCAGAGATAGCCGATTATTTTAATGGAACAATCTATAGAAAAGAAAGAGACAAAAAAGAAGTAGAAGAAACTGTCGAGATTAAAGGTGTGCACAATTTATTATGTGTTAAAAAGCACTTAAGGGTTAAGGGAGTATTGTTAGTGGTAAATGCGGAGCTCTCCTGTGTTTCCGTGTTCAGGCATCCACATGTGCCAGGTGGGGGTCCTTGTTTGCTGTGATTTCTAATGCATTGTTTCATTTGTCTATTAAACGTGCCAGCAGGGTGTCCCCTTACAGCTGTTCCCCCGGGTCTGCTCCGCTGCCTCAGGCTACACACACTCAAAAGAGAGGGGAACTCAGCGGATAACAAAAGGAATTGTTAACAAGGCCAGGGAGAATGCAGAGTTTTGGACCCTAGTGGACACGGCATAATGCTATTCTATCACGCAGCTTTAGATCAACTGTGCCAGGTTACTCTGATCATCAGTTGGAGAACTTTAAGCTTGTGAAATGTGTCTTAACCATCCGTTTATTTTCAAGTCTAATAAAGGACATCTCACCACCCTTACGTTTCATGGAACATTTGTACATGGCTCAGACACTACACCATGTCCATTTCCTCACTTGCTAGAGACCAGTCTTATGTATGTTTTGTTGTCGCTGTAAATTGATAATGTACAGAGGGATCACTTACAATAAAATATTTACAAAGCGTCTCAGTCTCTCTCATAAATGGCAGCTGTATGCCTAAAAGACATGCGATCTTCTTGATTAAATGCCCAATGGCACCAAGAGTAACAGCTTTAGAATTCACACTAAAATAACTTTCCACTCCCTACAGCTCAATCAGTATGGCAATATAATGCCAGGAGCGATAAGGAAATTCCTATAAAGTCTTCTTTATATGTTTAAAAAAAATTTCAGGTACCGAAAAACTCTCACAAAAGTGTTTTTTTGAGAGTTGATCTCGTAGTGAAATCTTTCTATTCTTTTCTATCTTAGGTCACAGACAGCATTACTCTACATATCATGCTATACATGGTTGTGCACATGACAAACTTTATTTGTCATTAAGTGTTGAGTGATGCATCTCGTACTGGGACTTCACTAAAGCATTATCAATCGACTGATAGTTCAAGTTAGCTGACTTTTTTTTTTTTAGGATTTTTTACTTAGATGCATAGTGTCTGGACCTTAAAGCATTATTAGACACATCATGATGGAATTTACTTCAGGATCAATAAAGTATCTCTCCATCTCTCAATCTATCTATCTATCTCAATAGATGCACATGTAGGAGGTAGAAAAATGGTTAAAACTAATTCTAAGAAACAGTGCAATAGACACTCCTTCACTCACCCCCACGGTCTCTAAGGTACTGTTTCCACTATAATGGCCATGAGAATTACATTCTCTTTTTAGGTCAATTTTCACATTCTATTATTGTAGGAAAATCTATCTTTCTATCCTTTTAATCTATCTTATCTTTCCTTTTATAGGGCACGAACAGTCATTACTCTGCATATATCTCTGCATATCATACTGTGAAAATACTGCATATCATCTCTGCATATCATACTGTGAAAATAAACATTTTAATTTAAATTTGACTTTATAAAGTGTTAATCGATGTCAAATCAATGTCTTGCATTGTGAGTTCACCAAAGCATTATTGATTGACTATGGTTCAGGTTAACTGACTTTTGTCAAGATTTTCTACTTAGATGCATTTGCTCTCACAGGTTTCTGGAACTAAGCTTTTTTTTCACACAGCATGCTGGAATTTTACCTTGGGATTAATAAAGTATCTATCTATCTATCTATCTATCTATCTATATATATATATATATATATATATATATATATATATACATCCATCTATCTATCTATGCATATGTGGCAGGTAGAAAAACTATTTCTACGAAACAAGTGCAACAGACACCCCTCCCTCCACCCCCACAGTCTCCAATGCTACACTTTTTTTCCACTATGATGGCCAAAATATTTTATTTTGTTAACTGTATATCTATGTATTTGAATTAGACTTTATAAAGCACTGACCGACCAATCTGTCTTGTACTGTGACTGTGATTAACAGGTTAACTGACTTTTGTTAAAATTTTCTATTTAGATGCATTTGCTACAAAAAAACAGTGCACTATACACCCTCCACCCACCCCACAGGCTCTAATGCACTGTTTCCACTATGATGACCAATACTGAAATATGTCATTCAAACATTCTAAAAAAAATAAATAAATAAAAAAACCAACAACAACAACAACAATAATAATAATAATACCATTTCAGTTCAATATAAGAAGAAATCTATATTTGAGCTTAGAACGGAATTCATGAATGACATTTTACAACTTCCTACCCTATTGTCCATAAAACTGGAAAACTGCTCTAATAAAACAGACGCATTGCACTAAAACGGACTATTAAATATTTTACTGTCTCCTGGGTCATTCCAACAGGCTTACTTCACTCAGCACCCATTAGTCCCATGCTTTCTCGCTTTATGAAAGCTAAACTATCAAGATGTGTTTAAAGTGTTCACGCACGGCACGGTCATTCCGCGCGTTTCTCCAGCAACAAGTGTCCTGCGAGCACCGCCTAGCGCGTGAGAGTGCGTGATGCGCGCGCTTACCTGGCCACTGCGACGCAGCCCGCGAGACCAACAAGCAGAGGAGCAGCCGCTCCAGCCACCAGATCCACCTGCAACCAGGATCACACAGCGGCTGTTATCAACCCCGTCGCTTTGCTGATTCAAATCCCTTATGCATTAAAAAAAAAAAAAAAAAAAAACAATGTATAAAGCCGCACACGTACCTGTGAGCCATCCCGGTATCGCAAATCCGCCTCTGATCGCCTGCGCTCTGCGCGACAACGTCTCCGCGCACCGCGGCTAAGCAGCTGATGCGAGCGCGCTGATGAGAGAGAACGAAAAAGTGAGAGAGCGCGCGCGCGAGAGAGAGAGAAAGAGAGAGGAGGAGGAGAAGGAGTATTGCTACAAAGTCACGCGCAGGACCCCCCCCCGCCCCACCACCACCCTCCACCGGGTCCTAAAGGGCGCGTGAGTGGCACGTCTACGCTGAGAAAACGTCGTCCACAACTGATCCACAACCACTTCCTGTGAGGTCTATTGTCACCATGTTAGCACCTCGACATCTGTTTAATTTGGACCTTGTTTCACGCTAAACGCTAAAACAACAACGTATCTTTAGCCCGTTCTCAAAATAGCCTGTAATCCTTCAGAAGAATGGGCAAAGTCACAGGATTTGTATTGCATAAACACTCAAATTATGAGCACTCCTACAGTGAGTTTACTGAATGCAACACATTCCTGCCCTCCTACACTTCCAGACAAAGTTCTGGTTGCATGCATGCACAAATCCTTTCATTTATTTGCGGACACCAAGGATTATGTATTATTATCTAAATACCACGACCTTTCAAGATGACATTCTCTCCAGAGTGTGCATCGATCAATACTCTTTAAAAAGTACGTGAACTATGATGTGCATGAAGTGAGGAAAAAGAAAACGTGAATGACAGACATATTCATAGCTAATACTACATTCCACTGTCACTTTGTAACTTTGGTGGAAGGTCTCGGCATGCTTGTCCGCATGAACAAGAAGGTAGCCAGGTGATGTTCAGTGCCCCTGGGAGTTAAGTTAGGGGGAAATAGAACTATATTCACTTGACAAAAATAAGCTCTTTTTTTTTTTTTGAGAATTTTTTTTCAGCACCATAATGGACAGGCAGGGCATCAATACTTATGACATGATCCTTAAAATGACATTTATGAAAATTAAAGGTGGCAGGGTGGCTTATTGGTTAGCACTATCGCTTTGCACCTTCAGGTTCCTGGTTTGATTCCCACCTCGGGCCTGTGTGCATGAAAATTGCATGTTTTTTCCTATACTTGGTGGGTTTCCTCCGGGTGCTCCAGTTTCCTCCAACAGTCCAAAAAACATGCAGATTATGCTAACTGCCTGTAGTGTGTGTGAATGAGTGGGTGAGTGTGTGTATGTCCTGTAATGGATTGGCACCCTGTCCAGATTGTACACCGCCTCATTCCTTAAGTCTCCTGGGATAGGCTTCAGGCGCCCCCTGACTCGATATACAGTACAAGATTAAGCAGTATAGACGATGAGTGAGTACTGTATATACCTTATCAGTTGAGGGTTAAGGTTCAATAGTGGCAAATTGGTGGTGTTGGGGTTTGGACCTGGGACCTTCTGATAAGTAGTCCAACACCCTAACTACTGAGTTGTTTTTTCTTTTGTTTTATTTTATAAATAAAATGATTTTATGAGATCAAGATATTCATTGGTGTAGTTATACTCTGTATAGACAGGAGTTATGCTGTCTTTCTGGGCACAATAGTTTAACCCTGAAAAAAAAAAAAGTCACATACAGTATGTAAATGTGACTGTGAACAATATATTTTCAATTCCATTTTATACTTTGTTCTTTAAACCCAATAAAATTTTGATCTATCATCATATCATATCATATCATATCATATCTCATTTTTTATCCAGATTAGTTTACTGGAGCTACAACTGTTGGTGGCTTAGATTGAGTTCATTGAGTCTAACGATTAGTGCCGGAAGAAAGCTATTAAATCACTTTATGATGTCACCCAGACTGTGGCTCTCACAGTTATGATGTCTATATAAATAGGCTTCAACCACGGAGATAGATAAGACTCATGGGAATGTGAGCCTTGGTTGCTCTTGAATTCTGTATACATTTTTAAATATTTAGTTTCAAGCAAATGTTTTCTCATAATAGCATCATACAAGTAATACTTTTGGAGCTGACTCCTGATTAAGTGGTGCCCACTGGATAGACGTTTCTACAAAATATTCCCAGCATCCAGTGACTCAAAGGAAGTGAAAAAAATATAACTCTCACACTCACAGAGTAGGTCATTGCCCAATAATTGTTTGAGTATAGTTTTATATGCGTATACATACACACCCACACTCATTCACCAACTCACTCACACACATACAGTAGAATGAGGTGCAAAAATCTGAGGAGACAAAAATCTTTTCCCCCCCAATTGTTTTAGAATTGTGAAAACTCAAAAATTAAGGAAAAGAATGAAATTTGCAGTGTCTTAATTGCTTAAAATGCCAAAGGATTTGATATAAAATGTATCGTCAGATTTTGCACAAGCTAGATACGTTGTGTCAGTTTATGTGCACCTTGTAATTAATGCACAAGGGGATATACCAAATACTAAATACAGAAAGTCTGAAATTTACATTAATCGTTTTCATACTGTATTCTGTTTTTCATTTCAAGTTGTTAATCATTTTATATGTAAAGAAAACCATTGTGTTAAGTAATGAAAGTAAAGTGTTACTTGCTTTTTTTTAAATGTTATATAAAATGTTAATTTAAACTACCAAACTGACTTTACTCTATCTAAGACACAGATTTTTTTTTTATATATATAATTGCTCTATATTACTGTAAAATTTTGCCTGTAACCATGATTACATCAATCAGCAAATTAATTTGCAGGTTTAGTCGGAGACAAAAAAAGAATAAAACTTTAGCCAACTGTTACTGTTGTTAACACAGTCTGCTGCATCATAAAGTAAAAGTAAAAACTACAAAATGTCAAATAGCAGGGGGTCTATTACAACAGAGATGCCACAGACCAATTAATTTCCTTCTGCAGGCTACATTTGGCCCTTGGGTTGGCCTTGGGACACCCATGATGAAAGGTGATGCCAACTAACTTAGTATAGTGGCTTGTTGCCATTTTTCATTTTCTACTTGCCCTCTCTGAATGCAGTTTTTGCCACTGCATTTTTTTCACTTTGTAACACAGTTTATAAATATTAAACCACCTGAGATTATTACCACGCTCTGGTGTCTGCCGGAACCTCAGTATCAAAAATGCACGTGCTCTCCCCGGTCTGCTGTTGGAACACGTCTGCATCCCAAGCCAGGCCCATTCTGTGTGCATTCCTTTTTCAAAGAAGGGGGTATAGTTAGGAGGCAGTAAGAGGTTACAGCTGGCTTTTGCCAAATTCATATTGTCACTGTGAGCTGATTATAGATATTACAACATTCTGTAAAGCAAACAAAGTACATGAACTTACAACTGCTGTCAGAATTGCTCTTTTGATGGATGGCATAGGTGGCCCGAAGGTATGATTACAATTCATATATTGGCAGACAGCAAAGCAACTTGTCAAAGTCAGCAAGCAATTTATTAGCAAGTCAAGTATAATCAATAACCTTGAAATACACTTATTGGTAAAACAATAATAATAATAATAATAATAATAATAATAATAATAATAATAATAATGGAAGAGAAGCATATTCTGGGAATTAGGTGGGGATTCACACTGAGTGGCACCCCAATCCACCATGGTGCAATACATTCGAACACTCCTTCACGAATAAAAGCAATCAATTTATCTGAATCATTTAATCAAAATCAAATCTATAAATCTCTTAAAGAGACTAACTAGAAAACTCTTCTGTCCTGACTCAAAATTAATTGACACAGAGAATATGTTTTCATAGGTTTGAAATACCTGAGGTTTACATTGTTAACACCGAAGTCTTGATTCATAGCAGGTTTATTTCCAGTATGTGTATTTGCTAATTCTTAGTAAATAATGGTAAAAAAAAAAAAAAAAAAAAAAAAGTTTTGACCTTCATAACACGGAACCCTGACTAAGTAAATTTTAAGGTGCAAAAGTAGTTATGATTATGACTGTCTGAAGAGTTTCAGGGAAAAGTATCCAATAATAATTGGTATTTAACTATTTAAATACCGAGATTCGGGTTTCAGGAAAAATCTGAAATCATTGATTCAAACCGGTATTATACAACAGCTAGTTCTGACTGGACAAGAGGCACTAACAATGAGTTGTGATATAGGGCATAAGAGCACTGGGACGTTTAAATATATGTATCACTCCACCTCCCAGGTGTTCTAACAATCAATAATTACACACTACCTGTTAGTCACCAGCATGGGTGAAAGTAGGTTGGTATGGTCAGCAGTACTGGAAAGAAGTGAGAGCAGCTGCCTGCCAAAACCCACATTCAAAACCAGTCACAGAAGCTCACTATTTGGAATTCAACCCAGAACCCCGAAAATTTGCTTAAATTCTAAAGAGGAACAAGAGGAATTTATTCACCACCAATTTATTAACTTATTTACCAGGTCGTCTCATTTCAACACCAAATTGACATTTCATGATGTATTTATATTAAAAGTGGTCCAAAACCAAATTGTTCAACACCATGAACACAAAAAAAAGTAACATGTTTGAACAATTAGGTTGGGTGTACCTAACATCATTTAATGAAAGCATTTCTTTTAGCTTATCACAAGAATATACACATGCTGAATAAAGTGTCATCACTGTGGGTTACATGGCATTTAAAAGGAATTTGATTTCATTGTACAATCATAGAGCCTGATTTATAACATGGTACATGACAAATTAAACAATCTCTCTGAAACTTTTTTTTGTGTGTGTTATCATCACTGAGTGTATAAATAACTGTGACAGAATGGTCAATTATACATACTTAAAGACGATTTAATGTGCCCGAGCTGTAAGCATATCACTAATATCCATGCATAATCAATCAGCACGTAAAGAAAAACGACTGAGGTGTAAAATTGTGTTAATACAATAAAGACTGAAGAGCACCAGAATTTTTCTTTTCCTTTAGTGTCAAGCAGTGTTAATCATGACCATGCATGTAAGAAGGCTGGTATCTGAACGAAAAAAAAAAAAAAAAAAAAAATCAGGCCTCATGCCTAAGGGGGAGTCAGTTATCTGTAAGAGTTTTTTTCACTTCATGAATAAGTCCCAATTTTTAGACAGCTTTGACGATGAGGACATTCAGGCAGTTTCTATACCCAAGCATCATACGTCTCACACAAACAAGCCTAATATTTATGTACTTTATGTTGGTTTATAAGTGCAGATAGCAGCATAATCAACAGCTACCTACATAAGTCTGCGAAGCTTCACAGGCTTTGGATGTTTGCTGAGGAGAAGTCAACACTAAACTGAGCTAAAACCTAGTAGTTCCATTAACTTGACCAACCAACTTGCTTCTTCAAAAACATAAGAGGCCTCAATGCACTAAAGTAGTTATGAATTATCCTTAATAGACATGCCAATGCCCGCCAATGAGCGCCATTTAAAACGCCAAGGTAAAGGAGCAACATGAAAAAGACTGCACCTCAAAGGTTGGCAATGAAACTAAAAGGAAGAGATGCACTTAGGATATTTTTTTACTGGGACTTTCCAGAAAGAAAGAAGCCCTATAAACCTGTGTTTTGTAGCATTATCTGAATGGTCAACATCCAGGTGCAGTATAGTCTGCCTGTCGTGTTCCTACATGCAGAGTGTCTTGCTCATGGCTTCTCAAATTGTGCTACATAAGAGAATTCACCACAACAGCAGGAACTTCAACAGACTGCCTCAAAAAAGAAGGACTAGTAAACACCAATCAGCCATAACATTAAAACGACTGACAGTTGATATAAAAAGCACTGAATATTTTGTTACAGTGGCACCTAGATTAGGCAGCCAGTCTATTCTCAAAGTTGATATGTTGGAAGCAAGAAAAATGAGCAAGTGTAAGGATCTGAGTATTTTAACTAGGGCCATATTGTTCTCGGTCGGGGCATCTTATAAACGGCAGATCTCGTGGGGTGTTCTGGGTATGCAGTGGTTAGTACCTACCAGAAGTGGTCCAAGGAAGGACAACCAGTGAACCGGCAACAAAGTCATTGGTCACCAAGTCTTCCTAACGCATGTAGGGACTAAGCCTAGCACCTCTGGGACATTCCAACAGAAAAGTTACTATAGCAAATAGAAAATTGAAATGGGGAAAGAAAATGCTGATGATAGAAAGTTGTCAGAATCCACTGGTGGAAGCAGATGAGCATCAGAACTGGAGCCGTGACAGAAGGTGGTATGATGAAACACTTTAAAATTGATTTATTTATTTATTTTTACATCATGTTCATGGCCAGGTGTAAGTGCATCACTTACTTGGGGACGAGATTGCACCAGGATGTGTGAGAGGAAGAGTGCAACCAGGAAGAAGGTGTGTAGTGCTCTGGGCAATGTTCTGCTGGAAAACCCTGGCATTTCTGTGGAAGTTCTCTCACTCACTCACTCTTTATCCTGCTTATCTTGCACAGGGTCATGAGAGGCCTAGAGCCTATCTCAAGGGGCTCAGGTCATCGGGATCCACTCAGGAGGGGGTGCCAGTCAATCGGAAGGCACAAGCACTCACACACTCACTCAGACGGTAAGGGCAATTTGAAAAAAAAAAAACATTTACATGAAAGTTCCTTTGACATTTACCATCTACCTACACATTGTTACACCCTTTCATGGCAATGGAATTCCTTAATGGCAGCAGCCTCTTTCAGCAGAATAATGTTCACAAAAAATGTTCAGGAATGTTTTAAGTAACATGACAAAGTGTTCAATGTGCTGACTTGGCCTCAAAATTCCCTAGATCATAATCTGATTCAGCAACTGTGGGACGTGCCGGACAAAGAATTCCGATCAATGGAGGCCCCACCTCGCAACTTATATGACTTAAAGGATCTGCTGCTAACGTCTTGGTGCCAGATACCACACGACCCCTTCAGGGATTTTGTGGAATCCATGCCCCAATACATCAGAGCTGTTTTGGTGAAACAAGAGGGACCTGCAAAATAAAAAGGCATGGGGATTTATTGTTATGGATCATTGTATTTCATATCATCAGATACTGCTGAATTGCGTCAAACAGCGTATTCTCTTACTGTGCGTAGGTGATTAACAGCATTCCTGACTTGCAAAGAAAATCACGTTATAAATGAAGCTCAATTGTACAAGTATTTTTAGCAGGATATAGAACATATGAGCAGACCTCATTACTAGGAGACCTGCAGTGAACTTACCAGTCCTACTCCACATATTGCATGTGGACATAAACCATCTAAGCCAAAAGGCCACTGGTTTGTAGGTGTGGCTTAGGAACTGTTTGTTTTAAGAGATGTTTCTCATGTGTTCAACTCAGCTTTCCAGATTTTCTCTTCTATTTATTTATTATTATTTTTGGCGAATTCCTACCCACAAGTTATGTCTACCGTATCATACGCCAGCTACAAACTAAGAATTATGAAGAAATTGCATGCTTTCTCAGTCTCATGAAACTACCTAACTGCATCTTTTGAACTCGTGCACATGCTACAGTATGTCACAGGACAGTGCAACACTCTCAGAGGGAAGTCAACCAACCTCCACATGCATGAGCTGACAGCTGCCCATTACTGTCTAGTATTGCCGTGATTGATTGGGGGGGGGGGTGATTGGATGGGGTGTTTCATTCCTCCCTTCCAGAAAGCAAGGCCAACTGAGCTCAGTCGGACTCCCAGTCACAGATAGCTGTAGCATCATTGGGGTTTTGAACTTGCAATCTTCAGATGACAGGATGAACACCATTTTGTTGCACCACATAGAAGCTCATAAATAAACCTTTATGGGTGAATGTGTGACTCCTTCATTCCTTCATCTTCGGTAACCACTTTATCCTGGTCAGGTGGATCACTTCTCGTGAGGAAGGGACACACCCTGAACGGAACGATTACTTTTAGTGTTGCTTGATTTACCGAGGTGGTGATATCATCTGACAGCCCGTTGCTGCAGTAGATCAGTAAATGCGAATAGACTTGCCCTGCTGCTTACACTTGGCTCCGTTCATGAACCATGTGTAGACTGAGAGGTGAAAAATAAACAATAGAGCAAAATATATGGCTTTGCGTCTGTGGAAACTGGGGGGTATGCCAGATTGTTGTCAAATGAATGGAGTTTATTCTGTCCATCACGGTGAAAAACTTGTCAACATATGCACTCTTTGCAATCCTGTATGGATTAATTTGTTTATTTAGCTTTCACAAACTTTCAGCTAAAGACATCGACATGCAAAAAAGTTGAAACTAATAAAAAGGATACCTTAAATGAAATAAGTAGATACATAGTAGATAACTTTTTAGATACTGGCATTTTTTAGACACTGAGTTTTATGAGTGTTGGATAAACACTCTTGGAAAAAGGGTAAACCCTAAAAGTTATGTCAGTTTGTTCCTTATAGAATAACTCTTAAACATGGTATATGAAGCAGTGGTTCAAATTCCAATCCTTTTTACCTCCAACAAGTCCATACTTTATCACCGAACACAGGGGTGAAGCCACAATCTAAGAACCATTGCTACAAAAAATGCAAAGAACTTTTATGGTTCTGAGAAACACTGACACCTATGTTTCTCTCTCTCTTTTAAAACTAGCTTATGCTACATTTATTTATTATCTATCATCTGAAAACAAATTCATCTTTCATGTCCCTTCATGTTTCTTGAGGTACAGCAGTAAAATATGCATCACTTCAGGCAACTGCTTGTGTTTAATATGTTGAGAATGACCTAATTTCATTCAGTGAAACTGCAGTGAGCCCATCATTTTAGTCCGTTTTTATCAGATAACGTAAATGAAATTCAAATGTTTATATTGTTGGACATTGCTTGAAATAAGGTTTTATATATTATATTATTTTCAAAATGCCAAGCCAGATGTGATAGTGGTGAGGAAAATCTTCCTGATATGACAAGACAAAGAAACTTTGAGAGCAACCAGACTTCCAATCCACTTCTGGGTGACACCTGATAGTGCGGTTGTAAATGATTTTGTGTGATAAAGTGCTAATTATGTTAACAGCAACATGAGCAGAAGTATCATTAGAGTCTTATTGTCAAGCGTGTCTTATCAAACTGAAGTTATCAACTGTATTCATTGATAAAGACTGGAGTCTAAAGTGTTCTTAAAAATAGAAATAACTAAACTCAAAATCTAATATTACAGTTGCTATAGTGAAATCATGTTTTGTTTAAACGGACTAATAGTCTGAAAAATATCTGTAATAAAACTGATACAAATATTAGTTTTTTCTACTGAAATATTGCTGTTAAACTTAAAGGGACGTTTATTTTATCCGAAAGCATAAATACAGAGCAGATCAGGGAATAATTCCCTCTGGCCATACTGCTTGATTTCCCTGCAAAGCATCCAGGCCGTTGGAGAATTTTGAAATGGCATTCACTCAGTGATCATGCTCAACTGCTGACTGATATTCCCTGGTGGGGAGCTCGGGGGCAAACCACTTGATAGAATATGTTAAGTAGAGATGATCTGCGTATTTTAACTTCTCATGACCATCTGCAGCTTCACATCTCCGGCCAATCTATGGATGAAAAAAAAAATGGTCGGCTTTATTCATGGCACTGAAATCAATTGGCGAAGAAGAGGCTGTTTGCTGTAAACAAATGGCCTGAAGGACAGTCAGAATGGGTGGCAGCAGGAATGCAGCCGTGCCTGGATATTTAGGACATGCCCAGGCTGGTCAGACAGAGGGGTGCACGTATAGCCAACAGCGATGACTCTTTCTCATCTTACAGTAACCTTTATTACTCACTAAAGAGCCATAATGGCAAAAGGCATTTATACATGCGAATACGTATATGCTGAATTCAAATATGCAACGTCATGCCTATTTTTATGTTGTAATCCAAGACCCAGCTATGAAAGACGGATTGAGATCGGCACCATAGGATAGAATAAATAAAACTGAAATAAAAATAAACAAAGCACTGTTATACTGCAAGCATTTTTCTGCCAGCAGAGGGAGGGAGAGAGTAAGCACAGACAGAATGCCAGCATTCTGGTGCATTCAATCAACACACTAGACTTCTTACCTTAACTACAAAACTTTGTGCAGTACAATGTAGCTCTTCATCTAACAGTACTCGTTTCATTTTTCATTTAACATAATGGTTGCAGCTTCTAAATTGTACAGCGTGAGTAAATTGATGCCTTATGCATGACTTTTTATTCTTTAGACCCGGACAAATATTTATAAGGGAAATTCCGTGCTGCTCAAGTAACATTTAAAATCAAATGTAGATGCTTGTGTGAGAAAATAAGCATCTGTTAAATGAGCATTCTGGATTTACCTCACGTTGCTTTCATGATCACAGAGCACCTTTATGGAAACTTTTATGGCCAAGCCAAACAGTTGTATTCCTAGAGAGCTAAAAGTATCACAAAGTCGATATGAAGGGTGTGGACTTGGCTTTGACAAATGAAACACCTGACTTATGTTGTATGTTGTGTAATATAGTGCTGTTGTTGTCACGACAACTGAGGCCAATTAATACTTTAATTATAAATCAAATGAACCTTAAAGAAAAGCACTTAAATGATTAAAAGACTTTGAACCAAAAGCGGACGTTAAGAAACTAGTAGAATCTACAGTATGAGAAATTGTAGTTTTCTGCATTACAAAAAGGAAACTGATAAATCCATTAGCCATACCATGCTAACAGAGGCTACCTGTTGAAAATGTTATGCTGCTTGTGCATGTACCCCTTGTGAAATGTAAAAAAAAAAAAATAATAATAATAATAATAAAGAAGATGCACTTCCTAATTTTTTAATCTTTTTTAATCTTTTGTCTTTTTTGGCAGCAAGGGTATTATTGAAGTTTTTTTAAAATTTTTTAAAAAAAAGTTTGTACAAAGCGACTAGTGCAGATTGTGGTTTTGCCAGGACTACAATTTTAGAGCTCAGGTTGAGATCGGGTTACTTCCAATGGCTGAAATCAGAAGAGGGAGTGTGAGACAGAGATGTGAGCCTTTAAACAGCTGAGGTTTAATGCCTCGTGCTCGCAGTCTCTTATATTCATCGGCCACATGGCACGTGCATGGAATCTATTTGACCATTTCAGCATTTTAGTTTGATGGATTTTAAAAGAAATTTAGCACAATAGAATCAGTAGCTATAATCATATCCAACAAAGGCACTATTCCTAATATTCAAAAATCTTACTGTTATTAGTAAAATAATGCAAACAAAATCAGCTAAAAGTAATCAAGCACCATCAGGGTGCTGTCCTTCCCCTTAGGTTTTATTACAAGGTCTCAAGTAAGCTCAGAAATCTGCTTCGGACAAGCCATCCAATCTATATTTAGCCACCACGAGCAAGTGAATGGAAGGCCTAACTTATCTTCAACGCTGTCATCAGGGCTGCCAGTATTTTTAGGGGACAGCAGCAGCTGCAAAAGCATTTAACGGTCTTCCATGAACAATGACACTTGGGGCGTCTCAGAGCTGAAGACCACAGAGGTTTTGGGACTGCTGTAAAGTACGGAAAGTGACTGTTCAAGACTGTGGAGGAAACCTGTTAATATACATGTACATGGTAGGTGAATGCCTTGCAAAATGGACAGTGGACAACTACAGGCAACTGTGGTCAAATCATTCTGAATCGGCTGTTCATTGAAGCAAACAGGATTTATATATATATAAAAAAAGCTGTAAAATACAACAGGAAGTGGGCATCCAGAGGAGCTGGCCTGCATCTTCACTGGAACAATCAGAAGCTTGATTCACAATGTAATTCTACAGTCAACCCTAAGGACTGAGGAGAGGTAGGTTATGGAAGGCTTGTGAAGTAAAGCTTTACTTAGGTCAGAGGTCAGTCTAATTAAATCAGAAACACAAACATGAGGTTAATCCCTATCGTTAACCTCTTGTTTGTATCTCTGAAAATATTATGTGACTGAAGATTGATTGATGATTTAGCTATCTTTTTTTCCGTTAACCTTTTATAAGTGTTCCTTTTGAGTCTAATACCGAGATGATCATACTATTTACATATCCATGTTAAATTCGCTACTTGAACACAAGTTTGCTAATTGTACCGATACTGGCATACGACATTTGAACAAACTGGGAAGATTCATGAGCTGGTGTCTCATGTGGAGAAAGTTTGTTTGTTTGTTTTCCCCCATCTATTAATGGCTAATGATCTGATTGCTAACTTCTGCTAGAGACCAATCTTGGAGAGCATTATAAAACTTGAGAAGCCAACAATAAAAATCTGATAATGTGCTAAAACTAGAACTAGACTGCTTAACTTGCATTCGAAACTCAGAGCTTGTAAGATATTATAAGGCAAATCCGTCATTAGGATAGTGTGTGCATGTGTGTTTTTGTGTGTCTGTTTTTCCTTTTTTAAGCAAATGACAAATGAAACTAATTTTGACAATGACATTTAGGGGCTGAATACTTCAATAGTCTGCCAAGAGGGGTGTGATGAAGGCAGAGCATTTTTCGACTCCCAGGCTGTACACTGCATGTGTGAGGGACCTGTGTTTGTGCACACATGTGTAGGGGTTGTTCTTTGTGATACCTGACACATGCCCTCTTACAGGACTTTATTTAGGGCTGACTATATAAAGCAATTTCCCATTGAATTACAGCACCATCTGTGCTAGCTATGTGTTGTAAGCACTGGTCACCTCCATACTGTTGGCTTTGGCTTTTCACACACACAAGGCAAATGTGTTAGAAAGTTCTGGGAGTAAATACCGTGGTGAAATCCAATCCTCTTACACTGTCATTAAATGCCACTAGTACACATACCACCACCCACTCACATTGGGAGGGGGAAAAATGGCAACTTTAAATAAATATATCTTCATACTCTATATGTTGATATAGTCATGCAATGACAAATAATATTGTGTCACAAGGAAGCTTTACATGGAATAATGAAACAAAGACAAAATATCTGGGAGAATTGACAGCTTCCTAAATGAGCCATCAAACAGTAAAATCTAATTATTTAATGTTTGATGACTAAGGTTTTAGACATTGCTTTGACTCTAAATCAATTTGATAATTTGTCAAGAATGTCTCCCGAGGCTTGGTTATTCAGCACTGTGCCAAGGATTAAGCTTTTATAAGGATCTTATAATAATTGTTTTAATGACTGTTGCTTTGTCTTTTAGAAATAGCTCGAAGCTGGCTTAAATTACATGAATGTCCTTGGTACCACATATCTTATTAAAAGCTTATCTATACATATAATAAAACTGCAAAGTTCAATCTACATTAAAGAAATTTTGAAAAAAAAAATTATTTGGGGGGGAGTGCAAGATGAGTAATGTAAAACATCAAGCTGGTTTGGGGAATTCTTGTCTTTCTGTTTGTTTGTGCATGCATCACGTAAAAACTACTGAATGAATTTTATGAAGGGGTTTTTTTTTTTTTTTTTTTTTACAGGTGTACTTGGCCAAACGTGAGGTAACATATAGGTAGCATATTCATTGCAATCGGCCCACGGGAAGAGAAGATATACTAATTTGAAAATTAAATGGAAAATGTCCCTATTTCATAAAAAAATTAAAAAACTTTGAAAAAATCATTAGTTCACCTCAAAATTCAACAGATGGCGCTGTATATTTCTTATGAGTGTGCAATTGGGCGGCACAATGGTGTAATGGTTAGCACTGTTGTCTTGTACCTCCAGGGTCCGCGTATGATTCCCAGCTAGGCTCAGTTCCCGTCTTTATGTGCATGGAGATTGCATGTTCTCCTCATCCTTGGTGGGTTTCCTCCGGGTACTCCGGTTTCCTCCCACAGTCTACAGACATGCAGATTAGGCTAATTGGCGTTCCCAAATTGCCCGTAGTGTGTGTATGTGTGTGTGTGCCCTGCGATGGATTGGCACCCTGTCTAGGGTGTACCCCGCCTCGTGTCTGGGATATGCTCCAGGCCCCCCGCGACCCTGTATACAGGATAAAGCAGTATAGACGATGAGTGAGTGTGCAATTGAAATCTACTTAATAAACACAACCTTACACAATCATTATGCGCACTTCATGGTAACACATAAAATCTTTTGTTAATTCCAAAATTCAACACATGGCGTTGTACTTTTTTTTAATTTATTTTTTTATGTGCTTATGAGTGTGCAATTAAGTTTCACGCAAATAAAGGCAACGGGCACATCTAGTTAAAAATAAAAGTCATGCAATTACAAGTCAAGAGCTTCAGTTAATGTTCACATAAAACAAGAGTCACAAACCAATATTTAATTGGATCATCTTGAGCTTTGATTACGGTAGCATTGTTGTGACAACCTTATGTAACATCAGAACATTTATTTTGATCCAACGCTGCATTCGTTTTTGGCCAAGATCTTTATTGACAATTGGAGCATCAAAACAGTCTGTAAATCCAGTTAATGCGTGAAATAAAATTCCACATGATTCCAGGAACTTGACAAATTTCACAATTTGAGTCCTGAAATATGGAAAAATGTTTTGATGGGAAAACCAGGTATAGTAATTCAGTACATTCAGGTGATCAGTTGATTTCATTTTATTGACACATAATGTTGCTAAGCCTAGACCGGACCAACTGAAGCGACCCCAGATCATGACAGATGATTGTAAAGGCGCTACACATGGTGGGTGCATTACTTCATGTGCTTCCCTTCTTACCCTGATGCACTAATCTCTCTGGAACAGGGTCAATCTGAAGTCATCAGACCACAGTACCTTTTTCATTGCTCTAACGGTCAATCTTTTAGCACCATAGCAACTTAAAGTCTTGCTAACAAGTGGTTTTCTTTTGGTGACACTGCTGGTTAATCCTAATCCTGTGGGTTCGTATCACATTGTGTGCGGAAATACTCTTACTTTCATTGTTAAACATGACATGAAGCTGTGATTTCTACTGTATTTTTTTTCACAGTGCAACTTTACCACGCGTTTAATTGATCCCTCACCATGGTCATTCATAATTTTTCAACCATATTTCTCCTGCGAAGTTGATGGTAGACCACTATCCTTCGAGAATTTAATAGGGTGTTTAACACATTGTACCTCTCCTTACTTGCTTTCTTTGCTTGACAGAGGCTGTTAATTTGACCCTTATGAAACAGAGTAGAATCATTTCCACATCTAATGAATACTTCCTCTGACATGGTTGTTTTAGAAATTTACTGAATCACTTATCTAGAGATTAAAGAATTGAACTGAAACCAGTTAATCACTGGAGTAAATATTAAATCAATAGTATTCAATTATTTGCTTATTTAAATCCAAATTGCAACTTTTTTTGAGTTGAGAGACTGGAAAACCTTACATACAATAGTCCTTTATACAATTTTTAACTGTCAAGTGTCAGAGTTTGTCAGACCTTCGTTCAGAAAAGGAGCAGAACCCATCGTGGCCGAGCTCTCTCAGAGGGGAGGGATGAGAGGTACTTAGTGCTCCCACATTAATCACGGCTCTAGAGCCAATCAGGGGAGTCTGTGAGCTCACGCGAGCGGAAGGAGCGGATAGCGCTGTCCTCCGTGTGTGTTATGCCGCCCCCAACGGTGCGTTAGTGAGCAGTTCGAAAAGATGTGGTCGGCTGGCATCACTTGGTTTGGAGAAAACTCCTGACTGAGTGGTAGTAGTAGCCTTAATGTGAGAGCTCCCTAGTGATGGGGAAGAATCGGACATGACTAAATTGGGAGAAAAAAAAATTAGAGGGAAAAAAATAAAGTCCAAACTATGTTCTTTCTCAAAAGAACAAATAATGGTTCAAGTTAGTAAATTAATTTAGTGTCATATATATGCCAGTTGCAAAGATTAAACATTAACAATTTTTTCAAGGTAAAGGATGGTTTCATGTCTGTCAATGGAAATCTTTTTCATCAGCAATGGACATAGATTGTACTCCAAATTATAGAATTACTCTTGTACACTATGTTGTTGTACATGATTAGCTGATAGGACATTTACATGAGGCAGCATGATGGCTTAGTAGTAAGCACTGCCCACTTGCATCTCCAGGGTCTGAGCTTGATTAATGATTCTACATTCGGGTCTGTGTGCATGGAGTTTGCATGCTCTCCCTGTGCTTAGTGGCTTTCCTCCCACCATCCAAAAACATACAGATTAGGTTAATTAGCATTCCCAAATTGGCACTCTGTCCAGGGTGTACCCTGCCTTGTGCCCCAAGTCTCCCGGGATAGGCTCCAGGCTCCCATGACTCTGTATACAGGACAATATAGTGAGTGAGTGACACTTACATGAATGAGCAGGTGTTTAAAATTCCCACAGTGAAAGACTCTCTAAATCAGTGTTTCTTAACCAGAGGGCTGTAGACCCCTTGTGGTATGTGGCATAATTACATGGGGTCTGTGAGATTGTTTCTAATATAAACACTATTTTTGTTAGATGTTTAAAAATACGCTTTGAACTTATTTGAGGGCCCATTACATTTCAGAACAGCTGAAATGTGCATTCATAACTATTTCACCCCGCTAGCTTAGCTTGCTCATTTTGGAGTGTGCTCATTGAATGTTCACCATGTCATATAATTAGTGCAAGGTTTGCATTGCGTCCAACTATGATGGGTCAGACCAACAAAGTATAATTGAAAGTGACAATCAAAGTAAGTCTAATGATAGCAATAAATTGTGTGAAACTTATATTGTTTACCCAAGGCTTCCAAAACATAAATTTCATTTCAATTTTAAACTTTAACATTAATGAGTAAAATTAAATATCTTGGTCAATGTTCAGTGAACTTGGACAAATTAGAAATGTTAATCTCAATAAAAATGCTTAAACTTTTATACATATATTGTACATATAGTTGGCTCATAAAAATAACATATTTCCTATATTTTGATCCAGACACCTAGCATTACAGATATTCTGGTGAAAAAGAAACTCACAGGCTGAGGTGAGGCTGGCAAGCGGAGAGAAATGGATGTGTTTGGTGGAGCACCACGGTTCCTGGCCTATCCTCGTCCTGTGGTGGTTCAGAGTGGCACTGATGCCGTCCTTAAATGCCAGATTAGTGGGGATCCCAGACCAGCAGTCATATGGGAGAAAAACAATGAAAAGATCCATCCAGGCGGCAGATACCGTGTGTTTGAGGATGGTAATGTTTACAATCTCATTATCACAGTGGTGATAGCAGAAGACAGTGGCCAGTACATATGCAAAGCTAAAAACTCCATAGGAGAAACATATGCTGCAGCAACACTAAAAGTAGAAGGTGAAGCTCAAGAAATAGAGCTGAGAGAGGAGAACAAGCCCCGGTTTCTCATCAAACCTCTGTCTACACGAGTGGGCCGAGGAGACGATGCAGTCTTCTCGTGTAAGCTGTGGGGAAAGCCAAGGCCAGAGGTGGTGTGGGAGAAGGATGGCAAGAAGCTAAATGAGATCTTTGAGAGTACACATTTTAGTGTTGGTTACCAGGATGGAGGATGGTTTCAGTTAAAGATTTTTAAAACCCGGGCACCTGATGGTGGAGTGTACACATGCAAAGCCAGGAACAAATTTGGTGAAAGTCTGGCTGGAGCTGTGCTGTTGGTGGATGCTGGCCCTGGACATGAAGATGAAGCAAACCGCAATGGTTACACTAATGGCCACTGGAAGGCACATCAGGGAAAGCAGAGGAGCAGTAGGCATGCTGTAACAAGGGTAAAAGAAGACCCTCTGCCAACTTCTGCCAAAGTAAAAATGTTTGCTGTGACAGAAGGAAAGCATGCAAAATTCCGTTGCTATGTGACAGGAAAACCCAAACCAGAAATCATATGGCGAAAAGACGGAAGAATAATTTTGTCTGGAAGGCGATATCTTCTATATGAAGACAGAGAGGGATACTTCACACTAAAAGTACTCTACTGCAAACAGCAGGATAATGGAGTATATGTCTGTGCTGCATCCAATACGGCAGGACAAACCCTAAGTGCGGTACATCTTTTTGTTAAAGGTATGTAGACTATATATTGTTTGTATTGTATTGTACATCAGTCTACACACTCTTGTACAGTCTTTATTTTATTTAACCACCTAAAAAGCACAATGGGATGTTTATCGCCAGGCCTAGGCCATATTAAGAGAATTTCCACTCAGCACCAAATATACAAAGTTACAAATTTAAAAGAGAGCATAGTGCCAGGATTAAAGGGGATGCGACGTAGATGCAGACATTACAATTATAAACATCTGTGGAAACAGAAACCTAGAAACAATACTTGTGTCTCAATATAAACGTCCCAAGCACCAAATACCAAATATGAGTCCAAAAAGACAAAGTCTGATGGCGCATGGACTGCCCTCCAGGGGTCATCCCTGACTTAACCAACCAAATCAATAAAAATATAAATAAGTGGTCACCAACAGTGGTCTACAACATCCCTCCCCAACCCCCCCCCCCCCCCATTTCAACCCCATTTCAACCCATGCGCCAATGCAAACACTGACCCCGGCCGGCGGACTGACCAGGAAATCCTCAATCAAACCTGGACAGCAGTTCTAGGCACACAAGGCCTGTAAGTACTAACTGATGGGCTACTTGAGACTGATGGACTACTGATGATGGGCTACTTGAGATTTTCAGTACAAGTCTTCGAAAAAATCGCACTTAACTCAGGGAATGACCTGGTGATGGAGGTCTCCTTCTCAACCTCCATTTCAAGGAGACCCAGCTGTGTGATGAGCTCCTGTATCCACTGAGCTGCATTCTTTGCTGGAAGTGCAGTTTCGCAAATGTCCAGGTGTATCAAGGGGTCTTTGGCTTGTTGCTGGATGCCATGCAGCCAACGTAGTTCTTCAACATCATCTTCCCCTGCTTCTATATAAGATTTTTTCATTATCCTGGACACTGCAGCTCTCTCCCTTGCGCACTCCACATTGCTTTCGGCATGATGCCGGATGATGAGTCGACTGCCCACAAAGTCCAATCGCCTCGTCTGGCCCCTCAAAAATATGTAGTGGTGACCCCTCTACTGTGCCTTGAATTCAGTCTTGCATTCTGTCAGGGATGCAGCCAAGGCATAGTGAAGAAATTAAGACTTTAATTAATGAAACTAATGAACAAAAACAAAACACCAATAAACAAAACAATCTTACATCAACAGGGTTCAACCAAAAAAAAAACTGATAAGAGACAAAACCCTTAGCAAGTCATCTAGGTTAAATTATGATACTAATGAACCACATGTGGAAACTGAACCTGAAAAACAATAATACTTGTGTCAACATGAGGAGCGCCCTCTAGGTGATATCCCTGACACAGGGGCCAAAGGTGATTTATTTGGAAGCACAAAAAAAATTTACCATGGGGGAAAAATAGAACAAGGTTAGGGTTACCTAGAAACGATAAGGCTGGCAATACTACATCACAATCTGGCAACACCTTGTTTACTTTTCACCACGCTATCATCACAAAAATATATCATATACTGTACCACCATGATCTTGTGTAGATGATGGGACTAATATGACTACAAAGTTATGGTCATAGCACAAGTAAGTTCTGCTACATCTTTTTATAGACTTGCTTTTCCCTGCTCGATTTATTGTTAAATATGCTTATGTTTTTTATAGTAGTTTTAAATTGATTAATGTACACATATGATATACATGTTTAAAGACATTTCTTAAAACATCTGTTCTTGGCAACATCAGAACCACTTGTGAGATTCAAGCAACCACTTAATGACCTTGAAGTCTGGGAGCGGGACCTGGCCATCCTTGAGTGCGAAGTACCTGAGGACTCTGTCCCAATCACATGGTATTTAGAAGACAGGAGGCTACAGCCAGGGGCCAAATATGGGATGGAGGAGTGGGGAACAAAGCGCAGACTCACAATCCGTGACATGGGAGTTGATGATGATGGGATCTACCTCTGTGAAATGCCAGATGGAGGAAGAAGCATAGCAGAGGTAACTGTCAAAGGTAAATATCTTGGAACTATTTTGGAAGCTGGGATTGAATACAAAAAATCTTCTCTTAAAAAAATCTGAATTTGTAATAGATATTCATTGTATTAGTTTGTTTGTTGGGGTTTTTTATGCTTTTGCTTACACACTTTTCATAGGAACAATTGTAAGAAAGCTGCCGAGAAAAGTAGATGTTCTAGAAGGGGAAAATGCTGCTTTCTGTGTGGAAGTAGAAGAAGAGGAAATGGACATTCACTGGTACAAAGATGGAGTAGAGCTGAAAGAAACGCATCAGACCATCATCAAATCGTTTGGCAGAACTCACATCTTGGTCTTTGTCAATACTACACCTCAAGATTCCGGCATGGTTATTTTCTACGTTGGTAGATCTAAGACATCATCTCAACTAAGAGTGAAAGGTTAGGAATTATCCATGTTTAACCACTCCAATTAGAAGTAGTTTTTTTGTGCACTGTGTGATAATAACACATGATAACATGCCATAATAACACATTATACTGTATGTATTCTATCATCAATTAATAATAATAATCTGCAAACACAAGTTTACTGTAGATGCAAAGTTTTAATTAATTTTCTACATTCTAGAACAATACTGGATCTTTTCAAAACGAACTATTTTATAAATACCACATAGGTAATTAGGTAATTAAGTAACAACAACAGACAGTTGTTGACAGTTGAACAATTCTTGCAAGAAAAGTATTGTCAAGTTCATTTGCAAAACCCATCAAGCACCATGATGAAACTGGCACTCATGAAGAGCATCCCAGGAAAGCAAGACCAAGACCTACCTCTGAAGTTCATATAGTTACCGGCCTCAAAAATCACCAATTAAAAGCACCTCAGATTGGAGCCGTTATAAAGGCTTTACAAAGTAAATGTAGCAAACACATCTAAATATATAATAAAATACAGGGGGTTGGACAATGAAACTGAAATGCCTGGTTTTAGACCACAGTAATTCATCAGTATCTTGTAGGGCCTCCTTTTGCAGCCAAAACAGCATCAATTCGTCTTGGGAATGACAGATACTTTACAAGTCCTGCACTGTGGCCAGAGGGATTTTGAGCCATTCTTCTTGCAGAATAGTGGCCAGGTCTTTATGCTGGTGGAGGAAAACGTTTCCTGACTCGCTTCTCCAAAACACCCCAAAGTGGATCAATAATATTTAGATCTGGTGACTGTGCAGGCCATGGGAGATGTTCAACTTCACTTTCATGTTCATCAAACCACCCTGTCACCAGTCTTGCTTAGTGTACAAGTTGGGCAGCTGTAGTTTCATGTTTTTTAATACAATCTGTACAAACACCCAGACATCCCTTTCAGACAGCTTCCTCTTGAATCCTCCTGTTGGATGTGGTTCATCCTTTTTGGTGGTATGCTGGCATTATCCTGGATACCGTGGCTCTTGATACATCACAAAGACTTGCTGTCTTGGTCACAGATGCGCCAGCGAGACGGGCACCAACAATTTGTCAACTTTTGAACTCTGATATGTCACCAATAATGTTGTGTGCATTGCAATATTTTAAGCAAAACTGTGCTATTACTCTGCTAATTAAACCTTCACACAATGCTCTTACTGGTGGAATATGCAATCAATGAAGATTGGCCACCAGGCTCGTCAAATTTAGCCATGAAACCTTCAGCACTAAATTGGCCAGTGTTTCAGTTTCATTGTCCAACCCCTGTATATAGTTACTGCTTTTCCCAAGCTTTATTTCTGCAAGCAGTACATCTAGCAAAACCAAGAAAAAGGCCTACTGCTCCTTGTGGCTTTACCATCCTGTGCGTACATAATTCTATTACAGAATAATCAAACTTATAATTACACTTAGCAGCAGTAGCTCTAACAGGAGACTAATTTGTCTAAAGCATTTGCTGGAAAGTTAATCATGACACATTGATGGTCCACTGCAAGATTCAACTGCAGGACGTTCTTAAGGAGACTATATAGTTGTGTAGTCTATTTAATATCCGTCAGCAAGTATGCCTAGAATAGCCACACTCACTAATTACAAGTGTTGTCTGGATACTTTTCACATATACAGTGGAACCTTGGATTACGAGTATAATTCATTCCACAAGCGGGCTTGTATTCCAAAACACTTGTAAACCAAATCAAATCTTCCCAGAAGAAATAATGAAAACTCAAATAATTAGTTCCAGAGCCAAAAAAAAATAAATAGAGAAAAATAGTTAATACAATATATAAAATAAAAATAAAACAAACTAACCTGCACTTTACCTTTAAAAAAAAGTTTAAATAAATCCCAACAGATAATTGTTTCCGTTTGTGCACGAAGGCGCCATGTATTTGTGTGTGCATGTGTGTGCGTGTGTGTGGAATTAGCCCCTTCCCTCGTCCCGTCTTACACAGTAAAACTCCTCCTCCCTTCCCCCACCTCGATTTTTAAGTTTCACAACAAACACACACACAACGGAAACACTGTTTTAAAGGGAAAAAAGAAATGTCTCTAATGACACTCGCGTGAGCGCAGACTAACAGAATCACTGCTGTAAAGTAAAAAAAAAAAAAAAAAGAAAAACAAATGAACCAGCACCTTACCTTTGAAAAGAATCGCGACAGAGCAGAGTTTCTGTGTAGCGCAGAGTGTGTGTCTGTGTGAAGTTGGGGAAGGGGGGTGTAAAGGCGAGAGAGTGTGTGTGTGCGTGTCGGTGTGTGTGTGTGTGTCGGTGTCAAAAAACTTGGCACTCGTAAACCAAGACAAAATTTTTTTCAAGTCAAAATGTATTAAAAATCTTTGCTCCTCTTGCGAAAAACTCGTAAACCGAGTTACTCGCAATCCGAGGTTCCACTGTAGTATAATAATTTTAATTATTTTATTTAGTATATTTTTCATTCTTTCTCAGCTGTTAGACAATGTCCACCTAGCTGCCCTGTGGGGGTTCAGATAAACACAGAGCGTGCAAATGCAGCACTACTATCCTGGGTTCCAGCACAGGACTGTCGGAAGAATCCCCCCTCAGGCTACATCCTAGAGAGACAGGAAATAGGTTCTCAGGAGTGGCTCCAGTGCCTAACCACTGACTCAGCAACCTCAGTGGAAATTCTTGGTGACAGTGTTCCATGTGAAGCGAACTACAGATTTCGCATCTGTAGTATCAACAAGTACGGAAGAAGCGGATATGTGGAGTTCCCTCGAGCAGTTCATTTGGGTAACACTATGTTAAACCATTTCTAGCATAAAATGTTGGCATATTGTCTATATGAACAGCTGAAAAAAAAGAATTTGAATTAAATAACAGAACTTTTTGGGTTCCTTAATCTGTCCAACAACAAAACATAAAAACTGGTTCTTATGACTTTTACAGTTCCAGTTGCAAAAATACAAGCACCTCTACAAGATGCCCTGGTGCCTGAGGGCCAGGATGCCTGTTTTTCCATTGAACTGTCTGCCTCAGTCATCGGCACTTGGTTCTGGAATGGCAACCAAATTCAAGAAGATGAACGATTTCTCATTAGGCGATCTCGTACACACCAATCACTTCGGATTCGAGGGGTACGAGACACTGACAATGGAGCTGAAATTACTTTCATTGCCTATGGAATTCGTGATTCAGCAGCTCTCTATATACAAGGTAAGCGCCTACACGTGTCTTGGGGCTAATACTGGGACTTTCTTTATTTAGAAATTACTGATACACATTTCTTTTAACATGCAGCTCCACTTGTTAAATTTACGCCACTATCCGAGATGGACCGAAATAAGTTTGTAGAAGAAGGCAATCCAATAGTCCTCTACTGCGAGCTGTCAAACCCTGAAGCACCAGTCCGCTGGTATAAGAATGGAATTGAACTGCAATCGGTAGAAGGTCTTCACATCCAATCAGAAGGAACGATGAGGAGAATTGTCATTCAATCAGCTGAGTTCTCTCATTCAGGAGTTTATAGCTGTGACGCCATTGATGATGTCATCAGGTTTAATGTGGAAGTCGAGGGTAAGCTGGAAATACTTTCATTTAGTCCATCATCAAAATTGCTTAGCACCAACATTTTTTGATCTGTTTGTGTTTTGTGTGGATTAATTGCACAAACTGATAACAGATCAAATACAACAACAACAAAAAACAATCATTAAAACATCATTACCACTGTGTTCAAATAATAAATAACACTGTTTAAAACACCCACAGCACCACCCGTGACGTTCTTAGCACTTCCAAACGTGGAAAGGAACAAGTCCATTGAAGCAGGATGCCCAATTGTACTTCAGTGTGAGCTATCAGATCCAAGTGCCCAGGTCTTGTGGTACAAAGATGAAGTAAAACTCTCCCCACACAGTGGTTCGGACTTTCAGTCTAATGGCACTAAGAGGGCACTGGTAATCGAAAACGCAGATTTTTTCCATTCTGGTGTGTACAGCTGCAAGACAAAAGGTGCTGCTGTCCAGTTCAATGTGGAAATCAAAGGTGATTAGTTTGTTGTTTTAACTGTTCAATGTATGTCTAAGCTTCTAACATTGATACGCTAAACTTGTTGAAATGGCAGTGCTGAAACATGAAATAATACTAGTGTTAATTCACAAAACCTAAGGATTAAAAGATTTTAAAATATCTATAGCTCCACCAGTGAGATTCTCAGCTGGTCCAGAAACTGAGAGGAGAAAGTGCATTGAAGCAGGCTGCCCAATTGTTCTGCAGTGCGAGTTATCAGACTCCACTGGGGAGGTTCGCTGGTTCAAGGATGGGAAGCAAATTCTTTCACAGGCTGGCATAGACTTTCACTCAGAAGCCTGCATAAGGAGACTAACTATTGAATCAGCAGCCCCATCTCATGCTGGTGTGTACAGGTGCACAACAAAAGATGACATCGTTGAATTTCAAGTTGAGATCAAAGGTGAATCTTGCCGTTTCTTCTTTGTGCTCTTCAGTGATATGCTATAAAATCTTACTGTAGCTTTGGACAGATTATTATTTTATTCCTTACATTTTTAAATGTTGTCTGATGTATGTTTTTGTTGTTTGTTTTAATGTTGCTCTAAATCTTGATTATTCTATCATAAATCACCATCTGCAGCAGCTGTGCCAGTGCGGTTCTCAACTGTTCCGGAAGTTGAGAAGAGTAAATGCATTGAAGCTGGCAGCTATTTTGAGCTCCACTGTGAGATATCAGATCCTGCAGCAGATGTTCACTGGTATAAGGATGAAAAAGAGATTCTCACAGAAGCTGGCTGGGACATAAGGGCAGAAGGTACACTAAGGAAGCTGGCAGTCCAGTCAGCAGAACCCAGCCATTCTGGACTGTACAGCTGCAAAATGCCAGATGACTCTGTACAGTTTGCTGTGGACATCAAAGGTGATTTGTGGCTTTCTGAGAAGCATGTACATCCAGTAACCCAAAGCAGCATTTATATCTAGAAGCAAACTAATGGAAAACAACTGTCTGTGCCTCATTGCTTTTATGGAAATGCCTCTTACTTATGCATCCTGTCTTGTGGGCAACTGTTTGATGCTACTGTTACATGTGTTGCATTCTATATTTAACTTGCTTTTTGGCAGAAAATCTGAGAGATCACAGATTAGTCATTCTTGGAAATTCTTTCTCTAATTTCTGAGGTATTAATGTCATGTATATTCCACAATAAGCTCCACCGGTGAAGTTCTCAGCCTTCCCAGGAGTTGTGAAGAACCAGGTGTTTGAAGCAGACTACCCCACTGAGCTACACTGTGAGATCTCAGACCCACTGCCCAAGGTGCGTTGGAATGAAGATGAAGTAGAGCTCCTCTCGAAAAGTCAACCACTTATCCAAACGGAGGATACCAGGAGACAGCTTGCTGTAAAGGCAGTGCAGCCTTCTGAGTCTGGATGGCACAACTCTCTGAGAAAGGATGATGTCATCCAGTTTAATGTACAAGATGAAGGTGATTTTTTGAATATTTTCCTGTAACTGACATAATGCTTTAGCATGGTGTCTAACGACTTTTAGATTTTTAGTTGACTTTGTGTGTTTTCACAACAAAACCTGTGCATATTATTGGCTTTTAACAGCCATTAGATGTAAGTTTAAGTCATGGTCACCAAAACTGCATAAAATATTCCTTTATTACTCATCATCTTTAGCTCCACCTTTGAAACTACTGGAGGTCTCCGATGTTAAGAAGAGCAAATGTACTGGAGAGATCATCTCTATTGCACAACCATGTAAAATCCCGGATTCCACTGAGTATAATTATGAACTAAATAACGAGAGAGAGGTACTATCGCAAGACAGAATTGAACCTGAGCCTCAAATTAAGTGGGAGGCCCCTATAAAAACGTTAAGCATTGAATCATCTGAGACACCAGACAATGGGACAAACAGACCTAGGACACCAGATGATCTCACCCAGTTTAATACAAACAAAGGTGGTTTACCACTATTATTTGCACCCCATTCTTAACTAGGAACATTGACCTAATTAAAGCTAGAAAGCTTATTGTTTTCTTTGTGGCTTTCCTAACAGCCGAGCAGTCTCACTCTGAAGTGTACAAGGGTGAGACCTATGATGACACTGTCCAGTGCACTGTGGATATGAAAGGTGATACAACTGCTATTCCACCATAAGCACACTTAACCCAGTACATCTGCGCCACTAACAATGGTGGTGTGTAACCTTTCTAAGGCTGTGCCTAAGATGCTGTGCCTAAGATGCTGAATTCATGCACCTTGGTTACCCATTCTTGAAAGCGCTTCCCAAACTAATCCCTGCTATTATATCTTAATCCAACATCCAGTTGGTCTGCAAGCTTTCTTCCCAGCTAACAATAGTGTATCATGATTAGATTTCATTCTTAATTGCAGTACATCAACATCACAGAAAACCTTTTAAACTCCATTTGCTTTCGTCATCTTCCTTAATGCTAATCAGAACAAGCATAGTGTCTTGAAATGTTTAAATAATACATATGTAAAACATTGAATAGATTGTTTAAATGTGAATGAATGAATGGATGAATGAATGAATGTCTTAAGCAGAAACAAATAACTAACATTAGCAAGCATATTTTTTGTACTTGCTGCATTGATCTGTGTGACTTGTTTCTAGACCACTGTCATATGGTCGTCTCTCTTATTTTTTCTCTTCTATGTTATAAATCTTAAAAGTAACAATTATTGAGAACAACTATTTAATCAGCTTCTAAGAAAGTGGAAACCCACTGAAACTTTTCTTTGTGCACACCATACAATTATAGCTGAATCCTTCCCTGAAATTGCAAAGACCAAGATCATTAAGGAAAGCTTGGGTGTGACAGATGGTTCTGAGTTTGCAAAGAACGAGATCATTAAGGAAAGCCCGGGTTCCCCTCAGGGGACATCAGTTCCTGAGTTGGTCAAGACCAAGGTCAATAAGGAAAGCTTAAGCTTTACAGACATTCCCAAGCTCAAAAAGAGTGAGATACTTAAGGAAAGCGTGAGCTTCACTGCAGTTCCTGATTTGACTGAGACTGAGAGCACTAAAGAAAGCTTAAGCTTCACTGAACTTCTTGAATTCTCAGAGAGCAACAGCCTTAAGGAAAGCTTAAGCTTAACAGCAGTTCCTGATTTTGCCAAGACCGAGAACTCCAAAGAAAGCTTAAGCTGCACAGATGGTTCCAATGTCTCAAAAAGCAAGAACCTCAAAGAAAGCTTGAGCTTCTTACCAAATCTTGATTCAGCCATGACCAAGAATACTAAAGAAAGCATAAGCTTTACAGACAGTTCTACTGTCTTGAAAAGCAAGAACCTTACAGAAAGCTTGAGTTACAAAGCGAACCCTGATTTGTCCATGGCCGAGAACAGAAAAGAAAGCTTAAGCTTCACAGGCAGTTCTAATGTCTCAAAAAACAAGAATCTGAAGGAAAGCTTAAGCTCCAAACCTGATTTTATCCAGACTGAGAACATTAAGGAAAGATTAAACTACATAGATGGTTCTGATTTTGCAAAACACGAGATCGTTAAGGAGAGCTTAAGCTCGACATCAGTTTCTAAGCTGGACAAGACTAAGATCAGTAAGGAGAGCTTAAGCTTCACAAACTGTCCTGAATTTACAAAGAGAAACATCAGTGAGGAATGCTTGAGCTTCACAGCTGTTCCTGAGTTGTTAATGAAGGAGAGCATTAAGGAAAGCAGTCTAAAGCAAGTTCAGCATACAAAGTCAGCTTTGACTACCCAAGTGTGCATCTACAAGGATGAAGAACTACCCCAACTTCAGGGTATAAAACAGGAAACAGCTCACAGTTTTCAAGAAGACGACAGAAGTTACTTCAAAGTAGAGGAAATCTGTACGGATGACGATGTTTTAGCATTTAAGGTGGATCGTGAAGGTGATTTAAATAGTTAGCTCCATCATTCAGCAAGTAATGATGAGAGCAAAGTACATCCCATTGCCAACATTTTATACATAATTTAATGCCATTTTCCATTCTGATTCATTAACTCACTCTAGATAGCTTAAAAGCTGGTAATTAATAAATAAACAAACATATAAATTGCATGGCTTGCCAACATAACACTATAGGTTAGCATATTTTGACTAGCTAAATTTACTAACTTAACCTTAAACGTCTAAACAAATTAATCCATTAAGAAATTACATTCACATCTAACAAAAAACATCTTTCCAAGAGAAAGGCCCATGACCATAAGCAATGACTGCCTTGGTATTTAAACATCATCTTTAAAAAGAAATGGCTTGCATTTTTTATATGAAATTTTCTTCAAGTTAATAAATATCCATCAGTTTTAAGGTAACTTACAATTTGAAACCTAAATGTCAGGCTTGGTCATTGTTTTATTTTCCATAGTAGTAATAAAAATCTCTTTATATATAACTTGACACACTCTAGTTACAAAGATGAATATCTCAGCACCTCAAGATATACCAGATGAGAAGGCATTTGAAGCAGCCTGTGTCAAAGACCTGGATGAGGTCTGTGAAAAGAAAGTCCAAATCTTTGGGCATGGAGATGTTGCAATTTGTCAGCAACAAGATGGGAAACACATGACGTCTAATCTGACCTCAAAGGAAACAATTGCCCAGTTATCAGAAATTCCACACAAAGAGGTGCTGACACCTGAGACAAAAAATCAGTCTGTGATGTACCAAGACAAAGTAAAAGGTGACTCAAGGATATGTGTTTAACATGCTATTAATTAGCATAAAAGCAACTAACACTGTTTTGTTTAGACATTATTCAGTTAAGAAAGGCCAAATTACTCAACACAGCTATGCTCTCCTTGAATGTATAACTTATTTTAATACATGCCTTTATTTCTTCAAAACTGAAGCAACTTCACCTATACCAGTAAAATTTACCCCAATTCCTGAGACTGGCAGGACTAAGACCATTGAAAGTGGTATGCCTCTAGTACTACAGTGTGAAATATCAGACCCAGTTGCCCCAGTTTGCTGGTTTAAGGATGGAATACAACTCCAAACAAAAAATGGATTAGTGATCCAGTCTGAGGACTGCATACGAAGGCTGGTTGTTCCGACTGCAGAGCCCTGTCACACAGGGTTATACAACTGTGAGGCAATGGATGATGTCATAAAATTTAAGGTGTATGTCAAAGGTGATTTAAAACCTAGTTTAATCCATGCTAAATGCACAAAAATATTTAAATTCACTAAACACCCAATCTTTTGTCATTTAAAAATTATATATTGACATTAAATAATATTATCTAGAGAAAAAAAAAAACATTTAATTCACCATAACTATAATAGTAATTATATGGCTTTTTGCAATTCTTTAAATATAGATAGAAATTCTTTGGTTTTCTAGTGACATTGCTACATTTAAGTAACGTTCTTTCACTTACAACATACCTATAAACAAAAGCTGCTTTAATTAAAACTTGCGAAATTAAACTCTTTAGCTGCACGGATGAAAGATTCAAGGCTGACAGAGACCAAAGAGAACGACATGACATCCGATGAAGTAGACAACGTAAGAGTTCAACAAAATGAGTCTGTAAATTTCACAGCTCAGGTCTGCGAGTATAGACAAGACCAACAACAAATTCAAGAATGTCTCACTGTAATCCAATCAGAAGAGATCCGATCAGAAGGGATCAAATCAGCCGAGGTGTCTGACTCTGGAGTATACTGTTATGAAACAAAGGATACCAACATCCTGAGTACTGTGGATCCACCAGGTGATTCCTCAGTCATCTTTGACATCTCAGTCCATCTGATTACAGTACTAACCCCTTCAGTCATGCAGTGGTCACTAACAGTCATTCTGCTGGCCGCTTCATTTGAATAGATCAGTGGTTTATTTATTTATTTTCGTTTTACTGCCTTTCATCAGAAACTAAACTAAACAGAAACAGAAATGAAATGGATTAAATAATTGTGAGGTAAAAGTTAGAATTCAAACATGTAGCAGTCTGGTGATATTGAAAATAGACATTGACAACTTATTTTAGAATTCAAAATTTTTACTCACATTTTGAAGGGTTTAGCACGATATCAAGCAGAAACCCTTGAAATTTTGCACAGACCTAAACACTTATGTAAATCACAATTTGCAGGACCATATAAAGAAATAGGCAGACGTAACTCAGTAGTTAAGGCATTAGACTGCCAATCAGAAGGTCCTGGGTTCAAACCCAAGCACAACCAAGTTTACCATTGCTGCGCCCTTGAGCAAGGCTCTTAACGCTCAACTGCTCAGATGTATAGCGAGATAAAAATTGAAGTCGCTCTGGATAAGGGTGTCTCCCAAATGCTGCAAATATAATTCCAGTAATTTGCATGATAATTAAAAGCATAAATATTTAAACTTAAGCAACATGCTTTGCTGAATATACAAGTAGTACTACTTAAGGCCTTACTCTTTAGATTGTTCTTTGTTTGTGTCTGTTGGCTTTTGTCACCATTGTTAAATGTCTATAGAGTTTATTAAGCTTTCATCATTTACTCTTGCGCTACTAATGTTACATTACATCTACACTATCATTGTCCAGTTGTCTGGTTTCATGTTAAAGCAATGATTTGGGGCAACTCTTAATAATCTCTTTAAGAAAACAATACATCTAGTTAACATTAAATATAATGTTTTATAGGGAAACTAACAATTAAAATTTTTTTTTTCTCTACAACGATAGCTATAGCCTCACCAGTGATGTTCTCGACTGTAACTGAAGCTCAGAGGAACAGATCAGCTGAAGTGGGAGAGCCATTTGAATTGGAATGTGAAGTCTCTGATGCTGCTGCAAACGTGTCCTGGTACAAAGATGGAAATGAGCTGTCGTCTGAGGCTGGAGTTTTGGTTCAGTCTAAAGGTACATTAAGAAAACTCTCTGTGCAGTCAGCTGAATTATCTCACAGAGGAACATACAACTGCAAGACAGATGATGATGCAGCTACATTTAACGTGGACATCAAAGGTGATTTGCAGATTTCTTGATTCTAAACATAAACAACATTTTCAAAAACAATTTTTTTATATCCCACCGCTTATATTTAACACAGGCTTGTTGCTCAGTTGCAAAACTATAATCAAGTAATCGTTTCATATAAACAATAGAAAGATAAGGTTAGGATCAGTGTTGCAGTTAGTGTTTAACAACTTGGATATCATTACCTTGTCTATTAAACAATTTATTTTTTCTTTATTCCATCTATCTACTCACAACTAAGTAGCTTCGTCTATGAAGTTCAAACCACTTTCAGGAATGGAGAGGAAGAAGTCCATGGAATTAGATTCACCAGCTGATCCAAAATATGAGATTTCAGACCCTGAAAGCCAGGCTTCCTGCCACAAAGATGACACAGAAAAACTCCCAGATAGTGGACTTGATACGCAAAGAGATGCAAATGTGAGGAACTTGACCAATCAGTCAACAGCGCTTTCTGACGCTAGACAGTCTATCTGTCACAGTCCTGATGATGCTTCGCCATTCAGTATGGAGATTGAAGGTAATTCCCCTGTAACCATAACAATAATATATATATATATATATATATATATATATATATATATATATATATATATATATATATATATATAAAATCTAGTCTTCAGTTTGCATATACTGTATATTCCCTAATAAAGTTTATTTGCCCTCCTACCAGACCTGGACTTAAAGGCACTGGTGATAAAATAATCCAATAAAATCTGAACAGTGATTAAATAAAATGTGGCTATATTTTGCTTTAGCACAGTCTTTTATACCAAACTATCAACTGGTCTTTTTGACATGCTGGACAGTAGTACTGGAATAAATGTCTTAACAGAAAAAAAGGAAAATAAATACAATTTCAACTATGTGTATAAATGATAACAAATCACATGAGGCAAGCTTAAGCTAATAATATTTTTTAAATTATATTTTAATTTTAAATAAATATCTGCCATGCAACACTTCCCTTGCCAATCAACTTTAACTTCTTTTTTTTTTTTTTACCTCTTTCTAACCTATTACTGTAGGCCTTTTAAACATTTTTTGTGATTGGGATAACCCAAACTAAAATCGTCCAGGAAGAGATATTTCCATTCAGTATACTTCTGATTTAGCAGTCATAAGTTTTTATCTATATCTTAACATGTTCCATAGCTACTGCTGTAAGGTTCTCAGCCCTTCCAGAGGTGGCAAGAAACAAGTTAATTGAAGAAGGCTGTCCCATTATTCTTCAATGTGAGATCTCTGAGTCAGCTGCCCAAGTTTCATGGTTCAAAGATGGAGTGCCACTCCTTCAAGAAACTGGACTTAAGATCAAATCAGAGGGCACCATGAGGAGACTAGTCATCCAATCAGCTGAGCCCAAACACTCGGGCATATATAGCTGTGAAGCTGGCAATGATCGTATAGCATTCAAGGTGGATGTTGCAGGTGATTTTGAATCCACATTCCTTCTCAAAACAACTAACATGTCAAACAATGCTTCGTCCAATAAATGCTTTGTCCATATATAAAACAGTAACAGGTCAATGCAAATAACCGAATTTTGAAACCTCATTTCGAAAAACTTGATCACTAATTCCTCAAATAAAATCACACCATTACATTTTATAAATCAAAAGGATTCAAATCAATATTTCACTTCTGTACTGTTCATCCTAATTCCCTGGTAAATGCTCCAAATTTACAGAATCATCTCACAAAAAGCCTAAATCCTAATGAAAATTACCAATAGAACATATTCATATGCATTTTTTTGCTGCCATTATTTCTCTCATCTATAAGTAAACTGCCACATATCATTAAGAACAATGGCAGGGAAAATATGTGTATATATCTAGTAATTCCATTTCTTTGAATGAATGGAAACACTCCTAGCTTCACCAGTGATGTTCACAGCTGTCCCTGAGACTGAGAAGACCAAGTCATTTGAAGCAGGCTCACCTATCATTCTCCAGTGTGAGATATCTGAGCCCACTGCTCTGGTCCAATGGTACAAGGATGGGACTCAGCTCTTCCCTCAATCTGGAGTTTTCTTCCAATCAGAGCACAGCATGAGGACACTGGTTATCCTGTCAGCCACGTTTTCCCAGTCTGGGGTTTACAGTTGTAATACAGCTGATGATATCAGCGAGTTTTATGTGGACATTAAAGGTGAAATTCAAAGTTTATCTGAACCACTGGCATATAACTAACAAAAACATCACTGCGTACTGTCCGACTTCCACTGGTTGAAAGCAATGGATCCATTCTGCTGCTTCGTTTTTTGCTAGTTAATAATTTTCTTAAAACAGATGCATAAAGCCTTTTGCAACATTTCTACCATGTTTGTCGGCTGTGGTTGCAATCTACCCATCTTCTTGGTGCTTTCTGTTCAAGACAAAGTCATGCAATGGAGAAAAGCATGTCCATTACATTGCTCAACTGCAAATTCATCCTCATAAAGCTTTATTTAATGCTGTTTCTTTCCATTCGGTTTGGCTGTTAAGAGTGAAGACCATCAGCAGCACTTAGTGATAATGCATGCTTGATTTGAAATGAGTGAAGCACATATGGATAGAAAAAGGACTCCAGGAATCATCTTGTGTAATTCTGCTTCCTCCACAGAGCCCCCTGTGACCTTTCGCTACATCTCAGTGGAAGAGCTCCACAAAAATGTAGTGGAACAAGACAATGTCTTCTTTTGTTGTGAAGTATCCAGACCTGATGCCACTACACAATGGTACAAAGATGGAATTGAGATACAGACCAGCAACAAAGTCATAGTAGAGAAAGAACACACCATGCGAAAACTGATTATCCAATCTGTTCAAATGTCAGACGCTGGGACATACACATGTCGTGCAGGAGGCAGTGCCTTAATATTCAAGGTTAATGTCCGAGGTAATGTATTGCAAATTTACAATAGGCACTTAAATTATGTATAAGCTGTACACCTGCGCATTCATGCAGTTATCCAGTCAAGTGGTTAGCACTGTCGTCTTGCACCGCCAGGGTCCGGGTTTAATCCCCGGCCCGGCTCGATTCTCGTCTCTGTGTGCATGGAGTTTGCATGTTCTCCCTGTGCTTGGTGGGTTTCCTCCCACTGTCCAAAGACCTGCAGATTATGCTAATTAGCATTCCCAAAATTGTAGTGTAGTGGGTGTGTGTGCCCTGCGAAGGATTGGCACCCTGTCCAGAGTGTACCCTTTCATGTGCCTGAAGTCTCCTGGGATAGGCTCCAGGCTCCCTGCGTATCCCTGAATATGGGATAAAGCGGTATAGAAGATGAGTGAGTGAGGAAACAGCATAAAGAAAACATATGATGTCTGTGGCAGATTTCTTGGTACCAGTAGAGGAGATTTAACTATTTCATACACTGCTGATCTACTGGCAAGTTTGTGCAACAAAGAAAAAGACATAAAACTTTTGTGAATGACAGTTCTGTGGGTGGAAATGGCCCAAAAACAAAAGGTGGCCAGAATTTTCAAGCTGTCAGATCAGATATACCAACTCACACTTTATACACCTATGATGAGTGTTCTGCTGTGGTAACCCATCCACTTCAAGGTTTCATGCATCTTCTAAGATACTTTTTTTTTTGCCTATTTTGTTACTACAGACCTCCTGTTTGGTCATTCTCCTCTGATTTTTCAATAAAGTTTTCAACCCACCGACCAACTCTAGAGACTGTTGCACTGTTCACATGAGATTTAGCAGGTTCAAACTAGTCTATCTTGCACCAGCAAACAGGTCATGGTTAAAATCAAGAGAGAACTTAGTAAATTGGTAGATTACTGTAGATTACTGTACGAATAGGCAGGTCTACAGATATTCCTTATAAAGTGGATTGTGAGTATATATACATTATATGATCTACTGATTTTTAGACATTAATTTCTCAGATGCTTTGGCCAAATAAGACTTTATGGCATTATAACTAATTTAACCAGTGTCATTTTTTTTTACTTAACAGAGCCTCCTGTAATGATTGTCTATCCCAAGGAAGATGTTTATCTTGATCGACACGTTCCAGATGAAATTGTCCTCAGTTGTGAGCTTTCACGTCCAAATGCAAAAGTGACTTGGTTAAAGGATGGACAGAAACTTCAAGAAAGTGAAAATATGAAATTAAAAACAGAAGGTCCCTACAGAAGACTGAAGATTATTCACAGTAGAGTTGAAGATTCAGGAGAGTATGTCTGCGACACTGCTGATGACTCAAAATTTTTCCATTTAAGCATAAAAGGTACATACAATCTAAATTATGAGAAATATATTGTAAAAGTCCCTGTTGTTTGATTTATAAAAAGAAATACATGTACCAGATTCATTCATTCATTCTCGTTCGTCTTTACCAAAGGGATGAGTGGAAGTTGAGGTGGCAACATGTTAGCAAGTTCAACCCAGACTTTTTTGATCCCTTTCAGCTCTGTTCCATTGCTACTCCATTTTATTGAGTTCTTAATTCAATCATGGAAAGTAAGCCCAGCAACCAAGCAAAGGAACCTCATTTTAACTGCCTGTACCACCAGGGGACTAAAAATGAAAGCTTTCTGGGAAAAATGAGAACCTGCTGTATCACCTCAAATCAGGACAATGACGATATCTCTGGTCATGTCACCCACCAGCGGTGGAGTCTCCCCCTCACCTCAGTCCCTTCAAGAAGAAATCTCCTGCCTCAGACTTGAAGTTAGACTTGGAGAATTATCCCATGAGCCCTCACGAATCTGTGCAAGAGAAAGGAAAGAGCTGGCCCAACATTCCCTTTAGATCTCAAGTACCATCAGATAGAGACTATTCTCCATATCTCTGGCATTACATTTTAGGGGGTTCCCTAATAACTGAAACTGTCCACTTTTTTAACAATGGACCACCATCCAATATTGCAGTCCAGTACAGTCCAAAGGTATCTTACACATCATCTATGGGTGAAACTCATTCACTCACATCCTTGCCACTATGAAAGCATAAACAGCTCAGTCATATAAATGGACTCAAAAACCAGAGATTTCTGACACTGCTTCACAAATTGCTCAAACAATATCAGCAAGAGAAGTCAACTAGCCTCTGCATATGCTCAGCAGCATTTAGCAAGGACTGCAGATGCCAGAACATCTCTGATCTCCCATGACTAAACTTTTGCTTTTGGAACTGCTTATGATGCAGACATTCTGGCTCTCATATACTTCTCAATTGAATCAGGAGAGCTTCCAAATTTGAAAACCTCCCTGACCACTGGCATCCACCAGCATGTGGTAGGGTTACATCCATGACAGACACTGCCAGACTTCCAGCCACAAATTCTTGTGGACTTAGTACATAGTAGTTTGAGACTCAACCTCTCTGATATGAAGGTAAAAGTTCTTTTCATTCTCACTAAAGGCTTTCCCAAAAACTTAGGAGACCAGAATGGTTTCCTGGTTTTAAAGGTACAATAAATCTACCATGACAACTCACTTAAGAAACACCCCTGAACAAACATTAACTGCAATGTTCTCAGCCAATAACTTTTGATCTCCAGACCTAGAAGAGGCCTATTTTTGTGAGGACTCTGTAGTAAGAGAAAGAACACCCCAATGGTAATAAAGCCCATGTGTAGATGGCCATCTACATCTAGTCAATACTTTGTCCAAGTCTCACACCAACTCAGGCTCTGTCCTTGCCAGTAAAGAGACATTCCACATTCACAAATGATTACAAAATAGGTGGCATGGAAACGTATTAGAAGAGACAAGACACTAGGTTTTTCAACCTTGAAGCTGCATACACCACATTTTCCATCAGCGTACTTCATAGCCATGAAGTGTTAATTGTCTCAAGTCTGATGTGATCTGTTCCAATAGATAAAATGTAAATTATTTAGAGTACATTCTGAAAGACACATGGTACACATGGTGCAGATCAATTCCTGCTTTCTGTTCACCCAAATGAGGATGGGTTCCCTGTTGAGTCTGGTTCCTCTCAAGGTTTCTTCCTACTGCCATCTCAGGGAGTTTTTCCTTGCCACTGACGCCCTCGGCTTGCTCATCAGGGACTGTCTGACCATTTTGATTCATACACATTCACATTCCATACAAACTTCAATAATTCTTTTGATTGTGTAAAGCTGTTTTGAGACAATTGACAATTGTTTTATTTATAAAAAATAAAACTGAATTGAATTGAATGAAACAACTTTGCTGTTTTAACATTGTGCTTTTTCTCTAGATATTGTTCTACACTGATTATTAAAGTATATTCTCAATACTGCCTTTAAAAATGTACATATACAGACCTACATATAGATAGTTCAGATTGGCATTCTGAATATGCAATATCAAATTGTATTCTGCTGTACCCCAACCCTGTTTAGTCTTGTTACACTTTGTAGATCTGTTGTAAATAACATTCCTATTTGTCTGATTGCATCAGGTACTGACCTCCTTATATTTGTTCCTACAGAACCCCCAGTACGCATAGTTTCCCCAAGCCAGTCTCAAATGGAACTTTGCCAGCAAATGTCAGAGAGAATGGTTCTGAGTTGCGAAATTTCCAGAGCCAATGCTTCTGTGCGCTGGTATCGAAATGGGCTTGAAGTAGAAGAGAACAGCAATCTAATTCTTGAAGTTGATGGTGTTTACAGAAGACTCATTATACCAGAGACAACAGTCAGTGATTCTGCAGAATATGTGTGTGACACCAATGATGACTCTGTCACATTCTTCGTAAACATTGCAGGTGATGTAATTTACCTACACAAATCAACTAGGAATACGGAAAGAAATCAAACAGTGTTGCCGGATGTTTGTGAACAACTGTCCATCACACATGTAGTTTTTCCCAAAAGTGTTGACACAAAGCTGGAATCACACAACTGTGTAGGATGCCTTTGCATGCTGAGCATTACAATTTCCCTCTCAATTTAACCAAGTGTCACTTCCTCACTTGACATCAGTCCTCTCTAAGGCTCTTGTAGTTGAATTGGAAATGCAGCCAAGTTCTAAAATCTAGAGAAAAGCCTTCCCATAAAATTAGAGGCTATCAAAAAAGGAAATGAGTAACTAAATCTGGAATGGAATGTTCAACAAGCACATATGGACGTGATGGTCAGGTGTCCACAGACTGTCCATTTGGTGGACTTGATGTTACACATATTTATTTTTTTGTCATTTTAATTGTTATACAACTAATTCATAAGATGACAATTTCTGTTCATGCAGAACCCCCAGTTCGATTTATTCGACCAAGGAAGATGGCTTACGAAGTTGAAAAATTTGTTGGAGAAACTATACTGCTTGATTGTGAGGTGTCTAGACCAAACGCCGAAGTCAGCTGGAAGAAGGATGGAGAAGAGATTGAGGAAACCAGTAATATAACCATAACTGAAGATGGCAGTACACGACAGTTAACAATTCATTCATCAAGGCTCGAAGACGCAGGCCAATACTTATGTGATGCCAAAGATGATGTAATGGATTTCAGTTTGAAAATAAATGGTAGGGTTTTGTTAAAACTATTAATAGTAAATTGGCTTTATTATTGCCAATGTCCCTATAATGTGTTTTATTATTCTTTTGCAGATTGGCCACTCGTATTTCTGCAAAAACATGATATCTTAACAGACAGGCATTTTCTCGAGTCAGATGCCATTGTACTCAAGTGTGAACTTTCCAGAGCAAATGGTGTAGTCTTCTGGTACAAGGACAACAACAAAATCGTGGCTAATGATCACTTCACTTTTGAAGAAGAAGGGACCTTCAGATCTCTGATTATCTTAAATGCAGAGGTCGAGGACACTGGTGAATACACATGTAATTCAAAGGATGATAAAATTGTCTTTAATGTCACTGTGCAAGGTATGTTCAAAATTTTTGTCACATGCTACTGTACTGTAGGTGCAAAAATATGTATTTATGCACAATACACTAACGCTTAATTTTATGTTTATTTAGAGGCTCCAGTGTCTATCCTAAGAAAAACAAGGACCCCAGAGCACTACTCACTCGTTACTGGAAATGAGCTGATCCTTGAATGTGAGGTGTCTCGGGAGAATGCCACTGTTCAGTGGCTCTGTAATGGGAGAGTACTGGAGGCAGATGAGAGAATCCACACTGAAGGAAGAGGCACAATGAGAAAGTTTGTACTCTCAAACCTTCAGGTGTCTGACTCAGGAGAATACACATGTGATGCCATTGATGACAAAATGAACATCATGGTGACTGTTAAAGGCAAGCTTACCATGACTTCCCTGAATATCATCAGCAGACTATAAGGGCAATACATTTTAACCTTCAGAAATAACACTGCATAAAGCAATGCTAACCTCCAAATATAATATTTTGTCTTCGTTTAACAGAGCCACCATTTAAGTTTATCAAAAATGAAGAGATAAACATTTCTGCCTATGAAGAGGAAAGTGTGACACTGTGTGCTCAGGTTAACAGAGATAATGCTTCGGTGCAATGGAGAAAGGAAGGCAGGAAGATCAGAGATGATCGTTTTCATGCCACAAGTGATGGCCGTACACACTACCTCACTATCAACCATCTTAGAAAATCAGATTCTGGAGAATACGAGTGTGATGTTGGCACAGACAAAGCTTGTTTCAGTGTACAAGTCAAAGGTAAATCATTACCCCTTTATATTCAAATCCTTAGGCAATTCAATTATTGTGAAATGAAAAAAAAAATATTTAAAATACATTTTATAAATGTTAATCGTGTGTTTACAGATATTTTTAAACTGTATTATTTTCTTTTAGGTATGAAGGTAAAATTTTCCAAGCCACTGCAAAATGTTGTAGGGCTCAAAGATAGCGACGTTGTTTTGACGTGTGAACTCCACACATCCAAAGGTGATGTCCAGTGGCTAAAAGACAACCAAGAAATCACACCAAATCGACATTTTACAATACGTGCTGATGGTCAAGCAAGAAGCCTCAAAATACACAAATTAACAGATGCTGATGCAGGAGAATACACATGCGAGTCAAAAGATGAGAGAACATGTGCAACAGTAGTAGTCAAAAGTAAGTATATTTCACTTCATATCTAAAAGCTCAATAATTCAAAACTGATGACAAGTTTAAACTTGATTCTAAATTAAAGATTTGAAATCTGAATTATGCAAAAGTATTTGTAATTATTTGTGTTTGAAGAACAATTTAAGTTTATCTTAAATGTAAACATCAGCCATAACATAACATTCACACATTAATATTAATTATCAATTATATACAAGCAAACTGGAGACAGGATCATGGGTACCCATGCCTGTCCCATGCCCAAGTCTGTCCAGGATGATTCAACAGAAAAGCTAGTACAGCACAAATTTGGTTGGTTGATCGGGCCTCTAAACTTCCCAGACCCCAAAACAATTAAGCACCCATCCCTGATCCCATGCACTGGCTCCTCCCTGCAACCTACAACACCAAAAAGATCTGCTACCAATGTTTGAAAGACACCACAGCATATACTTTTATGGTATCATGCCTCGAGGGGCCAGAGCTGCCCAGACACAAGGGGAACCTACACAATATTGGGTGTAATGTTTTGTGTTGTATTGTTATGAGGTATTCATTTATTTATTTTATGTGTATTGCTTTGAGCAATAGTTCCTTCAAGGTCAATAAAAATGATCTATCCTTCTAATATGTCCTCTCTGGTTATTTTAAGCACCCCGTTTTGTGGAGTTTATTGCTGAGCTGTACAATATAGCTGTAATGGAAGGAGAAGGTGCAACATTCAAGTGTGTAGTTTCCCCAGAAGACGCAAAGATGGTCTGGTGTATGAATGGCCGGCCCATTACATCAAATGAGAAGTTTAAAATCTCAAGTAATGGACTCTGCCACACGCTGCATATCAGAAACTGCCAGTTATCAGACAGCTGCAAGCTAACAGCAGAAGCAGAAGGAGTGGTATCCAAAGCTGTTCTACAGGTTCAAGGTGAGAGATTATTTATTGCTAATATATTACATTTCTTACAATTGTTTAATTATATTTGTTCTAAACACAACATGTCGGAACAACATTCTAATTTAATTTCTGAAAAGCCAGAAAGGTTTTATTTTTAAAATGTTCTTGAAATGTTTTGGATGTAAAGCATAGGTCAAACATTTCCATTACACCGGTGAAACGTGTGAAACAGGGGCATTAGATAAATTCTTTGAGAGCTTGTACAGGTCTTTACTGCCATGGCAACATATTTGCAATAAATAATGACCCCTTCAGACGTGGTTGTTGAAAAGGGGCCTATAATGATTTGCACTTAGCAGCTTCTCCAGTCAGAATTCCACTGTTAACTGACAGAGGCAAATGGTCATTCTCCTGTGTACAGTATTAGGGACACAAGAATCGCAATTATACTGTATGTAGCAGGCATATGCAATAGATTCTTTGTACCACAGCCTACCTTTATGGTAGGGTCTGTTTTCAAAACATGTCTAGACATTGATGACCAATTAGAGACTGACTGTCTACAGAGAAACAGGTGCTGTTCACGAAGAAAATGAAGTCAGTGGTGGCAGAGGAGTTTGGGGAGGCAACCCTCGAGGTGGAGCTGAGCCTGGAATCTGATGAAGTGCAGTGGATGAGACAAGGTGTGGTCATTCACCCAGGACCTAAGTTTTCCCTGCAGCAGAGTGGCCAAAAACATACACTCACACTCCACAATCTTGCCCTTTCTGATCGTGGGACTTACAGCTGTGAAACCCTTCATGACCGCACACAAGCCGAGGTCACCGTGGAACGTGAGTCTGCACTGCTGTCTATTTGTCACTATGTGTTGTTATGCTTTGTTTACTGTGGTTGCTGGTGACGCCGCTTTGACACCGAGCCCTTGTTGCTGTTGTTGTTTTCTTTATGCCAGTTCAATTAACTGAGTAAGAGTAATATGAGAGTGCCATCAGTGACGCTTGTTCCACGGTTTGACAGTCAGAAACAGCTGAGAGACAGATGATTCCCAAAGAGCACTCTTCTGTATTGACATAAGATCAGAAGCCCAGGACAATCCAATTAAGCAGGTCAAAAAAGAACCAGATCAAGGGCTGGATAAAAGTCTTCTTGTGGCTGCCATTCATTCCATTTGACTTGGCTGTGAAAGTGTCAAGATTTAACGTAGAGAGGTCTATTCACCAATTCCAAAATCACAGAATTTGCGGTAATGAAACAGCCTTGAGATTGTTCCTTCTAATTCAGAGATTGAATTAGTTCCACATTCACCATATTGTCCCCAATTAGTATAAGTTCTGCCACTGTGTGTATTCTCTGAATTCTTACTCGAAAAATCATATTCACTTGGCAGTAAATTATAATGTTGCACATGGTGCACCACAAACCATAAACCAGTGTACAGTAACTCAATATTAAAGTAGCAAAGTAACACTTCCCATGATAAATACCAGAGCACACTTGAGTTACTTATTGGTAGGGGTGTACCAGTAAGTATATTCATACCGTACCATTTGGTCCAAATTGTAATACGAGTGAATACAATCCAGCTTTACAAGTGTTGGTTATTTGCTCCATAAATAATACATTCGGTTGATTTCAGCTTTAACGTGATTTCCTAAATATCCTAAGCAATACTGAACATATGTATGACAGCGTTTTTAACCTGTTGAATACCTTGTACATTGTAGACTGCCAATACAAAGTACACAGTTAGATCTTCTCAATTGTTGTGGCACTTAACAACATAAAATATATGCTTCCAATTTTCTCTGTTGAAAAAAAAGGTTGATTTTTTAAAACATGAAAAGGTGATTTTTTAAAAACATGAATAAGAAAATATTCCTTATTTAAAAGAACCACGGTTGCACCATTTGCTATTAATAACTGAAATGTTGTTCAGACCTCCAGAACAAATTAAATCTTTGTCATATCCTGATTCGAATAAGATTGCAATCAGATTGCTTTCATGTAGTCTGAACAGTAATCAGAAAAATCTGATTTGAATCATTTTGCTAATCCGATCTGAAATCAAATTCAAATCTTATTCCTAGACATGTGTCTCAAGCTGGACACTCTTCCTGCTCAAACTGGATTTCAAACTGTCCATTACACCACTCGCAACCTGACATTTGCGTTTGATAACGTGGTATCGGACATGGATACATGGTTGAAAAATGAGCAGGGAGACAATGGAAGAATTTGAGATGGAAATAATAATTTTAATTCTGTAGAAAGTTTAGTTGCTATGCTTTAGGAGGGTCTTTTTTTTGTGCATTTTAAAAGCTATGCCCTTGATTTTTTTATGTGGCTAAATTAATCGTCTTCAGAAAGAGTGACTGCAGTATGGAAATGGAGAGCCAATAGTTTATGACAATAGTTTAAAAGTTAAATGTTTGATACCACTTTTCATGCATCAGTGCAGGCAGAGGTAGACTGAATTGACTGAAACAGGGCGAAATATTAGGAAATATTATGCTGCAAGGGAGCCTCCGGCATTGTTACCGCAGCGACCGATGCAGATAGGTTAACAATGTGTCAGATTTGGGCTGGCGGTCTGACCATTTTAAATTAGAGTGTGGACAGTCAGTCCTAACTATCAGATTTGTGAAACAAATTACCATACCTAATTACTAAGAGTTTTTTTTTCATATGCCTTGATGTGAATTTGTTAGTTTTTTTAGCAAATTATGTCCAGTTTACTAATGCTTTCAAAAACTGTAAAGAACAGACTTATAAAGCGCATACTTCAACATAAATAGTAAGTGAAGGAGCAATTTCAGGCCCAGAATTAGGGCAATAAAGTATCCATGAATAAGCTGTGTTAAAATGCAAGACTCCATTTCTCCAAATGTGCTGCCCTTATCATTTTCAAATGTATTTAATTTACCAGCTTACTTTCCATCACTTAAATTAAATTATTATTATAAAATTAGAACATTTAAAATAAAATTTAGTTTAATATCAATACCTTACCCTTGCTAAAAAATCCTTGTTCACAGCAATAAACCAAGCTGGTAAATAGTGGTGCAAAATTAATCGTGTACAAATCGGAATTGCAATATGGCCACGTGCAATTATTTAATCTCTGAAGGCTACAATTTATTAGAGTTAATATACACATGGGGATTTTATGTAAAGTTCATCAGCAATTTAAGTATTTGTTTATTTTTTAAATAATTGATAAAAATTATAAAATTGATAAATATTGCCAAACATCCTAATAATGATATCATTTGTGCCATCATTTTCTGTTAACCTAGAAAAATACAATTAAAAATGAAATGATTCACTTACTAAATAATTATTGCAGTTTAAATCCCAGGAGCAATACGTGTCAAATTAATGACAGTGTGATTTTTTTTTTCATTAAATCATGTAGCTATATATATATATATATATATATATATATATATATATATATAATGTGTGTGTGTGTGTGTGTGTGCGCTGTAGGGAAATGTCAGTGCTTTGCTCGTCATTGGCACCTCATATGAATTTGGATCTCTTTTCATAGCAGCTAAATATATGCACTGGCCTTCAAACTCTAGGGTGGTGTCACCAACCCATATAAATAAACTTTAATTTTTTTTTCTATGGGGAATGCCTGTCTGTTTGAGAACACTTTATAATACAATATAAACACTGTCTATCCTTAAAATCTGTTCCTAAGTCCATTACCCAAGAAAAACATACTTTAACAATGTACAACAATGCGCCTGTGATTTCTTATTACTACTGTTTTCATTTGCATATAGCACGGAAAGTTAAAATATGCAAAGGACTGAGCGAGATCCAAACATTTGAACGTGAGACAGCATCTTTCGAGGTGGAGCTGACGCACAGCAATGTTGAAGGAATGTGGCTAAAGGATGGAAACCGCCTCAAAAACAACAACCACTGGCGCATGACTACCAAAGGCAGCATGCACTGCCTGACCATAGCCAACCTGTCGCTGGAGGACACAGGAACCTATACATTCTCCATCGAAAATGCAAGATCATCTGCTAGACTTATTGTTAAAGGTAAACACTCTGATTACAATAAATTCTCATAATTTGTGAATCCTGAAAACAGTATTTGCTTAGAACTTTGAGATTTACAATACATCATTTATTGTATTAATGTATATTGATATGATTTATATGAAATTATGTTCAAGCTGCAGCAGGAGTAAGGTTTAAAATAATCAACATTCAGCAATATTGCAAAGAACACTGCAACTGTTTTTCCATTATTTATTGCATACTACTATATGGGTAAATTTTCACAGCTAAACTAAGTCGTTGCAGCTCATCTAATGCAAACACACAATGCAAACCATGGACTCCACTGCTGCTTATGTTTTGATAAAGTGTCGTTCAAAAACAATATTTACACTCGAGCTTAAATATTTTAAATATAATTAAATCCTGAATGCATTGCATAATACACAGATGACCAAAATAGTTCATTTGCCCACTAACTGTAACAAGATGTCTGATAGCAATTAACTTATAAGGGGTGGAATTCAGTCTGGAGTAGGCCAGTCACTACAGGGGGTAAGACTCTGAGGCATGATGCAAGTCAACATGATGCAAGACGGTTAAATTTCAGACGGTGATGGCAGTACAATGGAATGGATTAACGGCTTTCACTGCGGCCCTTCCTTCGTGTCGACTTACACGTATAAAAAGATTTTGATCGCATGGCCAGAGTGCAGCTACCGAAACTTTTCAAACATTCATCAAGCATACGTTCATAGTATGTAAGGTAATCTCTTCTATGCCAAGTCACTCAATGGGGCTTATCTGTTGGAGTCTGTGAGCTGTCAGTGAGGATGACAATAGATTGAAAATGCCACTGCAACAAAGGGCTCTCTGTGCATACACGACCATTGCCAAGTTAAGTCTGGTTACATTCAGTCCATCATCATACTACATTGGATTAGCAATATCTGACTCTTAAGCACTTGAAAAGAGCTATGGAGGTCAGCTTAATGCAATCTGTGTGCCACATACTGTACATGTCTGCACAGGTGTAACAGTATGGAAATAGGAAGTTTAATCTACATATTCAATATTTAAACAGGTACCAGTTTGTATTTCATACTGTGACCATGGATGAAATATGCTGAAATAAACATTTTCCCATTTGCTATATACAGTGTGTATTAGTTAGGATTTTTATATACAACAGTCTCTAAAGTTAGGTGGAAAAACACTGACAATTCCATGGTTAGAAAGCCTCATATTCTTGTTCTTGACTGACAGGACCTGATTTGGTCTTCTGCCATTGTGCTCCATACACCTCGCTGTTTGATGTCTGTGATGCTTTTCTGTTCACCATGGTTGTCAAAGCATGATAATTTGAGATACCGTAGACTTCATGGCAGCTTAAAGTAGTCTGGTCATTCCCATTTGAGCTCTCTCATCAACAAGATGTTTCAGCCTGTCGACGTTCTAACCCTCCACACATCCCAGCACATACAATGCCACTAAATCAACATCAGCACTGCTGTGCAAATAATGATTCATGACTAAAAAATAGGGCAGTGGGAGAAAGTCGCTTGCAAAATGTTACAAAATACTACCAGGTATAATGATGATAGGTATAGCTAGACATGGGGTCGGTGAATGTGTGGTGGAATATGTATACATCATAACTGGGAAAAGCAAAGTGTCTCCTTCTAATATCATTATACAATATAATAGATCAAATTAGGAACTCTTCAAAAATGACCCGTGCATCCATGCAAACAAACTGGTTCGGTCATTAAAAGAGGCCTCGATATAATTTGGCGGACAAGGGTTTGGGTTCTTTCTCCAGGGCCTGAAAGAAGGTCACTGGTGTTTCTGGCATTTCATGAGATACAAGTCACAAGTACAGTCCCATAACTGCTAAACTACTCCTGTAATATGAGAAACATAATTCATAGTATTGTTGGACCTTCATTTCTTCAAATGGGCCTTTCTTTTACAATCCTCTGTTTAAAAAACATCTTCCACCGGATTTGTTTAGAAACACCAGTGTCCATTTTGAAAAAGCTGGAGGATAGCACTTTCCCAGAGGGTACAGGAGCCACCCTGGAGTGTGAGCTGTCCAAATACAATGTCACCATCAAGTGGACAAAGGTAAGAAAACTGCTGAATTATAATTAAGTTTTACACGTTGCTGATGTTGTTATTATGATGATGATTATTATTATTACCTTATTAAGTGCCTTTGCTGTTATTAACATTATTAATAGTATTCTTAGATTTTGATGATAATAACACATTATTATGGACCTTATAGCAATCACTACTTAATTATGTGTTAATGACCATTATGTTTCATTTTCATCATGATAAGATTTGTCATAGATAGAACTGGAATATTTTGTTAGCCTATGGTTCAGTGGTGTTCTTGTCTGACCTAGAATGGAGAGGAAATTAAGCCAGGTAAGAATCATCGTATATACTCCATGGGAAGGAAGTGCTTCCTGCAGATCCTGAGATGCGGTCTGGGAGATTCGGGCGTGTATGTGTGCGATGCCGGAGATGCCACCACTTCCTGCTCTGTCGAAGTTTACGGTAAGGAAAGAACATCTTCACAGTCATAAAATTATAACATGGCTACAAGGTGCTGTGTGCGTGCTTCTTCTGAAAAACACACTGCTTGCTGTCTAACGATACAACACTGCCACCTGCAGGAAAAAAACAAGTGTTAGTGTTGTCCCTGCTTTATTTCGGGAGCAATTGTGAAATGCCACTGGTAGCACCAGAAATATTTTCTATACAAGCACCAGTCTCATCTTTCTTTACAGTTCTAGTTTTATCACATTTGTGGTAAATATGTGGTAAATATAGTAAATATGTACTTAGAATAAGAGTGCACTGGCACATTTTTACAATAGATCAGTGGTCTAGTGGTGATCTGATCACTCCTAGGTTGTGATCCAGTAGATGATAGGAATTAAGTACTTATCAATGTCCACTGTTTGAGACACACATTCCGAAGTAAATTAAAATTAAATGGTACTGGGCTCCATCCTGTGCCTGAAACACTAGATGTGAACACAATTTAGTTTAATCTGGCTTTAGTCTGAAACCTTGTAAAAAGAATCTGAGACTCCGGAGCTCTTAGGGTGCCCAAACTGTGCCACAATAATGTTTTTATTTTTTTTATCTTTGTTCAATTCATGGCATAAAAAGTAACTATGCACCAGTGTTTGCTGAAAATATTGTGCATTTCTTCCATTTACAAGAGAGACTGTGTTAACTTCTTAAAAAAAAAAAAAAAAAATCTGTTATTTATCAAGGGGTGCCTAAACGTTTGCATAAGACTGCATGATTAAAGACTGTGGCTGGAGCTTTGTAATTACTTTTTGAAACAGAGAGAGACTTGGAGGTGTTACACAGTCTGGAAGACCTGGATATTCAGGAGGACCAGAATGCTGTGTTCATGTGCGAGCTGTCTCTGGATGATGTACCTGGAGAGTGGTTTAAGAATGGAGAGAAAATCAAACCTACTAGCACCATCAAGATCCGTCAGGAAGGTATAAACCGATCCATTATGCATTACGTCATATTTATAAAATAGCTTCTCATCAATGTCCATCCTCATTTGCTTTGCGTTTGATCGATGTTTAATTTACGTAGGACATTTCAGTACCATTCAACATGATCAAGAAATTTCTAACCTTTTTCACCTAATAATTCAAGATGACTGTAATGCCTGTCATATCTAACCCTGTAACCCAGGAACCAAACACTTCCTTCTTATGTGCAACGTTAAGGGAGAGGATTCAGGAGAAATCAAGTTTGTTGCCAAGAATGTCGAGTCTATAGCTTACCTAGAGGTGGAGAGTAAGTATTTCACTTTCCTTGTCTCAGAGTTGTAAATGTGCTTAGATCTTACCACATCATTGTTTCTTACAGGACTACCTGTGAATTTTGTAAAGCCGCTGGAGGATAAAACGGCTCTGGAGTACACTCGGGCCTTACTGGACTGCACCGTGTCCAACCCACGCTGTAGCATTCGCTGGTATAAAGGTCCTAATGTGATCCTGCCCTCAGAGCGCTTTGAGATCTGCAGTGAAGGTTGTTATCGCAAACTTGTGATTCAGGAGGTCGCAATGGAGGATGCGGGCATGTACAGCGTGCAGGTCGGGGAAAACACATCCTCAGCGCGGCTCACTGTAGAAGGTGAGGAAGTCAATTGTCAATTTACATATCCATTTAAAAGTGGACTTTTAAAAAGGCTTCTGCAATCATCAACATGAACATGGTTGTCTCCATGGTTGAACTCCATGGTCTGTCCAGATTTTTATTTCTTTCTACATTGTAAACCAATGCTGAAAGTATCCAAAATAATCTCCTTTGAACAGTTGATGTTGCAATGTGTCTGCTACTTATGCTTTGTAAAGCCCATAACTGCTCTAATCTGAAGTGCTGTTTGTTAATTGGTGATTTTTGAGGCTGGTAACCATGAACTTCTAAATTAACTTCTCTGCAGCAGAGGTAAGATTTGGTCTTGCTTTCCTGGTAAGGTCTTCATGAGTGACGGTGCTCATCGTGGTACTTTATAGGTTTTGCAAATTCACTTGACAATACTGTTCTTAAAAGAACTATTGACCTTCCCGTCATAAAATAACAACTGATTGCTTTTGTTACATACTTATGTAAATCCATATGTGTTATTTAAAAGTTAATTTCACTGTTCTGTGAAGCAGGGACAAACCTGTAGTGGTTAGCACTGTGGCCTCACACCTCCAGGCTTGAGAGTTCAACTCTTGCTTTGGGTCTGTGTGCGTGGAGTTTGCATGTTCTCCTCCTTTACTTGCCCTGGTTTCCTTCCACAGTCCAAAGAAATGTAGATGTTTCCTAAATTACCTTGAGTGTGTGCTTGTCTGACCTGAGAAGGATTAGCACGCTGCCGAGGGTGTACAATCTCGTGCCCTGAATCACCTGAAATAGGCTCCAGGCTTCCTGTGACCATGTACAAGATAAGTGGTATAGATAATGAGTGAGTGAATGTTCTGTAAAGGCTTTTCACTACATTTTGAAATGTGGCTGTGGGGTCTTGTGCTCTTCTAGTTAAAAAAAAAAAAAAAAAAACATAAGTGAGGTCAGACTGGTGTTTGCTGGTGCCAGACCATGTCCTGATGGTGCTCACATTATGCAAAGGGGCATTGTCATTCTGGAACTGGTTTGAGTTTCTTAGTTCCAGAAAAGAGAAATGATAAATAATGATATAGCCTTTAAAGACATCCTATACAATTGTGTGCTTTCCATGATTGAGAATGGACCACATATGGGCAGAGGTGCTTCCTGTCAACAAGCAAGACAGGCAATTGCTTGGGGCTCCAGAAGGCTGACAAATGAAATTATTACTAAAGGTTACCCACAATGCAGATCTTGATGCCTGCATGCTACCGTCACTTGCTGCCACTCCGAAAACTGCTCCAATGTTTTGTCAGATCGTAATTCTTGCCTACTGTTATATTCACTGCCTACAGAAACACACAAACAGAATTTCTGTTGTATATATCAAACTTATTGTCATTTACTGTACATGTTTCCACCGTACAATGAAATTCTTCCTTTGCTGCCCACGATGAATGCCACAAAACATAAATATAGGTATAGAATAGATGAGGGGTATTACTAAAGTGCAGCATTAGAAAAATTCCCATATTCCCAAGATTTAAATTAACACCAAAGTGTTTAGATTTGTCCAGTTGGACTCACTGGAGATATATAAAACAAAAGACTTAGTATGTTATTTTACAAGCAGCAGATGAAAATATGTACTGTAAACAAATAGATGGTATAGACTATACATATGTATTCAAAGTAAACTGCAAAACGAGTTATATTTCACAGAGTCTGCAAGGATTGTGCAGTGTACTGGAATACTTGTGCAAAAAACAAGTTTCAAAAATCAAGACCACCAAGTTGTCCCTGTGGGGCCCTTGAGCAAGACCCTTAACCCTCAACTGCTCAGATGTATAATGAGACAAAATTGTAAGTCCTCTGGATAAGGGCGCCTGCCAAATGCCTAAAGCTAAATGTAAAAATCCACAAAGAGTGCGTAAATTCCGCAATGTGTGTGAGAAAGTCCACAATGGTGTGCAAGGCGGCAATGGATGTGCAAAGTACACAATGAGTGTTCAAAATCAGTGTCAACAATCAAATACAAATGGTAGACCATGATTTTAAGCTCCTGTCAGCTGTTTTGGGGTCTGATGGCAGTGGGAAAGAAAAAGTTTTTCAGCCTACAAGTCCTGCATTTCACATTTCTGTACCTCCAGACTGATGGAAGAGCTGTGAAAAGTCTGTGTTCAGCGTGGGACGGGGAGGGCGGGGGTCCTTGTGGATGGAGGCAGTTCTTCTGCAGACTCTGCGGTAGTAAATGCTCTGTGGGGGATGCTCTGTGGAGTCCGTGTGACCTTATCAGAAGATAAAATATAATGACGATGAATGCTGGTTGGAGAGAACCCCTGCAAAATTTTGCCTAGAGCCACAACAGACTCTAGGATCGCCTGTGCATATGAATGTGATCCTCATGTGTCCACACACTTTTGAGCGTATAATTAAAAGACCAATCCTGCCCTCTAGTGGTTAACGTTAAAGACTCTGAAACGTGCCTAGAGACTTTCAGAACCATTTAAGATGCCTGTTGCTAACCAACAGAAATATACAAAAAGTATATTATGTACCTTATGGTGAAAGAAAAACGAAATCTCATATAGAAGTATTAAGTAGCTGGGTCTATGCAATTTAATATACTTAAACTGCATTATAATGGGCAAAATAAGTGGATTTAAGCGGCTTTATGTTAGAAGATAAAATATTTATTTCACAGAATTAAAAAAAAACTAGCTGCAGTTTCACTGATACATTAAGCAATAATACAGGATGTAATAAATTTTATAAGAGTGCGAACTTGGATATATATAAACATACATACGTTTTATATATATATATATATATATATATATATATATATATATATATATATATATATCAAATTAAGCGCTAAACGACACTATAGTCGGCAAGCTAATGTATGCTAACATGCTGCGTCCAAATAAGCTACAATATAGCTATCTGTGCAATAAATATGAGTTATCCCCTGCTTAACTACTGATAACAAAACCCAAACACACTCTTACCCGCCAAGTAAGTGTTATATTTAATTACCTTTCGGTCGAAACCATGACGTTTTGAGGAAAACTAGCTGTTTTGTATGCACTATAAGTTTTTTTTAGCTTGTGTGCTAATCCTTAACTAGCTTATGTGCTAATCCTTTCACGTGATCTATTAACTGATTGTTTTTTGCTCCGTTTTTATTAGCGATTTGATCAAATAAATATCTGTAGTGATTGTGGGTATGACAAAAATATATAAGAAATTATATATCATAATTAAATAATCATTAATTAGAAAGAAAGACTGATTGATTGATTGATTAATTAAAAATTAAGTGACATGGGTTGCCATGATGACAGTTTTTACACTTATGAGGATAGGTAACTCATCTTTTATACTGCTTTATCCTGTACAGGATTCTAAGTATCTTATCCTATACATAGAGAACTAGGCGGGGTGCCAATCCATCACAGAGCACACATACTCTCATTCACACACTACACACAACTTGGGAACAGCAACGAGCCTAGTTTGCATATCTTTAGACTGTGGGAGGAAACCGGAACAAACCTACAAAGGAACAAGAGAACATGCAAACTCCACGCACACTGACCCCGAGATGGGAATCGAACCAGGACTCTGGAGGTGCAAGGCGACAATGCTAACCACTAACCCACCCAGCCATGGCCTGGGATAGGTGAAAGTAGAAAAAAAGCAAGCCTGTCTCAAAATATTTAATTGCGTAGTCATTCATGTCAGGCATGCACGTTTTGGTTTGAACTGTGGCCTCACACCTCCCCGGTTGAGGGATCAGTTCCCATCTTGGGTTTGTGTGTGTAGAGTTTGCATGTTCTCCGCGTGCTTGGTGAGTTTCTGCCGGTTCCCTCCCACAGTCCAAAGACAGATGAAGTTCCGGCTAATTGAGGTTTGCCAACTGCCTGTAGTGTGTGGTGTGTGCATGTGTGTCCTGCAATGGATTGGTACCCTCTCCAAGGTGTACCCTACATTGTGCTTAAAGTTTTCCTGGATAGGCTCCCGGCTTCCCTGGATATAGGATAAGCAGTATAGAAGACTGTGGCATTATGTAAACGAGAAATATTCAGTTTGCTAATTTGCCAATCATTCGCAGAGCGCACACTCACACATAATGGGTAATTTGGGAAAGCCAATTAGCCTAGTCTGAAAGTCTTTGGACTGTGGGATGAAACCTGGAAAGTACATGCACACTAAAGTACATCCACTCACGCAATGTGGGAATCAAATACTTGACCCTGGAGGTGTGAGGCCATGGTGCTAACCTCTATGCCACTGTGTTAAAAAAACAAAACAAATGCCTCTATGTCCATGTGTATTCCTGTCGGGTTCTCTGTTTTCCTCCCATCTGCCAAGAACATTCTGTGAGGCACAAAGATAAATGCCCTGGTTTTGAATACATGTAAATACAGCCCTGTGATAAACTGGTGTATTCCTGTGTTATGTCCAGCTTTCCTGGGATAGACCCCAAGATTCACTGCATTCCTGACAAGAAGAATATGGAGTTTAAAAAAACTAAGAAAATTGATAATACCATTGGACCTATAATGGAAAGTATAATAAACGTTATAAACGTTGCTCTTATTCTTGTGTTTGCATTAGCCCAGCCAATCCTGATGGTGCAGGAGTTGCAGGATGTGGGGGTGTCAGCTCCAGAGGAAGCGTGTTTTGTGTGTGAGGTCTCTGTTCCTGTGGTGAAATCACCCATTTGGACTCTAAATGGAGAGGTGCTGAAACCTGGGCCCGGAGTTCTCCTGGAGAAAATGGGCTCAGTGCACAAGCTCACCTTCAAGCACACATCAGAGGACATGAACGGTGTTGTTGTGTTTGATGCAGGAAAGGTCAAAAGCACAGCAAACCTTAATGTCAAAAAGTAAGTCAAGCTGGGTGGATCTTAAGAAAAATATAATAGCATAAGCAAATATTATGACCTTAGAATTGTGAAGTTATAATATCATGATCTGGAAGGTCATGATATATAGAGAACACAGGAGAGAAATACACTTTATACTTTATGTTCAAAATACAGTATGAGAATATTATGTGCAAGTATTATTATTTAAACATAAATAATCAATAGAAATTGACAGTAAATGGAACTGAGTAAACAGCAACACACTAGGTTTAAATTAGTATCGAATGGCATCCTGCTTCCGCTACAAGTTGTGCACATTACCTTATACAGATATACACCCATGTCCACTTTATTAGGAACACATTTAACCCTACATTCATGCCATTATCTAATTAGCCAATCATGTGGCACCAATATAATGCAAAATAACTCATGCAGACACTGGTCAGAGCATCAGATTCAATATTTAGATTAAACTAAAGAATTTTATCATGGTGTTGATGTTGGTACCAGATTGACCTTTGAGCAACTGCTGATCTTCTGGGAATTTCATTAAAGTCTTTTGGTGCAGCAGACAGTTCTACACAATTCTCAGGGTAGGGAAACATTGTTGATAATACAGGTCAGAGGGGGGAAAAGGCAAAAATGCACATTTTAAATAAATTTAAATAAATAAAAAAATTAACAAATAAATAAAGATTTCCCATGCTTCAACCAACCAATTTTAAGTAAGTATATGAGCTACTATATCTGTCCTGGCAGGTCAAAATAATTTTCCTCCGACCTGTCTTACAAATAATTAATATATTCTCACAGAACTGTCACTCACTGTTTATATGTGTGTGTGTGTGTGTGTGTGTGTGTGTGTGTGTGTGTGTGTGTGTGTGTGTGTGTGTTTAAACCCTGTGAAATTCTCTGGAGATCATCAGTTTCTAAAACCCATCTGGTTCCCATTTGCTACACACAAAATCATACAAATCATTACATTTTTCAATACAATACATTTTTCTTCTCTCTGATATTTGATGTGAACATTAGCTGAAGCTCTTAACCTGTAAATATTTTTAAAATGTATTTCGTTTTGCAATGTATGGCAGCCACATAATTATATGTTGTAACTGCATGAATGTTCCAAAAACAAACACTGTTTAAACACACTTCCTGGCCAAAAATATATATATAATTCTCTATTTCATTCAGTCACATTTAGCTTCGATTACAGCACATAATGCTAGTTATGGCCAGTTATAATGGCCAGTTCATGTGTGAAAAAGATTCCTCATGCACCAGAGTCACTCTTTCACAATTTGATTCCTGCAATATGCCTGTGTCATCAGAGAAGACAAACTTCATAGATGTAATAACCTGGTCATTCAGGTCACCACCTAACATCATTTTTTGCCACATGATGTTACTGAGCCTAGACCTGACCAACTGAAGCAACCCAGATCATAACAATGCCTCCAGGCAGTGGGCACTATATAATGGATGCATCAAATGCTTCTATTCTTACCCTGATGCATCACTCTAGAATAGGATAAATCTGGACTAATCAGACCACATGACCTTATTTTCATTGCTCCTAAGTCCAATCTTTATGCTCCCTAGCAAACTAAAGCTTTTTTTCTGATTAGTCTTACTAACAAGTGGTATTCCTATGGACACACAGCCGGCGACAATCCTGCAAGTTAACACATTGTGTGTGTGTGTATGGAAATGCTCTGACTCTGTGAAGACAAGTTGGGAATTCTACTGTTGATTTTTTGGACCATGCAACTTCACCAAGTGTTTAAGTGATCTCCATTCATGATTCATCTCCAACCATGTCTCTTCCAAAAATTGGACAGTTCTGCACTACCCTTTCCTGGTTTTAATAATGTGTTGAAGCGTTCTTACCCAATTTCAGTCATTTCAAATTTCCTTTTCTTGTTTTCTTTACTTGATGCAAGCCAATAACTTGACCCCGCTGAAATGGCAACTTTTTTTTTTTTTTTGGCCAGGCAGTGTATTTTAAAACTCAATTCACACATAAGTATAGTCAGTCTGGTGTTGAGCGGAATCAGTTATTGCAGAATCTTGATCAAACTGATTTCATAATGTGTCTTCTAATGTGTCTTCCCTTTACAGATAATCCCTGCCTGAATCGGACCCAGCTTTATTTTACAATTTCCGCATTTGTAAGCAGGGAGTTTTTCAATGAATCTATAATATCACTTACCTTCTGATGAAAATTCAATGATTTGTTACATATCATGATTTCTTGTCTGCTCAGAAGTTTTTTTTTTCCTGAATTGTAAATGACGGTAGACTTACAGTAAGTTGCAGTGATTAGGGGAATCCATCACTTATTCATCGTGAACTACTTGGACAATAAACATAGGCACACCCTCCAATATCACTGTCAATTGTTAAACACCTGGAGGAATGGATCATAACATAAAACTGGCCAGGCTCCAAGGGTGCCTTTTGTTTTGGTTTTTCCAAAAAGAACATACTGTAATCTAGGATGATAGCTATAGGGTGCTTAGGGCCAAATCTGTGTGACCGGTTTGACGAGCATGATGGAACACTGGAACACTTTGAATTTAAAATAGTCAGATCTTAATTCATAGGAAAAACATTGTATGGATTGTATGGAAAAGCAGGTTCCACTGGTGGCATCAGTACCTGACAGAATTGACACCATTATTTAAGTATAACCAGTCGACACCCTGGAGCATGGGAGTGTCAAAGTTGCATTCTGCTTGCACCTGTTGCACAAAAGAAAATCTTTTGATGATTAGTTGTCGACAAACTATCTGGTTTTTACGCTAAGGTTCATTAGTCCTGGTGCACAACTTTACTTTGTGAGATGATAAAGACTGCTGCTGACCCTTTTTTTTTTTTTTTGTCTGGGGAGCCAACACTAAAATGGGTTGCGAGGGAATTGTTTTATTATTTTACATTTATGTACATTGTCCTTTGTATAGATACCTTTTCTAAATAATTGTTTATGGATTACAAATTAAAGGAATTTTGCGAGCTATACGTTTACACAGGTGAAGAAAAGCACAGGGCCAAAAGGTTCATATGAAGGCTGAATAATGATCGCTAGTATATTGAGAGCAAGGCAGAAATATTTACTAAATCAATACTTTTATCAGACTAGTATCATGTCATTTAACAAATAGGAACATTTTCTTGAGCAGTATGACCTGTTGGATCATTCATGTGTTTTAAAAGTTTCTTTTAGTCAGCAGTAGTCCTGTTTCTTTGCTTTACATATAACCTCCAATAAAAAAAAAAATAAAAAAAAACTTTACCAATCAAGCGTCGTCATTTTTTAAAATCTTTTGTTATGTCTCACCTTGCTACACATTCAACAAACCCACAATATGTTTTTTCCATCAGTTTCATTTATGATATAGCTCATTCAGTACAGTAAAATACAATTAATAATTACAAAAGTTTCATGACTAAGTTAAAGCTGACTTAATTTAAACTCGGATTTCCTATTTCCAAATCACAGAAGGAAAAAAAAAAAAAAAAAAAAACCTTTTCTACCCATTAATGCTGAATTGGTTTGCCCTACACAAATTACCAGACAGATTACAGATGTTTGGGATGAATGCGATGCGGTTTAAATGTAGTAAAGAGGGGGCAGTACAATACAACAAATAAAAAAAGCAGAAGGTATACATGTTAAATAAATGTCTATATACACTGTGTTACTCTTGTAGTTGAGAATATCAAAGGAGACAGACAGTTAAACCTCGGATCAGGAGTTGGCTACACTGCTTCGACATGAATTCAGAAGATACTACCAGAGCGACAAGTAAAACTGAATATAGTATGCCTTAGTACTTAGTTATAATCGACTGAAACTAGCACCGATTCCTGATTGGAGTTTTGTGTGTGTGTGTGTGTGTGTGTGTGTGTGTGTGTGTGTGTGTGTGTGTGTTTTTCTCTCCATTCAACAAAGGGTTTAACACTAAAAATAAGAGCAGGAAAGAAAAGCGCCAGTGGTTCAGTTGTTAAATGCTGATACAGTATGACTGGGCAGACGACTGATTTCACATCAGTTTTACTTGCATAGTGACTCTCATACATTATCAAGAACTGTAGTGATAAAAGTCATAAAACACTGCATGAAACTGAACTCCAGGGGGCGCAATTTCTTCTAAAAACCGAGTCGAGCATTACACTGAAACGCCTGGCTTAGGTCTTAGTCTTATTTTTATTTTATTTTTTACATTGGAACAGGACTGCTGATCTATACTGTAATGCACTTTTATCAGGTCAATCTAGATGAACGATTTTATATCACTCCTACTCGCATAAACCTTTCAGGGGTTGAGGAGTCCTGATCCTAAGTAACAAGCTGGTGTTGTGCTGGAAAAAAAGCCTCTGATGCTTCAGCAATTGTGGCTTATTACCCTGATCGTACAATGACATCTTCAAAAAGGATAAAGGACAGCATCAAAGATCAGAGCGAGCTGAAAGAGATATTACAGATCATCACGATTTTCTTCTCCAGAGCGCAGAACCATCCCAGATCGCTGTTGAGTTCAGTTAAGTACTTGATTACATTTACCAGCATTCCTGGGTTACAGAAATCAGCGGGGAAAAGCATAGACTTGTTATGTAAAGTGGACAACAACAAAACCTGTTATAGAAGATTGTAAAATAAATAAGGGTGATCTACGAGATTGAGAAGGTCTTCAGGAATGTACCACGTCACCAGATATGGGATTCGGTTTCGTTTTGACGTCGTATCAAAACAACATGCGATCAGCGAGGACAGTGAACAGAACATTTTAGAAAAAAACATGCAGATCAGCAGGCTGCTGCACCTGGAGTCTTAGCCACTAGAATATTTGTCATCTTCTATTCGTCTTAAGATTTTAAACATTGTGTGTCCAGGGTTAGTACCGATCTACTTGTGTAACGTATAATCTGATGTCATAAATATATTAAATCTAGAGTAATCTGGACATCCGATACAATTTTCACTAACAAGGAGAAAAATAAAGGGACAGGTTCATATACAGACGAAAGAAAACAAAACAAAACAAAAAAATAAAGACAGTTGTGCTTGTAAGAATGAAGCATAACTAAAACCTTTAGGCTAGTTTCTCTCTCGCTCTCGGTGCAGCTCTACACTCATTATCATAAGTCGAGAAAATCAGCATGGCCATACCGTTATCATGCCTGTACAAAAATCTATTACAAAAAAAGACAAAACACCAACGTTACAAACAGCTTAATCATCATTGTCACCATCGTCGTCACCATCATCATCATCATCATCATCATCATCAAAAAGTCCTCCTGTCTTCTTTTGATTATCTTATCTGAACATATCACCAAATCTCACAGCATCAACACTTGCGAAATAGTCCATCTGATAGTGCTAAGCCTGAACCGTCCGCGTTCGTTGGCATGGCTAGGTCGACGAAGTTGCGCGGCCAACACTACGCACCCAGGTCGGTGTGTTTAATGATAAAAAGGCTCTTGTAAAATGGACGGCAACTGTTGGATCTGTTTACTTTTTTTCAAGTAATATAATAAAAGTGACAAATGGTTATGAATTTATAGATTTGATAAAGAGCACTTGGGTCATAGAAGACGGACTTCGGCAAATCCTTGGCCTCGGTGATGGACAGTAAGCATGCTCGGTGTCATTTTCTTTAAAGATGTTCTAGGCTTCTTTATCCGCTATCCTGAGAACAGAAACCGTATTACCAGCGATGCCCTTCCTGCTTCCCTTTACGGAACATCCGTAAAGTCTGAAAACAGAACATGATTGTACATGTACACCATTTTTCCATTAAGAAGTTAAAATCAGGGAAAGAAAATAATGACATAACTGTTTACATTTGGGATGGTTTAAAAAAAAAAAAAAAAAAAAAACCTCGTTTGCTACGTGATTGGCATTCCCACTGTTTGAGGTAACCTCATTGGGGAAAATAATGCCTTAAAAGAACAGCACTGACATTCTGGCAAATCAGCTCATGTTTCATTCGAGACCTGCGTAGTAACTTCTACACCGACACGATTTACACGAACAGCAGATTCCAATGAGGAATTTACTGACGTAGTTCATCTTGAAGAAAGCAGGCAAAGGAGCCGAGAGGTTTTAGAGTTTTAAAAATGTCAAAAATTTAAACATTTCCTTTTCTTAAAAAAAAAAAAAAAAAAAGAATTTGGATTAAAATGGATTAAATGTTCAGCTCTAAAACGCACTACGTCTGATTTTCCTTTTATACTCCAACTTTCTATGCAACTTTCTATGTTCTTATCTGACACGGGCCCGCTGAAAGACACATTGGGTCGGTCTATAAAAGCATCTCACAACGTAAGCACACAAACTAGACAGAATGAAAGCATGATGCTTTACAATTACAAAACAAAACTGCTTCCTTTTAACAATACAGGCCTGCACGGAGGCAGCTCAGTGTCAGGCTCTTTTCCCCACCCTGTTTTGGAATGAATCAAAAAGTTCCCTCGGCTCTTATAAACGCCTGGGGAGAAATTCTGGTTCTCCGAGTAGCTTGAAAAATCTGTTCACTCCGAACGGCCCTAATACGCACGTTCGGCAATGTAAACCCATGAAACATGAGGCTACTTGCAAAAATGTTGGCACCTCAGTAAAATAAATGTAATAATCTACTGTATGGTCTTTAAAAAAAAAAGAAGAAAAAAAAAAGAAGACAAAAAATAAAGTCTAAAATCAGCAATAATCCTTTTAAACAGGGCATCCCTTGACCTTACCTTTAAAGTGGAAAAAGAAAGTTATAAAAGAAGAAATAACATTATTCAAGTGTTAAAAAAATTATACATTTCTTTTTTCCTGTTTGTGTGTGTGAGAGATAAAGCAGTCCTTCACAGTTCCATCGTTCTAGCCATACCAGGTTTCCATCAAGATCTCTGTAAAACCACCTGCGAATGGAATTCTGGGTAGGTGATGAGGAGCGAGCCAGCAGCAGATCCCATGTAAGCAGGGAAGTGGCGCTCTGGGACCCCGCCAGCCTCCCTGGCCCCGTGGTGAAAGCTGCCCCGTCGACCGCGCTAGCTGATAGTCCTCTGCTGTTTGAGCACTGCGTACACGTCGTCCACTTTACTTAGTCTCTCGAAGAACGGGATCAAATCCAGCAGCTCTGTGTCAGACATGTCATCAAACCAAGAGGCTACGGGTACCTGGATGCAGTCATTCAACAGCGAGGGGTGGTGTTAAAGGAAACGTGACAAATGATCATGACATGGACAAATCAGTGAACATGCACAAAAGACAGATACACATTATACACTCTAGAGGTAGACAGAGAGAGAGAGAGAGATACAGGGACGTACAGCGTTGTCTGGGTGGAAGATGTATGACGCTGGGGAGTTATCCACGATGATGACTTTGTTGAGGTCCCTGCCGAGGCGGCTTAGGTCCTTGACATAGTTTCCACGATGAAACACGCAGGATTCTCGAAAAAGACGGCAGCGAAACGCACCCCATTTATCAAGCAGGTCCGACACGGGATCTGCATACTGCACACAAAGAAAGAAATTAATGCGATTTCGTTAAGCACAGCGATTGCCTAGTGGAAAGCTAGGTTCAACAACTAGAAATGAAAACTAATCCTTATTTTCTTTATTCATCTTTAGTAAGCACTCCATAATGGTCAGGCTTGCTGTGAATCTGGAGCCAATACAAGTAACACTAGGTATAAAAAAAATCAGCCTATATGTTAACCTTATTGCAAACAACAAATAAAAAAAATCCATATTTAATATCCATAAGTTAAAATAAAATGCATTACTTAGTGGCATGACGCTGCATAGTGCTGTAATTCTGTAGCACATAAGACTTGTTGGAGATCATGTGACAACTTTTTTCCCCAAGCAGATTAATTACAATGAACGGATGACAGAAATTCTGCATGCACAAAGACTAGGGCTGTCAATATTAACTTATTAACATGTGATTCATCCAGAAATTTCAACACATTACAGTGGAACCTCGGATTGCGAGTGTTCCGCAAGACGAGCAAAGATTTTTAATAAATTTTGACTTGAAAAACAAGCATGTCTTGGTTTACGAGTGCCGGTTTTGAACCTAATGGCTGCCCGTAATCACAGGACGGTTATCCGGCCGTGTGATAATGAGACAATGATGAGATAATAAGATGACTGGCAGATATGATGAATGCCAAGTTTCATTATAAAAACCTTCTAGATGGAAGTTTGAAATAAACCATTAAAAGTTGTGTGCTCGAGCTACCTTCAAGGGGAACATTTTTTAAGAGAATATATTAAATAGAAGCCCTAGGAGAGGTGGCTCGGACTGCTAAGGCTCTAGGTTGTTGTTTTTTGGATTTGAGTACACGGGTTCGAGCCCCAACGTCGGTGCGTCACCACACCCCAGAGTACCTAGTTACTATGTCGCAGGTCCCATATTAGAGATTTAAATTTAAGTTTTTGGTCGTCCAATTACCCGTGCAATTTTTATTTGTTAAAGGTTTATGTTTGGGATATTATAAACCGCATAATGTTGCCTCTAACCACTTTGTCATGCATTTCTTTGTTCCAAGGTTGCATGTTTATAATACAAGTAAATCTGAGTTTTTTATTTATTTATTGTGATTAATAGTGATCAAAAATTTTTTTTATCAATTCACGGCACTAATGAGGCATGCTGTTGATCTTTCTCTCACTCTGACTATATATTGTATATAATTTTCGGATAAACATGTCTACAGAAGTTTATCCGCTAGGATTAAATAATACTTTTTACATTATTTTAATGCCCTTATTTAGCTCAACATGTCATTACATTAGGATTGCTACAACTAGACTACCTATTAAGGTTTCTGAGCAAACAAACCATAGAACATACAGGCCAGGGGTGCACATATTTTTTACATTATTATTTACATACCTGGTGGGCATGCTAATACATATGTTCATTTGTTTTACTCTTATTTGAAAGCATTTCAGCTTAAAGCCCTTACCTTGGCTAAGCTTGCAGTGAACAACACACACTCAAATAATTCGCCCATCCGCTTCAGGAACTCATCAACATGAGGTCGCTTCAGTACATACACCTGGGATCAGAGTGGAAACAGAGCATGCATGAGTTCTTACTGCTGTGCAGAATTGACCCTTACTGAAATCTGAATTTTATATCAAGCATTAAAACATTTGGCCAAAGATCAAATACAGACTCAAGTAACTAGAGTCCAGAATGTAACTCCACACGAAATGGACACTCTAGCACAAGAGTCACTTCATATTATCATCAGCTGATATACACAGTTATGACTCGTAAATTGGTTCGATTTGCAGAAGGGTCAGCCAAATGTACTTTTGAAGCTGGTGGTCTTGTTCCTGAACCAAGTGATCCCGAATAGGCTTTCCCGACATCACAAGCCTATCCTGGATTACTTGAATCAGGCCAAAGCCGGTAAGTGTCATCTTGACTGGGTCTGGATTTGTCCTTTAAAGGGGTGCTGGGGTCACACTTTCAGAATCTGAAAGCACAGGGATGAGTCTGGAGATGGATTAAAGTGAGGGGGGGTTCCGGTGTAGCCACTCATGCTCGAGCTATTTCATCAGGGCACAGAAATAGCCCTCTGCTGCTCCGGGCCATCAACGGAGAAGACATGTGTGAGACACCTTACAATAATAATGTTAAACACATGGATGAGGTGTTTAAAACTACTCCATGGCATGATGCTATTAAAAAGTTCCTGGCACTTATTTACAAGTGTATTTTTACAAGTGCGCGGTATTACTTATCTAATATCTAATAAGTCTTCATTTCACCCTTCATATTAAATTAAAAGCAATGTGAACACATTACTTTACTGTGACGGGCTGCAAAGTGCCTAAAGATACAATGTAAAAACTGGTTGTTTATGTAACAACCTCCGCAGCGACCTCGTTTCCCCTCTTGTCTGTTCCGACCACTCAGCATTCAGCATCATCAATACAGTATACCGGCCTGATCACCGGCCTGATCATCTGCACCGGTTTCTCACTGGTTCATGCTTTAAGTTGGATGTTTTTAATGCTTGAATGATTCATAGGTCACTGTGTGGCTTAACAAACTAAAGCACTGCTCAGGTACTGGGACTGAAAAGAAGGGGCAAAAAAGTCCATTAAGAAGCCTGGAGAACTATTCCACAAGATTATATTAAAATACAAGAAAGTCTGTCTCTTTGGTAGCAAAATATGACACAAGGAGTGGCTCAACACTAAACCTCTTCTAGTTGTGATTATATCTACAGTATTTATACAGACTTCCATGTACATCCATACACCCCATTCAGTATGATCATATGATCGCCACATGCTTTTTTTCCCATGACATAATGATTGATGAATATTTAAAAAGTGCATTTTCTTTTTAGCCTGATTGCGGAATTACAGATTGATCAAATTAAACACGTTCATAAATCATCATTAAACCTGCTTTTTTTTTTTTTTTTTAGGTAAATGCCTACCTCGTTTATCTCAGTGAACACCTGTTTTTATGCACAAACCCAGTATGCAAAAGGTATAACATACAGAAAAGGTATGTTCATGTATACAATGTATGTTACAATATGCTATTGTAATATATGTATGTTAATAATAATAATAATAATAATAAGAAGAATGCACTAATCTGTTGTCATTTTCAATAATAGCTTTTATGTTCATATGTAAAAAGAATCCTGTGTTTTTGCTTCAACGGAGATGGGGAAACATACTGTCTTAGCCTAATTGCATACATTATCAGTATAGTCATGATATATATATACACACACAATTAAATGTCAAATTGCAGGCCACTGACATGGTAAGACATTATTACACTAAAATATTGAACAAATATTTTTCAACAGTATGAAGACTGACTTTATTCAGGATTAAAACCTTGTAGCACATAAAGCACAGAATTATATGCTACAACATTTCATAATTTCATGGTTTTAAGGCTGGCTAAGGTGCAAAAAAAATTGATGCAAAGACATAAAACAAACAGAGGAATGACATTATGAAATGCTTCATGCAATATTTACAAAAATGAAAATGTAAATGATAAAATGAAACAAAATCAAATAAAAAAAAAATGATATGACAATGCGGTTACCTGGTGTACAGACCCATCAATTTCCACCGGAATGATAAAATCAGCATTGTTCACTGGCTGTTGAAGGCAAAAACAGACAACAGCACAGTTAAGGCAGAAATAATAAAGAGATGGATAGATTAAAAAAAATAAAATTATATATATATATATATATATATATATATATAACAAAAAGAACACATATTAGCCAATTAAACAGACTGGTCGGTTAGATAAATATTTTTGAAGCAATACATCAGGAAGGTCGTTTTTTATACCCTATACATTACAGCAAGATTTCATTACCAGCAATCTGCATGCACACATAAATACATCATAGTGAAACTTGATAATGTAATGCGCCGGTTATCTACAGTGCACCATGGCCGTGATGTGTGTGCGATATATTTAGCCGCACGTGAGAATACCGAACCACGCGAGTCTTCAGTCGTTCTAAAAAACACCTGCCCTTCACCTTCGCAACCACTTCAGCATTTTAAATAGATAAATAGTTCAGTTAAACAGCAGTTTGATCTGGTGAGCCGTCACTCATGAGGCTTATGCGACATTTAGCTAGTCAATTGTGTTAAAATAAACCTGCATATTCAACGAACCACAGTTCAACAACGCGTGACTAGACAAACATCGGTCCAAAATTAAGCTATTGCAAAAGAAACATTTTCACAGAGGTGACAGAGGGTAAAGGAAGTGGCATTGCTAACACCCTTAACTGTCATCAGTGACGCAATTCTGGTGTCGTCCTTAATACCGCAACTTGAAAAAAAAAAGAAAAAAAAAGAAAGAAAGAAAATAACACGAGCTCTGTTTTTCATTGAAGACTCGCATACCTGCTCACTCATGTAATGCAATTAAACTCAGCAGAACTCAGAAAAAGAAGGAAAAAAAAGGTGTTCTGGAGCTCTCATTCTTGAACCTCTATTGACAACAACATGGTTTATACAAAAAGAGAAAGTAAGAAATGTAAGTCTATAAGATAAAAAAACATCTTTCTTTCTTTTCTAAAAAAAAAAAATATATATATATATAAATTAAAGAACCCAAATCCAATGCAGTAATGTATTTATTTATTTATTTATTTATATTTTAAACGTATGATGGTTTTATCATTTTATGCTTTTATTATTTAGCCAAGTATTAAAAACACACATACAGTAGATATTGACGCTTTGCAATCTGAGTAATGCATCTGGAACTACCAATCATTTTAATACAGAGAAAGAGAATATTTCATTAATAGAAACAAATAAATGAATAAAATCAGTACAGTGATTTGATTCTGCATTAACCTAAAAACACAAACCTGAAATAATTACAACAAATTCAGTCCTATGTCTTTTTAAATGAGATGATTCATAGTACTTTAAAGATTCACAACAGATCAAGTAACACCTTTGACCTTTAAGCATGTACACTATTGCACTCTCGTGGCTTGGAAAGCAACACGTGACCGTTACTTGACCTAAATCGCGTCTCTGCTCAGGGCCTTTTACTTTTCAGCAGTAATAAGTTTACGCAAGTTGCAACATTGCAGAAAAATTACTGCTTGACACGTAACCACATATTTTCCTGCTGCACACTAACTCCCGTTTGCACGCGCATATCGATTACCTTATCTCATGAAACTCCTTAACTTTGGTAAGTTTGACGTTGAGATATCCGACACCACATCGGATCCCGTGACCGTTATACGTACGCACGCGCGCGCGCGCTCGACCGTGCTGTAGAGGCGTCGAACAGACTGACGTTGAAAACTTACCTTAAATGAACTGTGCACTAGCGTCTCATCCAGATCGATCACTACGCAAATCTTCCCTGCATCTTTCGACTTTATCTGGGGGAGCAGTGGCTTGGCTGGCACCTGCGAACAGATACATGAGGGAATTTATGAGATGTGTACTGTTAAATAAACCAATAAACATTTTTATGAGTATTTTAGGCATGAAATACAAGCCGCCGGGTTATGGAAGCGCGAAACTATAGGGCTCTTTGACTGGCTTCATTCTTCAGCCCTCATACATGTGACTATGAGCTGCTGGGGTGCCGTTACGCTTCTGTCGGCCAGCTGACTCTTCATCGAAAATGCCAAAAGCGCACAGGGCTTATAACTGAAACAGGACATAATATACACGCATACACTAAACCCAGCTTCAACAAGTCACTCAATAAATGTTCATGCTGAGGAAGGGTCACTAAATCAAACCTTTCATGTCAAAGCTGCAGACTTAAATAACAAGCCACATGGCGTGGAAGAAGAGCCCTGACCCAAGATGCAGCTTCTTTTATTTTTGTTGCTGCTTGCCGTATTTCATTTCTGTTGCCATCGTGCTTGTCAAACGTTTAAAACTCTAGCGCTTTGGAACAGATCAAATAAAACCACGGGCACAAGCCGAACACTCATCACTTGCAGGCAAAACCCATGCATTTTCAACATCAAAAAAAAAAAAATTAAAGAAAGAAAAATCATGCTTTCAAATCCTAAAGATTGCCAGCTACTGACAAGTTGCGCTCGACACACACTACCTTGTTCACAGTAGCACATGGGACTCTGAAGCATCGTACCTGCTCTACCGACTGCACACAGAATTCACAATCGCAGAAATCGGGGTAATCCTCGTCGTCGGACGCCTCCGTGTCCTCGAAGGCCTCGATCTGTTCGGAGGTTGCGCTTTCATCAGCTAGCTTAAAGAAGTCTTCCGGCTCACTTCGCTCGACTTGATGTATGATTTCGTCCAGCTTTTCACTGTGCTCGCTTTGCGCTGGTGAATCATCCTTCTCCTCTGTCGTTCCTCCGTCTGTTGAATCTAATGATGCATCACGACACCCCGGCGGCTCTGGATCTATGGAAGGATCTTCGTCTGGTTGCGCATCGATGGCGTTTTGTACAATGTCTAAGTCATGGGCACTATTCTGGGGATCATCACTTTCGTTTAACTCATTGCATTTTCCATCTTCACCTACACCCTTTTCGGAGTCGAACGTGAACGCGTCGCTGTCTTCGCTTGTCTCTATCTCGCCACAGCTAAACCCGCGGAGTCCCTCAACTGGACCTTCGTCTAGGACTTCGAACTCATTTCGTTCTTCATTTATTTGGGCATCATCACTCGAGTCAGACCAGCTTTCTTCATTCGTGTTTGCACTTTCGGTTTCATCTAGTGGTGAGACTAGGTCAGGCTTATTTCCCGTTTCGATAGGGCTGGAAACCTCAGTGAACTCTTCGGCGAGCGCGCTTTCTGTAATGTTGTCATCTCTAGCATCAAGGGCAAGGATTCCTTGTTCATGACATGTGCTTTGAATAGAACAGGGATCTGCGGCATCTCTCTTGTAAATGCTTTCATCCACAGTGGGAAGCCCATAAATTTTACTTGCACGCTCACTGGAGTCCGGCACAATCACTTCCCAATGAGATTCAACGAGCGTTTCATCTTCCAAGATGACTTCAGGGTCCTGGTCCGGGTCCTCATCCGAGTCCTGGTCCTGGTCCGGGTCCTGGTCCTCATCCGAGTCCTGGTCCGGGTCCTCATCCGAGTCCTGGTCCGGGTCCGGGTCCAGGTCCAGGTCCAGGTCCAGGTCCTGGTCCTCCCCGACGTAAGCTGTTGCGTCTTCATCGTAGAGTTCATAATCTTCCTCATTAATGTGCATTTCATTTTCAAGGCAGGGTTCGGTTTCCTGAACTGTTTCCACACACAGGCCAGAGCGAAGTACCTCCGCATACGTTTTATGTATTTGTTGTACTGAAGATTCATTTTCAGAACCGAACTCGTGTGATTCTACGCCATCACTCGTACACAATTCAGGGGTATCACTAAAGCCATCAATGACCTCATGCGAGTCTTGAGTGTGTCTAATACAGCGGTCGTCTTTCTCAAGTGAAGGCATCCCGTCATCGGTTTGAATCTCATCGGGCTCATCGACAAAACTTGTAAATGACTCGTCTGTTTCTGCGCTGCCTTGGCTTTTACTCTCAACACAGTCAGCGTATTCCTCTTCGCTATATTCATCTGTCGATGCTCTTTTCTCAACCGTTTCTCCGTCTTCGTCTTCATCGAATTCGTAGTCACACGTCCCTTCCGTAACATCACAGAGTTCAAACAGTTGAGACGAGACGTCATAACTTAACTGGGCTTTTTCTCTCATTTCACAGTCCGCACACAGCGTCCTCCGTTCACGAGGGGTGTCTGGGGGATTGGTTACAGTTTCAACATCTGCATGAGTGCCACAGGGGAGTAATTCATCTCTTGGCTCACTGGCTGCAACACTGAGGTTGTGGACTTCCTGTTTTTCGTAGGTATTATTCTGGTGACTGTCGACGGCGAGAAACTGGGAGAGCCAGCGGGCCTCGAAGGTTTCCATCGATCCGATAAACATCATATCGCACTCTGGCCGCTTTCTAACCTCGTTTGCGCTATGGTCTATAAAAGGGTTTTGTCTGGGGAGTTCAGAGGTGTGAAACACAGAGCACTGTGTTCCAAAGGCCTCACACAATTCAGGGGAGTTTTCAAAAGGTTCGCTTTGTTCTGAGTCTTCAGAATTCTGAGCAGGCTCGCAGGACTCAAGCTGTTCGGGAATTTCGCATTTCTCAAAGTATTTCGCACAACTTGAGCACTGTTCTAGCATCCCATCACTCTCGGTTTCATTTAAAGACAGCTGACCAGAATCTTGTTCTGTAGAATATTTAAAGTTCTGATTCTCTTCCAAAGCCGGTTCAGCAAAGTCATCAGAGAGCTGGCTGTGAACTGAGCTCTCGAATGAGTCTGTACAGGATTCTTGGCTGTTTTTTGCAATTACCTCGCTGTCATATATGTTTCCTTTTTGCCCAGCAGGTGGTTGCTGCTCAAGGGACCCAGCGAGTTCAGCTGGCTTGCTTTCTTTAGAGGCCTGGCACATTTCAGAGAATTCCAAATGTGTGGTATGGCATTCAGAATGCACGGTTCGATTGGTAAGCTCGCACTGTTCGAACGATTCTTTATCCACGTTTTGCTCTTCTTCGCTGTATTGCTCATACAAATCTAAAACGCTGATCTCTCCGAACTCTTCATCGCCGCTGTCCTCTTCTGAAGGCTGTTCGGATTCCGTTTCGTGCTCGTAATCCATTTCGAGGTCTGATAAAACGAGCTCTTGGATTTCGTTATCTAACTGTTCGTAATACAAACACAGATCAGGCATGGCCTGAAATAAGGTATACGTCTCTGGCTCGGGTTCTCCCGTTACAGATTGGTCGCTAATGGTAGACTCAGTGCCCGATTCTGAGCATTCATTGTTTTCGATCGAGTGGACAAAATCACGGCTTATTGAAAAAGACTCACTGCGTTCCAGGTCGAGATCAGACAGACTGCCGCTCTCAAAACAACCCGGTTCGTCTCGCTCGGTTAATTCTCCACCGAGCTGTCCGTTTTCCATATAATCTGCATTGGGCTGCATTACTCCGGAAACATTCTGGTGCACGTTAAAATCAACAGCTGCATGCTGTTCTGCGGAAATCATACTCGATTCTGTTGCAACTTCCGAGGACTTGCTCGCTTTCGCACGACAGTCTTGCTGTAAGACTTTCGAAGGGTCAAAACAGAGTTCGGCTGGCATATTAGCTTCAGTGTCCTCCCTTGTAAAAAAGGCGGACTATGCCAAGTATTTGCTGGTCTCGTCCATGCACGAGCTGCGCAGCTCAGAAGCCGTAAAACACTCCGGACATTCTGCAACAGGTTTCGCTTGCGCTGAAAAGTCTGCGGAGTCCAGGGGGCAGACGTGGGCCGGCGACGTCCGCCTGCGGAGGAAGCTCGTGGGAGTTCGGGAGGGTGTTGAGCCTGCGGGCTGCCACGGGCATTAGCGGTCGTGGACGGACTGACATGACAGGCAGATGAGAGCGACACCTCCGAGTCCTGCCTGTTTTTTCAGCCCGCCTTCAGGAGACCTACGGATTTATTTTGGGGGGCTTCGGAGATGTGACAAATAACTCCCAGAATATCAAATCACTATTAAAAGCTGAAGTAAGGCATAAATCTGAAACAGACACCCTGCGGCGTCTTGACCACCTGATCCGCTACTAGTCGCTAACTGACATGTTGTTTTCCAAGAATGGGGTTCAATTGAGTCATAAGCAGCTTTATATTATGCCAAGACACACTTATGGGTTACATTATCCTGCTGGTTTACAGCTTCTTCAGATGCATATTCCATTTAACTTACAGAGCTTATGATGGAGTAAACAGGATTTAAACTGTGGTTAGGCAATGAAGAAATACATATAAATATGAACAAAAATATAAATATAATTAATAACTGGGCATAGAGAAACACGATGAGGTAATAGTTCTTGATCACGTGTCTCTTGATTGTCTTAAGCACGGACTGCCCCATGGGCTCGGAGCGGAACGCTGAAACACCGGAGCAGGAAAGCCACTTCTCATGGAAACCTTTGAGAAATCTCTGACTATGTCTTACTTTTGAGATGGTTCCATTCTCTTCCACCAGCAGCGGTGCGTTGTTGTTGACGGGCAGATGGTCCGTTTCGTCATGACACAGGCAGCAGAAGAGGCTGTGGAAAAAGCCACGCTTGCGAGGCTTCTTTGAGTTTGACGTCGCATGCACTGGAACACCTGGACAACAACGCAACAAATATCAGCAACAATCCGGAAAATATGTGTTTACTTACATGGGATCACTTCAGACATAAATAGTAGCAGAATATCATATGTGTATGGAACGAAATATATGGAGTGAGTTGCTGATCTAGCCGAGAGATCCTAGAAAAATGATCACGATACAGAAACGAAATTCAAAACCGCATTTTCTAACATAAAATAAAAAAAATCGAACATAACAAAATAAAAACATACATAAAAGTGTTATGACTGTAAAACAGGAACGATGGGATTTCTACAGCTGTACAGATAAACACAAACACAAATGTATCGAACTGGAACACATCAAACTGTGGTTACTTTGAAATGCATGCTGACTCGATAAAACAGAAAAAAAAAAAAAAACAGAAATGACACCTGGCCGTTGTTATTATTGTCAAAGACACAAAAACAGTAAATGGTATGAATAAAAAATTTAGATATTTTTCATATTTTGACTTGTGGTTGAAAGAAATAGTCACAATAATAATAATAATAATAATAATAATAAAAGAATAAGTTTACTTATAACTGTGCAGTCGAATACTATCTTGTTCAAATACTATAAGACAGAACAAATGTATTTAGCAATGTTTTGTGATTGTTTTGTGTGCCCTTTCATGTGTCACCACACTTTTATTATTTTAATTCTTATTTCCATTATTTTTGAATTTATTTTACATGTATGCATTTGGGGTTGGTGTAACGTTGCAGTTCCTTTATAATTCTACAGGTTGTGCATGCCGTACTATAAACACACTGGCAGCAGCACAGCAGCCTGTGTGGTAAGAGCCCTTTTTTGCTAAGTTGTTTAGAATTGTAGCAAAATGTAATATATATATTTGGATATTTATAAAGGCAAATTGTATAAGTGGGTAACACTGTCGCCTTGGACCTCCAGGTTCCGGGTTCGATTCCTGCCTCGGGTCTGTGTGTATGAAGTTCGCATGTTCTCCCAGTGCTCGGTGGGTTTCCTCCGGGTGCTTCGGTTTCCTCCTACAGGCTAAAGATGTGCAGATTAGGCTATGAGTTCCCAAATTGCCGCTGTGTGTGTGTGTGTGTGTGTGTGTGTGTGTGTGTGTGTGTGTGTGTGTGTGTGGCCTGAGATGGCTTGGCACCCGGTCCAGGGTGTACACCTCATGCTCCCTGGAGCCTATCCCAGTAGACTGAGAGCATGAGGTCTACATCTTGGATGGGGCGTACACAGGATAATGACGAGTGGGTGAATGAATGACATTTATATAAATCATGATACTAACAGAATTGCAATACAAATGTGATAATATTGTATCAGGTGGTCCCTGGTGATTCTCATCTCTACAAACTATATGAAATCAAAAATGTACATTACCTGCTTCCCTATAAAGATTCAAATCAGGATATTATACTTTTGTTACCCGAGATCCATGCTGTATTTTAGACAGGTTGAACCCATAGACGGCAGTCAACAACTGAAAACATATGTCCATCACCACACCCACAGGACCCGAAACACATGCGGTATTCCCTCCACTCCCTACATTCCCACAACGGCAACCTATTTCATCACAGTCACTAATTCTGGGCCGAGATTATCTGGCATGCCTCGGCTGCATTCGCTAATATGCGGGAAATTTGTCAGCGGGTAAAGCAAATGAACACTGGGGTTCAGTGAATAGTGAGACATTACGGGGAATCCTTGTGATTAGCGACCTATGTTTGGCTCTGGAGGAACAGCATGTAAGGCAGGAGAACGTGACGAGTGCTGGCCTTTGGCAACACAAAATCTTGTCAACTGCAACCAAGACAGAGGAGGTCCTGTCAGCATGACGGATTAGCCTGCCGGTCAACATGCAACTAGGCTTATCTGCGCGAGACAGTTCATTCAGACTTACACTGTATATAATTACAAAAAAAAATTACCCACTTTATAATGATACACCAAAACAAGATGGCAAAATAGATGTGACTTTTATATTTTATATTATACAATATCAAATATATGAAATATTTATTTTGCCATGTTGTAGTATATATATATAGCTCTCTTCAAAGGTTCATAAGATTTATTGCCCTTATGAAATGATCTATGTAATAAACCTCGACCTGATTCAACCCCCTGTGGAGGTTTTTTTTTTTTTTGGTCGGGTGATGGGGTTGTTTGGTCCACATAAAAGTGCATGGGAATTTTACACGTGTGTGTGGTCTTTCAGAATCCCTCCATTAAACACATCAAATGTCTTGCACCGACAACCTGGCAGACTTGGTTATGGGTAGCGCCCGGTGGAATCCTGGCCACCATGAACGGACAGTAACGGTAAGACGTGGGGGAAGGAAGAGACCTGAGCCGAAACCTTGTGAAGAAACATCGTGCTCCTCTCTATGTTGACTCTTCTGATGTTACAGATCAGAGCTTTAAAAAGCAACAGACAGGCAGCTGCTGACAGTAGGCAATGATGGAACCGCCATATATATATCGCACACTCTGTTCAGGCCATAAACGGAGACGCAAAACAAAACTTTGTTGTGTGTCTGGTTCGGAAATGACTGGCAGGTGACAACGTACTGAAAAGAAGAAAAGAAAAAAAAAACGATTTCAAGAAAATGCTTAAACTGGACTTGAAAGTCAGGTTGGACATGTTTATAAAAAAATGACATAAAGTAATTTAATATGCAGAAGTGCATAAGGCTCAGTTAGCACTATTCCGTCATACCACCAGGACTGGGGGTTCAAATCTCACATCCATTCTGTGTGTGCGGAGGTTACATGTCCTCCCCGTGCTTGACTTCACGTACACAGTCTAACAAGCTGATAGGTGTTTTCAAATCGCCTGCAGTCTAAGATAGGTTGTGTGACTATGCGTGTGTGTGTGTGCGTGTGCATGTATGCCCTGCGATGTTTTCATCTATGTTAGACATCTATGTAGTCTACTCAATGCTAATAATGAATTTGCATGGCGTGTTTGTTTCTCCTTTTGAAGACGGTGCAACTCCAGTCGAGTTAATCTGACTCAGTCGATACTGTATACAGTAGCCAGCTGACGTGATCTGGAAGATTTTTTGAAAGTCCCACTACTGCTAATGCTAATCCATTGCGGTCGGTGACCAACAAACATCTGATCTTATGATGATATGCGATCCCCTTTTACAATCTAACAACTTGTTTCACACTAGCCGCCAAGAGTAAGGCAGGAGTGGGTGGGGGAGGGGGGGCGTGGTGGTGCATGGGTGGGAGGATGAGGATGAGTTATCAGGATAGGTTGCATTACCACAACATTTTAATCCAGGTCAAAGGGCTTTTTTTCTTCTTCTTACAACAGTTTGCACATTACTTATCAACTTTTCACACAAACTAAATTGTTGTTTACAGATCATAGTTAATAAAAGATACATCAACTTATATTTTTCATATATATTATATTCATATATAACGTTTTGTATGGAACACCACACAAAAGCCTAAAACCCTTTTAAATTAGGTCGGATCAAATCGATCCAGAACAGCGCACGAGTCCGGAAAAGGAGCTCAAGACAATAACAGCGTGTCCTGAATAGAGTTTTGCAGCTCAACTGGAACTCCATGTGCAAATGAATCCCTCCAGAGGCCCCGCGAGTTCCTTTTGCTCGCCATCTCACTCCCTCTGACAGACTCCGCCACTGGAATGCAGCCATGTTGCCGGCCCACAAGCCTGCGCCGCGCACCAGGGCCTGGCCAGACCAAAATAGGAACAGGAAGTGAAGTAAGAGCCCGCGCTGCGTGTGCACCCTTCACTGTATCGGGTTTCACTCAGCGAGGCAGGTTGGCGCAGACAAGGCTGCAAAGAGCCCGGATTACCCACAGTGCCAAGCACACGTTACTTAAAAACCCACAATATCGGCGAGCGCAGCTGCAATCTGCACCATTTCATTTTTGTTGACAGGCATGCAGATGATCAGAAATTTTAAAAAATTACCCATAAATTACCTATAAATGAGACGAATATGTCACACAAAGAAGTGAACATGGCTCAAACCGGAGGATCTGGCTCGGTAAATATCAGGCTACATTAGCTGGACTGTATAAACTGTATATACACTTAGGTGCCCATAACGTTACTGTGAGGGTGCTGACTTTTATCTCATCTCTCCAGGGACTGGACTGGAGAACTATTCCTCAAGACTACACTAAAAATACAAGAACGTCTGGCTCAAAGAAGAACAGCATTAACTCCAAAAAAAAAAAAAAAACGTACAAAAAATAAGTCACTTCCAAGTGCGCCCAGAGTTCATCCACCAACGCAACATGTTATTCACAAAATCTGTGAGGAATCTGTCTAAACGCATTCCTTCATCATGGTCTACAGTACTTGCTAAAACTTGCCCTAATCAATCACTATAAGGAGCTTAAAAGTCAGTCACCAAACCCCATTCATCTGGGCTCCATTCACTGGTGTCAGGCTCTCACTTTTATAAAACAAGTCCGAATTAAAAACTAAATATTGTCGATGCTGGTCCCCAGATGGCACTGTCTTCCCAGACGTCCATTAAAACCAGTGAGAGCCAGTCCGACAGAGACAGACTATTCTTGTCCAGGTCTTTCAGCAGTCCACCATTAGCTATGCAATAACTAAATGAAGAACAGGTGGTGTTTGGACCCAGTGCTGGAATGTTGCTGGACGATGTCTTGACACAGTTTTGCGAGGTCACCCTGAAAGCCTGGCCCCGGCAACACATCGGTCAGTGACACATCATCCCTGTTAAAACACAAGTGCGAGTAGGCGGCCGATGCATTTCCTGGAGCGTCTTTTAGCTCGGAACCCGGAACATAAAAGAGATCATGACAGGTTTTTGAAGCATTTAAAAGGTCCCCTGACTGGGTGGCCCGAGTCTAGATGATCGATGCTGGAGCGAAGCCTGTTCGGTCCTGGCAGGCAGGAAAAGAAACGCACCGATTCCTCAGCATGTGTCGTTCCCACTGTTATGTAACGTGGAATTCCACAGGTTTTCCGTCAAGAGCTGAGAGGGTGGTCCCGGGGTAAATGCCAGGGCCGATGACGCAAGTTATCTGACACTGCTCTAGCTTTGTTTTTTTGGCCGTGTGTGTGCAGGCCCTTCTCATCCGTGTATGCAGAACAGAGTTGTACTAAACACTGGACAAGGCTGATATAACAAGAAACATCATGACTCTTAATACATACTCTTAATTAATGTTAGCACAATAAACATTTCATAATAAATGATCACTGAGGAGGACATTATTAAACCATGCAGAATGTGTTTTTGATTTACTCACTCACTCGTTCATCATCTAGCCCACTTTATCCTGTATTGAGCTTCGCGGGGGCCTGGAGCCTATCCCAGGAGACTTAGGGCACGAAGTGGGGTACACCCTGGACAGGGTGCCAATCCATCGCAGGGCGCACACACACACACACACACGCGTGCGCGCACACACGCTCATTCACACACTACAGGCAATTTGGGAACAACTAATCTGCATGTCTTTGGACTGTGGAAGGAAATGAAACCAAAGGAAACCCACCAAGCACGGGGAGAACATGCAAACTCCATGTACACAGACCCGAGGAGGGAGTCAAACACTGCTAACCACTAAGCCACTCTGCTGCCCCGTGCAATTATTGAGCCAAAAAAAAAAAAGAGTACAATTTATTATATGTAGTATATGCATAGTCTGGAATGTACATGTTTGCATGTTACACGCAAACTCCATGCACACAGAGACGGGAATCGAACACGGACCCTGGAGGTGCAAGGTGACAGCAACGTTTTTTTTTTTTTAATTATAATTAAATATTACAAAAAATACTAACAGCTCCTTTCTAAGAAACAGATAAATAGATCCTGAGATACTTCTTGTTATATGTCAGAAAAGTATACTATGACATCATTTATAACTATATTGCTATTAAATTGCTCAGCGCCCCACACACACACATTTTATATATATAGAAAATCATATAGAAAATAATCCAAAAGTCAAGAACTCTTTCCAATTAAGATGCAAATGAATTTTTCACTTTCAGTTTTCACAAAGATCATTTTAACTTCAGGGCCTGATCTGGATTACAGGCAGCATCTAAACAGACTTTTCTACAGGTTGATATTAGAAAGCACTGCATTATTTGTGATATGACTGAAATATCCAAACATTCTTGAGAACACGCCAGCAAGTTAGGACACGCAGGCTTGAGAGCGATGCTGCTCGGAGATAAGGCGCTGCAGCTGGCGGGCGGAGCCATGTTCATGAGACATTTCGAGAGAAAAAAAAAAAAAACAGACAGGGCAGCGACACTCACATGACAACAAAGAAGTAAATTTCCTGCATGTTTTGTGATACATTCTGAAACTGTTTCATTTCCTTCACAGCAGAGGGGCGTGTCTTTTTTTCTTCGTCTTTTTTTTTTCTTTTCTTTTTGCAGGTGAGCTGATGGGGTGGTGCCCTAAACACCAACATGCTAGCTGTTCCCTGGAGCAACGCTTACAACAAACACTTACATAGATTCTGATGAGCCTGGTCCTAATATGCATCATATCCACTTTCAGATCACCAGGAAGCCTCGAGAACTATCCCTTAAGATTACAGTTATCAAACAAAGTGAGAATGAAACCAGCAATATTAATGCCTGGTTAAACAGTTAGCCATGAAAATGTTTCTGTTCTTCTGTTAATAACAACCGATAAGCCGCATGTGGGTGAAAAAGAGTCTTGGTAAACACGCACTAAGGCGTCACTAGGATTTTTTTTTCTTTTCTTCACAGATGCAAGTGCACCGATGACTCACTCACCACAGTCATTAATTTCATACATTTACTAATCATTTGTTTAGTAAATGCGAATTCAATATTAAATACACAGTATGAACAAGTCGATAAATAATTATTTATTTATTCCTATAGCAAACGGTATGAAACAAAAATTCAATGTCATTTTAAAATCTTTCCAAGGGTTCTGCCCTTATCGCTTTGGAGTCTTGCAGTACTTCGGATAGTGTGTATCTCTAAACGTACTGGTTATGGTGAGGTAGCGGTGGTGCGGGGGGTGTTAGGGGTGGAGGTGTGTACGTGTATGGGTTATGGGGTAGTGGTACTCTGTTTCATCTACTGTTGCAGGAGGCAAACTGATAGGCTCACTTTTAGTTTTAATTTTAAATTCATTTCCTGGATAAATTTTACACACACATTACAGTGCAAAAGTCTTAAAACAACTCTAATTTCCACATAATAAATTCAATTCATTGATCCAGATTGAGGCGATTGGAATAAATGTTTAACAAAACACTTTACAATGTGCCTAAATACGGAAAAAAAAAACTGGTTCTTTATGTAAGAACCTCAGCAGCGACCTCATTTCCCCTCTCGTCTGTTCCAGACACTCAGCATCCAGCATCACCTGTACAGCACACTAATCACCGGCCTGATCATCTGCCATCATTTGCACCTGTATCTCACTAGTTCATGCCTTAAGTTAGATGTTTTGGCACTGTTTGTTAGTTATGCTTGAATGATTTATAGGTCACTGTGTGGCTTAATATACCGAAAAACATAAAAACATCCTCTAAAACTGCTCCGGCACAGGGACTGGACAGAAAATGCAAGCCAAAAATTTAACTATTCTTCATGACTGCATTAAAATTACAAGAAAGTCTGGCTCTTCGGAAACAAAATATGGAAAAAAATTACTATATAGAAATAAGGGTTGGCTCATGACTTTTGCACAGTACTGTATATCTTTCGCCCTGCGAGGCGCCATATGTGTTTTGCTTGTGATAACACACCCATTTAACCTTATGAAGGCCTTGATAAATACATAATGTGTTGTTTCAGGTGTGTTAAAGCAGGAAAATCATCGTACTGTTAAGTCCACAGGATTTTGTGGAAACACGCAAACGTCTATGAATAAACCTCACACCACCGAGAAATCAGCAGCAGATCTGAGATTTAAGCGGCTTTCTAGCGCACGCATGGGAGGCTTTTCAATAGTCTCAGAGAAATGTTTTACATCGATACATATGAAACGCTACTCACATGTTTAAAGCCTCAGGGAATGATATGGACTACATTTGCATAAATATGCCATGCAGAAACATGCTTTTTCCTGTTAGATACTGACACAGCAGCAGAATAACACGATCCCGGGTATTTTCATGGCGATGAAAAATATTTTGAAAAAAAAAAAAAAAGTGTTCAGATCAATACATCTGAGGAAATAACAGAAATCAGCAGTGGAATGACGTTAGTGTAGTAGATTTTCTACAAGATAAAACATTAAAAAAAAAAAAAGGAAATACAAGCCTTTATAGCAAAGCCTGGTCCCTTTTTGTTGCCATGCATTCAGATACTGCACTACACTTCCGTAGTTTTAAGCCAAAAAATTTGGAAAGCACCACATAAAAAATAAAAATAACTAAAGGTCTTTGTTGGTGTTTCCACAGAAAATGGGCTGTTAGCAGGAAAAGCAAGTGCTCAGCAGTCACAAAAACAAGCTGAGAAGTTCGTCAGCCATCCTGTTCACCCCAGAACAGATCTGAACCAGGACCAGTGTGAGACTCCCTGCAGGTCACCACTCTTACCACGCAACGCTATCAATCACCAGAACACACAAGCAGCTGCTCCAAAGTGCTTTCGAGTTTCACCGGACATTTTCACATTCAGGCTGAATTAAGACTTGCTTTTTATATCAAAGGCAAAAAAAAAAAAAACAGAGTACGAGCATAGTTTGCGGTAAAAATACCATACTCAGCATAAATGATCATGGTTACATTTTTTCATTAGGCAGATCCCCTTCTACTAACCACAGTGTAACCGATCAAGTACATGGGTCAATCATGAGACATGCCTTTTTTTTCTTTTGTATCCAACATAGTGGTGTGTATTATAGAAAAACAAAGTTTTTATCAAAATGCTATATTTATAATATTTAGGTTCTGAAACAAAGCTCTATGTATTCAGCTTTTACAAGGCAACGTTTTTCTCCCACAAATAGCCCAATCAACTACTAATTGATCTCCTGACAAAGCACTGATTCGTCAGCAGAAGATTACAGTGATGAAATCTGGTTGTGCAATCTCGAATAAGAACAAAGTGGATCTGGAGCCTGTCCTGAAAATGCTGGGTACAAAATAGGAATGTGAAGTCCATCGCACGGCACCGTGCACAAATACATCCACATAGTCAGTCAATTGATATGTACTGCCAGTTTAATGCAGCCAGTTCATCTACTGGTATATTTGTTTGGAGATGATGGGGAAACTGAAAAACCCAGAGGAAACCCAAACATAGACTGGGGGAACATGTGACCCTCTCCACAGCCAGTAATGCGAGTCTGGGCACCCTGGAGCCGTGGGCTGACAATGCTGCACCACTGTTCTGCCTGTTTGTTTTTAGTATAAAAGAATAAATACTACAGTAAAATTACACAATATGGTTGTATTCTCTTGTCAACTTTGCGGTAAAAAATTATGTCAAGTAGTGTGATTATTTTGACACCGCGATAGTGGGTTAAGCTGAAATATTTAATTATTTAATATTTGTATTTAAACGTATTCTTTCAGGTTAACAACAAATAATAGCAAAAAAATCATCTCATTAAGCCAATATTTATTTATCAACTCAAAATTGTAATTATTGACAAAAATATATACATTCCAGAGTATGAAATAAGTTATACTACATAGAATAAATTGTACTCTTTTTTTATGGCTCAATAATTGCACGGGCGGAAAGGTGGCTCAGTGGTAGCACTGTTGCCTTGCATCTACAGGGTCAGTGTTCGATTCCCACCACAGGTGTGTGAGCATGGAGTTTGCATGTTCTCCGTGTGTTTAGTGGACTTCCTCCAGGTGCTCCGGTTTCCTCCAACAGTCTAAAAACATGCAGATTAGGTTAACTGGAGTTCCCAAATTGCCCATAGTGTGTGTGAATGAGCGTGTGCACGTGTGTGTGTGCACCGAGTATAATGATGCTTTTAACATCCACAAAAATAAATTCTTCAACAATTAAAGGAAGAGATCTTTTTTTTTTTATCTATACTGCTGCTTTCAATCAGCGTTTTAATAGATATTTCTAATCAAAACACTACTAATATGCCTGTGATATATTAGAAAATGTTTAACTAGTACTAGAGATTAGGAAAAAATTAAGTCAGTGATGTAACGCAATTCGTTTGTGTGGCAAATCATCATCGTGACTCTTTTAGTCTAATTGTAAGTTCTTTTCTTCTTAACTCTTGTCTTTGATGTTGTTTTGTATTGTTTATCTAATAACTATAAACAAATGTTATAAGGAATGGGCTACATTTATTCCCTCATGTAAATAAATTCAGGCATGAAGCTGCTGAATAAAGCTTTTAAAGTATAAATTTGAGTCCTGACTTCTTCGACACTCTCTATTATGACATTGTTATTATAAATATGTTGCAGAATCCATAAAAAACAAAACAAAAAAAAGTACATTATTAGTTGAAGTGTGTGTCGGACTTTTAAACAAAACCCTCAGCTATGCTGTTGTATTATACATCACTTATAAGCCACAGATACAGTTTAACTAAATGAACAGACATAATTGTTATAAAATATAAAAACAGTAATTATGTACTTATATTCTTTCTACTTAATTTTTTTTTTTATTCTATTTATTTATTTATTTAGTGTTATTAATGTTCTAAAGTGAAATAAATAAATACATTTTAAAAAAGAAAAGAAAATCAAAGACTGCCCTAAAAAAAGAAAGAAATAAAAAATAGTCTAAAAGCAATAGCGTGTAACCACTCAGGCATACACAGTTATCTTATTTAAAGAAGGATTAAAGCTACCAAAGTAGCCAAAGTAGCAAAGGTTTCTGTATGAGCATTTCACAATAAGTACATAACGACTGCAAAGAAACCCATATAAAAAAATTAAAAATAAATAAAAAATCAAACCTAAATATACAAGCATGCATTACTGGTATGAACGCACTACATCTTTCTTTTAGAACGAAACATCCGTCTCTGAGAGATCGGATTCGATTTGTACTTGTGCTCCCACAAACTACGTCAAAACGACAAACGGAATAACAGAAAACATTAGGAAAGAGTTAACCATTCACTAGAAGATGTTTAGAGCGTTTTGCAGCATTCCAGCACACTGTTTACTTCACTGATACTAGCCTTGAGCACAGAGGTGATAAGGAGAATCTCTCATTTACACAACAACGCCACAGACAATGCGATAAAGGAATGCAAGGAAACCGTTTTTTTTTTTCCCTCCACAAACTTTGCTCGTGGGACATCCTGCCATTTTAGCCTGGAGCTGCAGAAAGTGACAGTGCGTCACATGATGTCCAGCCTTTGACCTGCAGCAAACAATTAAACGGCAGCACAGATTTAGTACACCGTGTCAAGGCCAGTGATTCTTCCTCCACTACCAGTCTAGCGGCACAGGACTTTATGTATCAGATGACTAAGATTGATGAGACTTTAAATGGAAAGAAGCGTTGAGTCGAGCCAACGAGATACTCTGAACGACACATGAAGCGAAGCTTCTGGACCACACAGTGTAGTACTGCTCATCCCACTCGCAGGAAACATATTTCCCCTTAAAACTCACAGCATGTCCGCTTGCTCTGAAGGAAAACGAGTGGAGGATAGAGCTGTAGATAAATGATGATGCGACGCAACTCAAACACTTCACACTGTAACGTTTTCTAACACAGAGGGCTTTGGAGTCCTTTGGTAACATGACACGCTTTTTTGTCGTAACTTCACAAGGAAGAAAAAGAGATGTTGGTGGGCGCAAATTTATAGCGGTTTTCACAAACAAAATTAGTTTCACGCTATATTTGTGCAACAAAATTACATTTTTTTATATGTATATTTGAAATATGATATTGTTGGCACAAAAGAAATAAAGCAGTTCATGACATGCTGTTATTAAGAAAAAAAAAATTACATAATCGTTTGGATCGGTTCTAGTGAATCTCCTTTGTGTCAGCCCTGTCCGTGAGTATTTTCCCATCGCAGCGAGCCGCTTTGCGCGCTGTGTTTTATTGCTTACTTACATATTTCCTACTAAGTTGCTAATTAACTAAACAGCACATCATAAACAAGCTCCTGCAAAAGCAATAGGATGTGAAAGTTTTTTAAACCTACTCTCCACGCTTCATATCAGATCTGAATTTCTCCAAAGTCAACAAATAATAATTTAAAAAAAAAACCTGCAGCATTGTGCACACTATACAGTTGACAGGAAGGCATTGGTTTGGACCGTAGAAAACTTATGCGGTTTTGTACCTTCCCTGTTGTGAAACACGTACTAAACCTGGTCATTTATTGAAATCATGTGTCAACAGAATAACCAGAGACACTAGGCTCCGACACTGGCACCATAATACCAATCGAACAGGGGCATCCTTCAGGCTATCGGCAACCCCGATGAGACATTCCAAGAGCTCGCTTACAATCAGGCAGGTGAAGTCAGTCGTTTTTATGTTTTCACATCAAACACAAGAATGCGTCAAAAAATGCCAAGTCAGTGACTTTAACCGAGGCACGGCTGTTAACACCAGATGAGCTGGTTTGAGCGATTCGGAATCTGCTGAGTTCCTGAGATTTTCATCTACGACGGTCTCTAGACATTGCACAGAATGGTATGAAGGAAAAAAAGGAAAAGAAAAAAAAGAAAAAGACAGAAACATCCAGGGAGTGGCAGTTGTACAGGAACACCTCGCTGATGAGGGAGGTGAGAGGACAATAGCCTGACTTGTCCAAGCTGACAGGAAAGCCATGGTAACTTAAATACAGTAAACACTGTTTACAACCATGGCGACCTGAAAAGCATCTCAGAACACACAACACGTTGCACCTTAAGGGAGATGAACTACAACGGCAGGAGACCACAGCAGGATCTTCCTTTGGCTGCAGAGAACAGGAATCTGATGCAAGAGCTGTTATAAGTCGACCAAATCATCAAGCTACTGTAAATACAAACATGTACTGTATATACTGTACAAAAGTGTGTAAGCTGAACCAAACATATGCTTAATTTCAGTCGACACTAATTATTACAATAAATACCAGCTACAAAAACAGAAAGTTACAACTAGTGTTTGTGTGCTTGTATATACATTATTAATCACATACACATTACTGGACAGTAAAATTCTTTATTCTGAATTCAGAGTTCAAGATCAGCGAATATATAGCATGTCTGGAGCAGACAGGGTTAAGGGCCTTGCTGAAGGGCCAAACAGTGGCAACCTGGTGGAAATGTGGCTCGAACCGACAACCTTCCTTAATGCACTGAGCCACTACTTCCTATATATAGGAATTCCTGTATATATTTCCCAGGGGTCAATTTAGGCCACAAAGAGTAGTACAGAAAGACAGCAAACCACAAACATTTGTACATCAAGGTCAATATGAGTGCAAAGAAAATAAGATCAAATAAAACTGTAATGATAATAAATTGAATTTGTCCGTTAGTGCAAAGCAATTACGAGTACAAAACTGTATAAAATAACTGTAAATAAATATAAACTGTATATGACTGTACATAATTAAATGAAAATTTTAAAGTGATAATATTATTGTGTAATATGTAAACACTCGAGAGAGAGAGAGAGAGAGAGAGAGAGAGAGAGAGAACATTGTGTATACAACTAAACAGAAAGATTTAAGCTGACAAAAGTATATGCGACCATCACACCCATACGTGGGCCTTCGCCAAAATGTTGGAGGCACACAGTTCTAAAGGACGTCTTCTCATGCTGTGGCATTACAGTTCACCTTCACTGGAACTCACATTCCCAAACCTGTTCAAACACGACAATATTCCTGTGCACAAAACGCAGTTCACGAGGACTTTTGATTTGCCATTGTTTTTGTAGAAGAACTCAAGTGGCCTACACAGATCCCTGATTCAACCAGGAACCAGGTCACGTCCATACACTGACTGTACTGTACACCCGGCCGCCCATCAGTACCTGACCTCAGGGTGCAACTCTGAACCCAAATCCCCACAGCTATCTGAAATATAGCTTCCATAAGAGTGGGGCTTATTATATCCGTAAAAAAAGAAAGAAAAAAAAAAAAGGGAACGGTATGTACTGTACAAGAACATCTGGGTGTGATGGTCAGGTGTCCACATACTTCTGGCCATACGTGTACCTACAATTCCTACAAAGTATAGAACATTTCCTATACACGTATAAAATGTGTACGATATATTTATATATAATAATATGTACGACGCATGCATGTATATAAAATTTGTATAACTGGTACAGTACGTACTGTACACACACGCACACAGCTTTCCGGCCCGGCCATGTGAGCCGCCACACACTTGAATCAGAAAACTTGTCGGCAGTTTTGTGCCACTTGTTGACTTCCTCACCTTTGTCCCGCAGAGGAGCGCTCGGCTCTTCATCCCGACTCACTTGCGTGATGATGGATGACGGCGCGTCCATGAAGCTCCGCAAAATCCCGCACTTCTGCACTTTCTAAACTTCTAACCACACAACCGAGAATAAAATCCCCCACGCTAAACGTCGCAGCAATCCTACCAGCACTTCAGGAAATGCATCCTGCGCGTAGATAGAGGCTTCCCGATTGTCTGGAGTTAAAACGAAGACGATCAACAACAAAAAAAAAACATCTAAAATGAAAGTTCCAAAAAAAAAAAAGTTTCGTTTCTTAATGGCAACTTTGTTTCAACATGGAGTTCGGCTCTGCTCTCAATTTCAAGATACAAACATGGAACTCGTCGGCTTCAAGGCGCCCTTTGTCTTAAAGGGGCAACGGCGAATAAAGCTCACGTGGGCCATCGTTTACATAATATTTACAGCTTTAAATTGACATTTAAAAAAAGAAAGAACTAGAATATATGTGGGGCCTCGTTTTTTTTGTTGTTGTTTTTTTTTGTTTGTTTCCAAGCAAATTCTGCAAAACAAAAACGTTGTCTAAATGAAACACCACTTATTATTAAATAGTAATCAAATTATTATTATCATAATATTAGGCAATGTTTTGTTTTCATGCAATTTGCGGGGGGAAATGAAGGTGAAAACATTAGCTAATCTTATGCACGCAAATGAACAAACAATCTAAAAACCTCTTTTCAATATAAAGTAAGTTCGTTAAAGTAATGTAGTTTTAAGTGTAAAGTTTCAGAATGTTAATTAACAAATTAATAATCATACATTAAGCATTAAATATTGGTCTAAAATTACCTAAAACTAAACATAGTCCTGTGCTTAAAATCTCTGTATCCAGCTCCAAATAGGCGTTACATATGAACAAGAGAAAAGCGTGCGTTGCCCCTTTAAATTCTGCAAAGTCTAACACGCAAAACAAAGTTTAAACGCTCTCGGCCTCGCCGTAGGATGATGCGCTTTTTCGCTTCACTCTAACCTCTTCGAACAAGGACGAAAAACGTGAATTACGACTAAGACTTGTACAAAACACATCCCTGAACCCTCAGTAAACGTGTATCGGTGTACTTGTTCACTTTAACCCCAGAATTTCTGGGTGTGAAAAAGTTTCTTTGCGAACTTTCCGCCGGCGGGAGCGGGAGAGAGCGCGGGGCGCCTTGAAACCGCCCCCCCAGAATGAAGAATAGGGAGAGTCCGCAAAGTCCGAGTGCTTCGTAAAACCTTACTGCAGCGACAGTGTGTCAAGCTCAGGACCCCCTGCCGGGAAACAACTCCTCACAGAGTTAGGTTTCCGCACTTCTAACACGCCACAGTCACCTCAACGCATGGCATTTTATATTACCGGATGAGCAGAAAGATAAAGACTACACTTCGGGAAATATAGGCACATTCTGAATCACGTCAGTGTGAATATTATTAAGTGGGGAACACACTGTATGTATATACTACATACTGCTTATCTGGTACAGGGGCCTGAATCCTGTCCCAGTAGACTTTGGGCATGAGGCGAGGTAGCAGGGTGCCAATCGATTGCAGGGTTCACACTGACACACAGTCTGCTAATTACAGCTATCTGAATGTTTTTGGACTGTGAAAAGAAACTGGAGTACCCGGAGGAAACCCAAACAGTGCTAAACACTATACCACTGTGTCATCTTACACACACATACAAGCGTATGCATTGTCACAGCATTAATTGTTAATAAAATATTAAATATATAACTAATATATTAATCCTTCCTGAAAGGCTGCAAAGTATTCCCTTTTTGTTTGTTTTGTCCGTTTTGTTTTTTATATAAACAAACAAACAAAAAACACTAAGGACCTTCACCTCAGGTTGAAAGAGATTACAAGGTTCAGTGATTACACACTGCATGTGATATTCAAATTTTCACATTAGAAACCCTTCTCATTTGGTACTGACATTCAGGTAACTTCAGGTAAATGAAAGACAGAAAGCACATGAAATGAACAAGAAAAACTGCTTTTTTATTCACCACTGCATGTTTTAAAAGGTAAGTACATTTTTGCATATTTTGCTGTTATGACATTCCTAGGTGCCACTAATATACTAAAAGCCCTGAATGTAACAAATAAATATTGTTCTCAAACTATTTGGTGCATATAATACCAAAATACAAATATTTTTTTAATAATACAAGCGACCACAAGATGTCTAGGGACATCAACTTGTATTATACACACTATTTAACCTCCTAGTTTGGCATTTATAGTAGATTAGTATAACAGTTTGAGGTTCTCACAGGATGTCCACTCGAGCAAAGGACTGATCCGTTCCTAAGTTGCTCTCCACAAACACCTCATACTTTCCTGAATCCAATGGCCGTGCGCTTTTGATAGTGAGAATAGTGTTGGTGTCGCCTACATCAAAAAATACTCTAGGGGAAATGTGAATACAACTCAGTAAATGAGATACTTAGACGAATGGGATTGAATAATACAACTTGCTTAATAAATGTTACTACCTGTCGTCTTCCTCTATATCACAGCACCACTGTGGTCCCTCTCCTGCCCTTTACACTCTCCGGTCCCTTGGTCACCTTAGCTAGGACTGTATGTGGAAAATGGTTTTAGTACTTTTCTTGAAATAATACAAGTGTGTACTATGCTGTTTCATAAATTCTACTCACCCTCTACTATAATACTGGCAGAGCCAGATGTCTGACCAAAGGGGTTTTTAATAGTAACTGTGTATCTGCCCAGATCCGATAACTCTCGATCACGCACCACCAGTGCTACAACGTCAGGATCCTCAAACACATAGCGATACTTGGGTCCATCATTAAGCTCTTTTCCATCTTGACCAGATGATGAAGGGGTCAGGAAAAGCGCTGACTCGGCACTCCAACTTTGCTGCACTTCCTTCCACCAGCAGCACGTCTTTTAGCTCCTGCAGAAACCTTGGTGGCCCTTTTTCACGTAGCTCTTTCCTGGACCTTAAACAAATTTAGCAAAGGAAAGGACCTTCTGACATCCTTCATGACATTCCGTAAAAAAACATGTTTGTTCGTGAAGCTGATTTCATTGCTTGGAGTCATTTAAATTGAACAAATCGTCCTGTGAACATGTTTATATTATCTTGCTCTCATGTCTTGGAAGTAACATAAATGAAGCTGAGAAATTGACTCAAGACACGTGAGTATGTGTAACCAAATATGTTTTCCTGCACTCATCAGTTAAAAAAAATACAAAATAAAAATTTTAATATTAATGCATTGATCTAAATTTCCATTATTTTAATTTGAATTATATTGTATGCACTAATGTTGTGTAGTTGTTTTGTTACCTGTGACCACGATACGAAGCCTGGATGCGGATAGCTGCTTCTTGTACTTACAATAACTACTTAAAAATTGTCAAAGACACAATATAACCAACAACAATTTGAGATTAATGGGATTTTTATGTAATATACCAGCAGCATTTACCAGCAGTATCTGATTAAAATAATTATTAAAGACGATAATAATAATAATAATAATAATAATAATAATAATAAAAATAATAATAATAATTAAACTTACCCCAGGCTGTTGAAAATCCCTACTCATGATACAAATAAACTATTGCCCTCACCCTGGCTGTATATACACAACCCCAATGGGACAAGTCTGATCTAATAAAGCCTTAATTGTACAAGGCCTACAGATGCCACATGAACATTTGTCCTTCTTTGGATGTTTGCCTGTGGTCTCCTGATTCTCTGTGGTCCATGCATGATGTTCCCCAAGTGTTCCAAAGTAGCAGGCTAGGCCTTGTATAGTGAACTGATGGCTGAAAGACTCAGGAGACTACCCAGAATGCAGTTAGGGCTGTGCCTGAGGATGCTTGAGTAGGACTAGTCCTCGTGAAACACGAGTCCTCCTGGATGAGAGCTTCTACCCAGGTGGGCTGTCCTTGGGAGATCTAAGATTCAGGTTGAGACGACTTGTATCAAAGCATTTAGATAATGGCGCTCAATCTCAATGGCTCTCTTTGGGGACGGTGGAAAATCTCTCTTATAATCTAGTTTACGCCACAGTACTGTTGAGTGCTTGATTCTGGTTTGTCAGGATAAGTTTATTCATTTCCTATAACAGCAGCTCTGACATAGTGAAGTCTGCAAACAAATCCCAAATTATTATACAGTAAGTATACTCATTCCAATATGTTGTCATTTCTACAGTCTACAAAAGTATTTTTTTTAAATGGCTAATTGTTGATATGATGACATTAACATTTTGTCTTTTTAATTTCAAGAGGCAGATAAAAAAGGTTGGTCTTTTGAAGAAATCACTTTTATGAAAAAGTCCAGTATGGAAGTTAATTAAATGAACTAAATTGTTTTTTCAGGTTTTTAAAGATTAATCATAAATAAAACAAAATACTGATACTGATGAATTTTATGGTTAGTGTTAGGCTAATCCTTGGTATGTGATCTTCATTGTCAAATTATATTACTTATATTCAAAAACTATTAACTAATGATATTAATAGTTATTTCAAATCTAGTACACGCAGTGAGGTCTGACTGAGTAATCTAATTGGACAATAGGCAATCCATGAGGGGTGATATAGTGTATAAAAGCACCTGAATGTTTAACTATCTTTATAATGCCGCATCGCAGGTGTTCTAATAATCATTAGTTACACTACCTGTTGGTTGCTAGTATGCATGAAAGTAGGTCAGTAGACCCCACAGTACTGGAAAGAGGGTAGAGCAGCCGTCTGCCAAAAGCCACATTCAAAAGTCTTTCAAGAAGAAAACACATCTGATAACGCTAAGTCATCTTAAACAACACTTTCTCTGCTCAGTAATTGATTGTAAATCATTCTGAATTGTCCCTGAACCGCACACGTTCAGTTGTTGTTCAGTTTACAACTAACACAACCTATAAAGCTAACTAGCTCCTAACACAAGGCTGAGTGCCAAACCCTTCTTAAACCCCTGACCAGGGCTACTACTTGGTGTATGGATTTGAACTTAAAATGTACATACAGTAGTGCACTAGATTTTCATTTTATGCTATTTGGGATTCAATATTAGAATCCTGGAAGTTAGCTGATATTATAAATAAGTGGAAATACAAGAAGAAAGTTAAGTTTTTTAAAATATTTTTTAGTAGTACTAGTTGGCTACATAGTACAGAGAAAAAATAAAACTACTTCTCCCCTGTTCATTCCAGATATCGGTTGCTAAGCATCAGTTGCCATCTCTATGCTAGTTCTGCTAGTTGCGAGAGGTTATATGTGGGTGGATCAAAATAACTGGTTAAATAAACAAACAAATCGTAATTTGTTAATAATAAATGGCATTTGTAGAACTGTAGTATGAAAGCAATATCACACTCAAAGTCAGGTTGAGCACTGAATTCCGTGCCAGCTCAACCACTATAGTCCAATTATGAGTTCAACCAATGGACTTTAGGACACCTAAGATGAACTTTGCTAATAACATTGACAAACATAGTAAACTTTATATCTTACTTTATTTCAGTAAATGCTGCATTTTCACATATACACTTTTTCCATACAACCTGTAAAGCATTCAGAAAGTGTCCAAGTCTGTCAGTGTTTTAGTGCAACGCAATGCATTCCAAGTCTGGTTTCACATTAAAGGGTTTCTATGTGTAAAATAAAGGGGAAAAAATCCAACATTCACACATCAACTAAAACTACCAAACAGCTTTTATTTGTAGCCATAAATATTTTTAACTTCACTGTAATTCTGTCTTCCATTGAAGAACTATTGAACAGGAAGATTTCAAATCCACATTATCATTATTTTAATGAAATTACAGCTACAAAGTATGAAAATGGAAAAATAAAAATAAATACTAAACATTAATAATAAATGTGTCAAGAAATACAAAAGGGACCCATGACTACATTTGAGTTTTGTATTTTATGCAAATGAAAACTGTAAATAAACCAGCATAGCTCTGTGTATAGCAAAAGCAGAAAAACTACTCACTGCAACACATAACAGCATCCGAAATTTATTTTCGTCCCTAAACAAAAAATGTGGCAGTTAAAACAAAAACCAAAAAGCTGGCAGCACAGATAGTAATTGTACATCATGCGATACTGTCTAAAATTAGTGCTGCTGTAAAAAAAAAAAAAAAATAAAAAAAAAGCATTATAATACCATTTGCATTTCTCACTCATATGACAAGGAAATAGTTCTTGTACAAAAATTGCCACTGCGTTCCTGGATGGATGTTGGATGTTTGTTAGATGTGCACATGATGATGTATTTATATTTTAACTATGTACTTTTAAACCTAAAGTTAAGGGTGTTTTTAATGCGTTGTTGAATCATTTCTGTATTTTGGAAAATGTATTTACAAATAATTTTGATTTCGCACTTCGTTATACACAATCAGGGCAAATTCTGTATGAGCGACATATTTAAAATGAACTAAAACATGATCATAATTGTTTTTTTGGACTAGACTCATTAAATTATTCTTTGTCCCAAAAAAATCATGTTAACCATTTATTCCTATTAGCAATATCCACTGTAATCTGACTAACCATTTATTTGAAAAATCTACATATCATGGTTAAGATGCTCAGGCTTTTGGTGAGCATCATCATTCACTTAGATAGAATAAAAAAGCTACATCTGAAAACCATCATAAAACCCCAACATTAATATGCAAAATAAATGAACAGTATACTCTTGTAAATATGAAGAGAGGTTTATATGACAGAAGTTGAGGAGAAACATTTGACTGGATAACAACATAATTTACTATTAAGAAATAGTCCTATTTCATTTCATATATTAAGAAGTTTCTTTAATGTATCATTCAGTGTAGCAGCCACTGTCTTGACCATACTTTTTGTATATATTATTATTATTATTATTATTAGAAAAGTAACACTGCCATACACAAGTGGACACCATGCTAGTTGTGTTTAAAAAAAAAAGTTCAAGTTTTAACACAGGTTGAATTCTGATGAACTGTGTATGATCTTAAAAATCTCTGTGACTAATCTGATAAAATTACCCCCAAATAACAAAAATTTTAATCTTCTGAAGAATAATGCCACAATACCTCATGTTTCTGCCACAGGTAGTGAATTTTTATTCTACTTATTCTATGAAAGAAATTGATCACATGCTTGCACTCCACCAGTGTACAGATTGAAAAGAAAATGCATTAAAAAAAAAAAAAAGCTAATACACAAAACTAGCTATAAAATCTGTGATCTGTTCTGTTCAACACATTCTAGACTTTGAATCCAATGCATCTTTCAATACATTAAAAAATAAATAAATAAATATGTAACTTCCAAATCCTGGGAATTTTTCTTTTTGCAAACAATTCTAACAATACTTGTCCTTTTTTAAAACAAAAGAAAAAAAAAAACACTTATCTGACGTCACAGTCTGCTCAGGACCCAAATCAAGGCTGTATTTGTTGTAAAACATCATCAAGTGGCACTACAGTTAGAAAGGACTGAGCGCCCACTGGTACTTAAATGAAAACTCCAGTGATTTTCAAAAAAAAAAAAAAACACTAACATACACACAGTTCTTTTACAATGTTTTAAAATCATTTTGGAAGTCTGAAAATTTTCAAAAGTGATTTCATAGATTTCCACAAGGCATATAAAGTGAAAGAGAGATGGGGGGGGGGGGGGGACTTCAACACAGAACTAATGCAAGGAGATATCGTCTATATGTAATAGATAAATCCATCTGTTATATCCATCTGAACATCCTGAGACTTTGAGTTGTATAAATTGCACCTTCTCTTCACTATTTCTCTTTATTAGCACCTGATAACTAAAAATGTAATTAATGTCTTCAAACAAGAAGACAACTGGCAAAAGAATTCTACCTGACAGTCCTCACATGTGGGTTGTACAAGGATATGCAGACAATGTGGTTAAGAGAAAATGGCATGGCCTCATCTGAAAACAATGTTAATGTTTCAAAAAAAGATATTGTACAAAGTGCTGACAGTAGTGACTCATTCCAAAAATGCTAAAATAAACATGAAATAAATAATTTTTTTTTTTTTTACAGATGGACCTGATTTGTATCATAACCATCTATTAGCCCTGATTGGTCAGAAGGTATTGATTAATTAATTGAAAGCATTGTTGTTCTTATAAGGTATAATTTCTGTACTGATAACTAAGAAAGTGGTTGGTCAATTGCTGTACAAACATGAAATAAAAAGTCTGTCATTGCTGGTATGGTTTTTCCATCCGCAAAAAAAGATTTATTTCGGGTCAATTTAACATTATTTGGAATGAGCCGCCAGTGGTAGCACTCAGAGATCAAGCTCTTACACTCTTACTTAGAAATGAGACACTTTTTCCTCAGTACATTTGTCTGCCGTATATGTGTACAGCCACTATTCTAGCTATCACATGAATTGCATAAACATACATTTTTAAATATTCTTAATAAATATCTTATTCACAATATTATATGGTCGTACAAAATATATTGATGACTGGATTCCGTTTATACCCTGTGGAAGCCTATGGGAGGTATTTTTATACCGCTTCTTACATAAAAATCTTTCTCAAAATAAACAGCCAAATGGTTTTAAAACACTGTACAATATGAAGAAATGTCTTTGCCTTTCTTTCTGTCATTAGGAAAACCTTTGGAATTGTCCTTTGTGTCTACTTTACATTAATAATGATAAATACAGTATAACAACTACCTGTAATAAAATCGACAATCTCATAAAAACTAGCAGAAAACTCTGAAATACTAGATTTTTTTTTTATTTCTTTCCACAATTGTCAAGGCCCCAGAATTATTATATGGAAACACCACAAAACTTTACATTTACAATATGTTTAGCAAATGATGTTGTACACGTTCATGTTATCTTATCTTACTCAAACACTAAAAAAAAAAAAAAAAGGAACATAGGTCAGAGCAAGATAGCACATGGGTATGGCACAGTTGTTTGTGGGTGGAGCTAGGTGCAGGACAATGAACACAACAGTGCTGAGCATGCTGGCCATAGCGGAAAGAGCTTAATGCATTAGAATCTATTGTGTGTGCTAGGATTAATCTGTACTGTATGTGCTTAAGTTTCTTATTCCAGATCAGACAGTGGGTGACAGTTTTTGATTAATTTTCTGAAGAGCGTTACTGAGGCTGGGCCTTATGTGTTTACACACACACACACACACACACACACACACACACACACACACACACACACACACACACACACACACACACATACACACACATACACACACATACACACACACACACACACACACACACACACACACACACACACACACACACACACACTCGTGTGATCTAGCCAGAGCTCAACATGGTCTCAGTCCATCACGACCCGTGCCTCTCTGTCCTTTTGCTCTGAGATCCTCTCCCCTTGGGTAACATTGCTTCATAGAAAACCAAGGCGAGCTCACTGAGTGACAGGAGTGGAGGGTGTGGTGGGCGTGGTGGGCGTGGTGGGGGTTTGGGCAGAATAGGAGCGCAGGAGTACTTTGTGCTTGGTAGCCATCTGAGCCCTGGTCTGCTGCTGCTGGCTAACAAACTCCTTGAGACGCGTGGTGGTGAAGGTGAGTGTCTGCCGCCGGAGCCGCATCAAATAGGCATCCTGCAACCAAGAGTTGCTGAAGCAGTCTTTGATGGAGGGACGTGCCCTGGAATATAACAACACACACACACACACACACACACACACACACACACACACACACACACACACACACACACACACACACAAATGCAAATCATTACATTAAAAAAATTATAATAATTTTATGACACATATAGTATGTCACAAAAGTGAATACACCCCTCACATCTCTGCAAATATTTAGTTATATGTTTTCATAGGACAACGCTGCATAAACGACTCTTTGACACAATGAAAAGTAGTCAGTGTAAAGTTTGTATAGCAGTGTAAACGTATTGTCCCCAATTTGCTGCAGACATGCAAACTAAGGACCAGGATTACTGGAACCATGTCCTGTGATGAGACCAAGATAAACCTATTTGGTTCAGATGCTATCAAGCGTGTGTGGCGGCAACCAGGTGAGGAGTACAAAGACAAGTCTGTCTTGTCTACCGACAAAATGGTGGTGGGAGTGTCATGGTCTGGAGCTGCATGAGTGCTGCTGGCATTGGGGAGCTACAGTTCATTGAAGGAAACATGAATTCTAACATCTCAGGGAGTTTTTCCGTGTCACCGTCGCCCTCGGCTTGCTCATCAGGGACAACCTTATCATTTTGATTCATACACATTGCATACAAACTTACTTCTTTTGATTGTGTAAAGCTGCTTTGCGACAATGTCAGTTGTTAAAAGAGCTATATAAATAAAATTGACTTGACTTGACTTGAACATGTCCATGTGACATACTGAAGCAGAGCATGATCCCCTCCCTCCGGAAACTGGGCCGAAGAGCAGTGTTCCAGCATGATAATGACACCAAACACACCTCCAAGATGACCACTGGCTTGCTAAAGAGGCTGAGGGTAAAGGTGATGGACTGGCCAAGCATGTCTCCAGACCTAAACCCCATAGAACACCTCTGGGGCATCCTGAAAAGTAAGATGGAGGAGCACAAGGTTTCAAATGTCCACCACCTCCGTGATGTTGTGATGGAGGAGTGGCAACCTGTGAAGCTCTGGTGAACTCCATGGCCTAGAGAATTCAACCCGTGCTGGAAAATGATGGTGGCCACACAAAATATTGACATTTCACATTTTCACTTAGGGGTGTACTCACTTTTGTTGCCAGCGGTTCAGCTATTATTGGCTGTATTTTTAGTTATTTTGAGGGGACAATACATTTACACTGCTATACAAACTTTAGACTGACTACTTTTCATTGTGTCAAAGAGTCATTTATGCAGCGTTGTCCTATGAAAAGAAATAACAAAATATTTGCAGAGATGTGAGGGGTGTACTCACTTTTGTGACATACTATAGGTGACACATAGGTAATCTTTGGAGAAAATAAATTATACTGTACACACCAAGGGTAGCTGCACAGAATCTTCTTAAGGAACAGAGAGGCACTTTGGGATACATTTTGGTATAGCTTGCTGAGGTCAAACTTGGCCGTCTGGATTCTGGCCTCTGTCTCTGATGGTGTGTTCTCCGTGAATGGCAACCGTCCACTAAGCCTGAGCATTATAAGATCCATAACAGCAAAAAGAAATCCATGTTATTTCGTTCTACTTTTAAAAGAAAAGCTAATGTTAAAATCTTGTACAAAATACAGGGCTGAGAATAAATGTACAGTACATTAAAATGCTGACATCTACTAACAATGACAACAACAATATTTTTTCCCCCTTCAATATAAGTAAAAAGCGTTTCTGCGTTGCAGCGGCCATTACTCACATGATGTATGTCAGTACACCAACACTCCAGATGTCAGCTGGAGGACCCACAACGTCTCCTTTCAACATCTCGGGAGCTTTGAACAACCAGCAGGGATTCAAAAGAAACGCAAATTACAGAGCACAAAGATGTGCTCAATTACTTCCAAAAAAAGGGCAAAAGAAACACGTGCTCAAATGGTTAAGGGTACAAGGTTAGTGTGATCCCTTGAAAGGGCATAAATAGACAGAAGACACACCTAGATTGTGTTACATTTTTGGATGTGAAGATTCAAATACACACTGAGTTAAACTTTTGTTTGACATAACAGACATGCTTCCTGGGAAGAAAAAAAACAGAATAACTTTGAATGGTTTGTGGTTGAATTCCTTTCTACGGTAGAAGTGACCGCACTATTCTTTACTTACACATGTAATCCAGCGTTCCTATAGGAGGGCTGAACTGCTTCAGAAAGAGTGGGTTGAAAGTTTGAGCGCTGCCGAAGTCAATAATCTTGACCAAATTTGTGTAGGTGACTATAATGTTGTCAGGCTTAATGTCTAGATGCAGTATTCTCCTGTTGTGCAGGTAGTCCAGACCATGCAGGATTTGTACGACATAGGACACCACGTCGTCTTCAGAGTAACGGAACCTGAAAAGGTCATGCGTTTGGTATTAAAATCTAGAGCCTTGTGTATATACAGTAAGTGTGTATGTACTTTCCTCTCTCTGGAATATATGATTATTGATAACTGAAGAGTTAAAGCATTATCCCAGTTTATTGCTTCAATGCAACTGCATGTCAGAGTCTAAATAGTAGCTCCTGACTGAAATACTGTACATCTGACATTACAAGAACATGGGATTCTCCAAGAGCTAATGGCAAGAAGAAACAAAGGCTTAATTTTATGAACTACATCAAGGACAAAATTATTTCTTTTATGATCAAGGACACCATTATGAATCAAATGAAAACACACCAGACACTTGTTTTGTGTAATACAGTGCAGTGCTGGGTATCATGAAGGCAAATATAATAAATAAAAACGGTAGTGTAATTCTGAAACAGAGATGGTTCCTGACCTATCAATTAGGCTGTGGAGGAGCTCTTTGCCTGTGCAGCACTCAGAGATGAGCACGAGGTAGCGTGGTGTTACATAGGCCTCATGGAGGGTCATAATCTTGTCATGATGCAAGGCCTTGAGGATTTCATATTCTTGCAGAACATTCTGTTTGCTTTCAGGCTCATATGGAACAATTTTGGCCATAAAGAGATTGCCTGTGGCATTTTCTCTGCACTCTCGGATGACACCAAAGCGGCCTCTGAAGAAAAAAAAATATCAAAGAAACAACTTTCAATTTGTGGCTTTATTCCTGAAAAAAAAAAAAAATCAACAAAAACCTCAAAATGTAATTTGTATTTATGTAGTATACATTACCTGGCCTTCTCCTCCATGAAAGTATAGGGTTTCTGGGGCACACCCTGCCGTAAGGCAGACTCTCCCGGTTTGTTTAGCGGAGTTTTCCGCCCTGTGGGAGTAACACGTCCTGATGGAGTGACCCTCCCACTAGGAGTGACCCTGCCCGGAGCACCACTTCCCTCAGCGACAGGAGTGAGGCTAGTAACCAACACTACAGGTGGAGACAGGGCCGGAGAGGGAGTATTGGAGTTAACTGGGGTCACAGGTGCTGTTGTGGTTGCAGGGATGTACATGGGTACTGAGGAAATGGGTTTACCAACGCTGGGTGGAGGAGAAACTAATGGGGGTGGGGATACTGGAGGAGTCTGTGCCATGGGTGGAACCACATTGATAGGAGTCCGTGGTTTAGGCAGAACAACAGGAGGCGAGGGTTTGGATGGCATAGGGATGACGGGAGCAGATGGAGAAGTGGTAGGTTTGGACACTGTGATATTGAGCGTAGTCTTGGCTTTGGCCAGGGTGGATGTGCTGGGAGCAGATGTGCTGGGAGCAGATGTGATGGGAGCAGATTTGCTGGAGGTGGGAGGCTGGACCTGAGGTACCTTAGGTACATTAGAATGGGGGGCGGCTGACACCGATGTTGTAGCAGGAGCTGGGGTTGTCTGAGCAGGCTTGGCAGAAGATGGGTCAGGTCTTGAAGAAGGTGGAGCAGATCTGGGAGAAGGTGGAGCAGGTCTGGCAGAAGGTGGAGCAGGTTTGAGAGAAGATGGAGCAGGAGACTCAGCTGGAGTTTTAGAAGCAGTGGGGACAGATTTACTAACAGTCAGCTTTATAGGAGGTACAGTCATGGTGGAGGTTACCACAGCAGGACCTGATGTTGATGGAAGAGTCTTGACAATGACTGTTCCAGTCGATTTTGGAGGTGCTATCAGGAGGAAAAAAAACAACATTGTTGAATGTTGAAATTGGCTAGTGGAGTTCCCACATTTGGTTTAGTTCAGAGCAAAGATTTTTTTAAATGTTGCTATCAATAACTGTTTTAAAACAGCTCTTAACGTTTCAAAAAATCTATTAGTACATACCACTTTACTATATCTACACAAGCTAACTTAATAATCAATGGTGGAATTAAAAACCATTACAGAGCTGTTCAGTTTCAGGAACAACTGTTTATTCTTAAGTGTTGAAAAAAGAAGTAAGCACTTACTATTTTATTAACTTTTTACGCCACAAGATAAAAAAATAAAAAAAAATCATGTTTGATCCTTATCATTTAGTGCTTCAATCCTGGAAGACTATCTTAAAGTCATCATTTGCAATACAGTTTTTAAACTAAATAAATGAACAAAAAATATGCATTAAAGAATAATAATAATAAAAAAAAACATAGCAAAGTTGAATAAAGTGTACCTGCTGCATCTAAGGTGACTTTGTCAGACAGATTGCTGTAAGGTCCCTGGCCAGCTTTATTCACACAAGCCACTCTGAACCTGTAGGTGGCGCCAAAGGGAAGGTCTGTGACATTGTAGTAGCAGTCAGCCACACCAGTGGCTACAATCAGCCAGTTACTTTCACCTAGGGAAAATAATAGGATGATCAAATATTAGAACATTTTCTTATGCAAAACCATTCCCTAAAATAGAAAGTAATAATATTAAAACCAAAATAGATAAGATAGGTAAGGTATTTGATGGTCTTGAAAAAGTTGAAAGCAGTTTTACTCTTTTGAAAAAAATTTGGTTTATAGAGATGATCCCTAAGCCTGAAGCAGAAGGAAGGAATCTGCTGCAATACCCACCTTGTTCTAAAGGGGGCAGTAAAGATCTACTTGCGACTTCAAACACTCTTAGCTCAAAATATACATTACCCCAGAAAATATATACTCCTCACTGAATTTCCTGTAGATGTGTAAAGCATTTAAGAATATTTTGAGATGATGTATTAAAGGTACATGATGATTGACCAATAACATCACATCAATAACTCAATGAGCAATCCATGCGACTGTTGCTTACCTTCTGTCCTCCGCTCCAGGCAATAAGTACAAGGGGCCACGGTGTCTGATGGACGCCACACCACCAATGCTGTGTTCTGATACTTCTGAGGAACTTCAGGTGTACCAGGCTGGTTTGGTAGTCCTAAAGCATTAATAATGTGGTTAATACTGAATATGATTTGAACGTTCTGAAAATGCATTTCCTTCATGTTTAATGTTAGATTGTGCTCTTATATACCATACGCTTAAAGAGTTGCCAGTAGCTAATCCTACAGTAATTTGATTCAGTGAATTTAGGCTTAGGGTGGCTTTTTTCCTATTAAACACATGACAGAGTCAATTGTCTTTAGAAATTGTTAAATGGCGTGAAATGTAATTACTAGTCTTGCATAGTTTAGTGTAAAATTTCAGCATGGAAATGCAAATGTTCCTACATTTTCCGAAATGTGTCAAGTTAGAATAAAACACTGATATTACAATATTTCACAACCCCATTTGTAAATGACTTTGGCCCATTAATCGGTTTTAAGGCAAACTTAGCATAGAAAATCTATGGCTTATTGACCTGTGAGCAAATTGCTTTTGCACAGTGATAAGAACCATATTATCCTCTTCATCCAATCAAAGACTGGAATTACACATAAGGGAGTCAGTGATGACACAGGCAGTAACACAGCTGCTGTGACTGTACTGAGTCCTAATACCAACCCCAAGCTGTATGTGTAAACATACGTACACATAGACTCTACATATATGGGTATGTACAGGTCCATTGTGCAAAGTGCAGAGACAGTTTAAAAATGGAGCTGAAGAAATCACACAGGCATACGCACTCACACACACACAATCTACAGTATGACATATAAACAACTGTAATAGATACCCAAATCATAACTCATTCTAATGTAATATTTAATAACTGCTTTAAGGACTATACATTAAACTGAGTTAACCTGCTTTCCTTTGTGTGTGTGTGTGTGTGTGTGTGTGTGTGTGTGTGTGTGTGTGTGTGTGTGTGTGTGTGTGTGTGTGTGTGAATTTATGCAACATCTTAGCAAACATCTTGATAAACTTATGATAAAAAGTAATAACCAGAGAGGGTATTATGGTATATGAGAAAATGTCTGTGGAAGCATTTTACCAAATTAAGAAAATATTAACATATCTGATGAGTTACAAGTGATATATAGACCCACAACAAAATACTCAACACTCCAGAGCCCCCATTACGCCTGAGCTCAGGAGAGCTTCCGTTGTCCCACCATGTACTGTACAGTACACACAGTACGTTTGTCTTTGCATGTACTCACGGGCGAGAGAGAGTTTACAGGAACTGCTAACAGAGGCTAAGGAATTTGTTGCCACACATTCATAAAGGCCTGCGTCTTTCTTAGTGGTCTTCATAATCATCAGCAGCTGTCTTCCATCGGGGCAGGAGATCACATTCATTCTTGGGTCAATCTCCAGTTGCTTCTTATCTGACCAGGCACAAAAGAATCCAAAAACACAGTAAATTAATAATAAAAAAAAATTCTCCATTTCTCTTCAAAATCACATTGACTTTAATCATTCCAAAATACATCCTAAATTACCCCATTGTTATATTATTGTTTTTTTCTTGACTAATGGAGTGCAATATGACTTTAGCCTTAGACAGTGGTCTATAAATATCTCAAATGCTTGTGACGGTGTCATCCCAAAATCTATTCATAGGCCCCATGATTTAGCCTAGCAACATAATAAAGCAACAACTGTTAAAGAGCTGGATTCAGTGTTACAAATCTGGCTGGTAAAAATAAAAAAAAGTGTACTAATTTAGTTCAAGTGCCACAGTGTGTTATTGCTATCCTGAGGAGCTACTTGGCATACCAGGACGGTTTGGCAGACCGAAATGAACATTAACAATGTAGTAACAATTGAATGTGACTTAATTTAATGTTTTGTAACTAGCAAATGCTTTTTCTTTTGTCTTCACTATAAGCATTAAAGAACATTAAAGCTATTGAAACTGACAAGTAACTCAGTGTAGTGGAGGTTATATCTGTATTCTATCTGTATTTTAGTTTTTCACTGTTTCGTTTTATTGTAGACCAAATTTCAGAAGAAACAACTGTAAATTAGAAAAGTGTAATTTCCTTAGTTTGTGAATACTTTTTAAAATTAAACTAAAACTGTGATGAGCACTCGCTATTAAAGATATATCCATTTTGTCAGGAGGGGATTTTTATGAGCCAATTTATCGTCAAATGCTAATATACAATTATTTATACAATTGTATAATATTTGTTTGCTTTCCTACCTTTCATCCATGTGATACGTGGGTGAGGACTGCCAGCAGGCAAGCAGCTGAGAGTGACTGGATCTCCTTCGAGCAAAACATGGTCCCTCAGTTTGATATGGAATACTGGAGGGAAGTCTATAAGAATGTGTAAATGGTGCATAAATAATTATTATTCCGTTTATAATTCAAAAAGATTGTTCGCATACATAATTCATAACGATTAGTGTAGAGTAATTATAATGATCCAATCCATTGACAAAGTAAGAAAAAACTGATCAACAAATCTGGACAAGGCATTAAAGATGAACTTGCTGGTTCTTATGCAATATTGCACGACAATATTTAAGTGATCATCCAATGAACAAAAAGACAAACCTGAGGCTGTCCGGGAATACTGACGAGAGCGGAGCGAGCCGTTCTCTCTGGCTATAGCAGTGGGTATGTCTGGCTGGGATATGGTCTTATCTCTTCTCCCTCTGGTTAGGCCCCATCGATCCCATCGTGACCTCCTCTCAGTCTCTGCACCTTGTAGTAAATTAACATTAGTTCTTAGACTCAATCTCGCATTAGCATTCATACATCGCTTGTATAATACCAAGCTTTTCTTAAAACTAATCATAGTATGCCACATTCCTTAAAATGAATCTTGCATGTATTTAGTGATTTATGATGTATGATTATTAAGCAAGAAGACATTACCCATTACCCAAAACTATTTCACAATCAACTTTACAATAAAATACAGTATGTCTTGAATAAAGTGTATAACATACTTTTGACAGCTGACTCTGACTGTATGCTGGACATGGAATCCAAAGACTCAGAGGAGGCCCCATTACCAGACTGGGAAGCTAGCTGATTCTGGGGGATACCCATCCTCTTCAGACTGCCTCCCTCTGAGGTAGAACGGCACAATATAGACAACAAAGGAGTCTTTTTGGTTTCTGTCTTCTCTTTTTCATCTTTCCTTTCCTCAGAATGGCTTCTGATCTTCATGGATATACCAGCCACTGTGTTGCTGATCTTTCTGCGCATAGCTAGCACAGGAGACTCACTTGGCTTTTTGGTTTCTGGCTCTGGAGGTTCCTCTGGTCCTCCATCCATTCTCATCATCTCCACTTCCTTTTTGTCCTGTGACCCTCTCCTACCCAAAGCCCATGATAAACGACGTCTTGGGGCATTGGTATCTTCTTCTTTTGGCTTTTCCTCATTCCTCTCAGTAGAAGGAGACCTCTTCAGGCGCATGGACAGTCTTCTCATAAAACCTGGATCTTTTTCTGCTTCACGGAGATCCTGAACAGATTTGGATTTCTCTTCCAGTTTTCTGTGTACAAATTCTAATGGCGCACCAGCTGGTCCTGGGCGGTACATCTCTTCAGTAATGTCAGGAGCAACTGTAGTGGGCTTTTCTTCTGTCTTTTGCCATGAAAGTAGTTTCAACCCACGAGTGAGGGACGACTCACGTTTCTTGAACCGAGACTCAAAGACCTCCTCAGAGGTAAGATCCTGAATTTGTCCTCCAGGAGCGGACTCTCTCTTTGAGAAATCAAGTGTAGGAGTCTTGGGTGGACTTGGTTCTTTTGTTGGTTGTTCTACTGATGCAACTCGGGAGAAAACTGCAGGATGTTCAGTGGTTTGCTGAGTGTCTGACTTGGATGATGGTGTTGTTGACGCAAGAATTGGCTCTGTAACATGCTTGGACATGGCTGTAGGGACAGGTCCTGTTGGAGAAGTCGGTGTTGTTGATATATTTGTAGGTGTAGGGATGATTGTGCATTGACTGGGTGTTTGCAGTGATGGGACTATGATGGTCTGCATAATACTTGCATATGCAGAAGTCCTGCCATCTGGAAGTACGGTAAGTACAGGGGGACTGGGGGTCATATATGGTGAGACAACTTTCTGAGGGGCCACAACTGGAGAATCCTCAATAGTACTAGTGGGTGTTATGATCTCTGAGGATTTCATTGGTGTTACCTCTTCCTCAATTTCTTCATCTTCCATCTTAGTAGCAGAAAGTTCCGCTTCTTTTACAGATTCTATTAGTTCCTTCTCTTCTCCTTCCTCTTCTTCTTCAATCTTCTCTACAAATACTCTTGGCACCATAACAGGGGTTGACCTACCTTGGGGCACTTTCTTAGGTTCTAGAACAGATTCCTCTACCATCCTGAAATCTTTCTTTTGATCTGCACCATCACTGGATATCTGATCATCACCTTTCACTACAGTAGCAATGTCTGTTTGCTTAATAGGAGTTTCTTCATGCTTAACCTCCCTGACAGGTGATGGGTCCTTGTCTTCTACCTTTAGATTTATCTCATGTTTTCTTGGTTCAGGAGTGACTGCTTTTGGAGTAATGGGGCGTGAATCTGGCTTTGCTGGCTCTGCAAGAACTGACATGGACACAGCTTCCTGCAGACGCCGCTCTTCAACCTGGGCTACAGGAATCTCTAGGGGTGCACCGATCCTCCGATGTAGGGGCATAGGCTCAGCATCACCCTGGCTGAAGGAAGCACTCTTTCTAAGCACTTTGGTCTTTGGAATGTCATCTCGAGGAGAGTCACTGGACGCTGCTCGAACTAAAGGAGGGTTACCTAGATGAGGCCCTCGTAAAAAGCATTTTTCATTCCCCATGCCCAATGTTTCCAGTAGGGGGCCCCGAAGGCCACTCATCTTGTTGTCCACAGAGCCTCCTCTCAGAAGCCTTTGTCTCATCAACTCCAGTTTCAGAGCATAATCCTCTTGGCTCAGCTTTGCCGTTCCTGGGCTTGGGCTTCTTCGTGGCAGTTCCATAGAAACAGACTTTTTAAGGATTCTTCTACCTTCTGTGGGACTCTCCTCAGGACCCTCTTCTGGTTTGATATGAAGTTGTAGTGCACTATCTGCAGAGCTTCCTCTACGCAGTTCACCTCTGCGACGAACTCCCTCAGAACTGTCAGATTCCATACTAGACCCTCGTCTAAGGGGTCTTTTGGGCTGCTCTGCCCTCTCAGACAATTCCCCTTGTTCTTCACCAGAGGAACCTTTTTCATCATCAAGTGTTGTTCTCTTCCTCGCTCTACCTCGCACATCAGTATCACCAGCTTCATCTAATTGCTCACACTCCATGGGCTCTGGCTTTTGAGCAGCTGGACCTGCCCTATCTAGATTACTATTCGTCTTGGTTATTATCTCATCATCCCCAATAATCTCATTCAGTGACATTCTGGAGCCCGAGAACTCCATATTCAGTGGCATGGGTATAAATGGCAGCTCATCGATGTCTTCATCAGAGTCTGATGAAGAGGATGGTGGTGGTGAACCTTCCTTTAAATGCCGTGGAACAGCTATGGAAATGTGGCTTGAAGAGTCATCCAGCAATGCAGGGATTGACCTCATGACCATTTTGGACTTGTAGCTAATAAGAGACTTCTGTAAATGGTTTAATATGTGTTACTATAAAATATGTATCAATAAAATATTGACAGATGTAAGTAAAGAATATGATTCTTTTTCTAACCTGCCATTTTCTTCTCAACAAGAATTTTTTGAGGGAGTCTGTGCTTATGCTTTTTCCCTTATTCAGTATCTGAAAAGATGAATAAATACTCATTGAAATGTTTGCTAACTTAAAATGAATTTATCATGCACTAATATTGTGACAACCAGCATTTCTTAATAAAAAATGAAATGCAATTATGTAGATTAAATAAAAGAAATGGGAATATATGAAGGGCTGCAAAGTGACTAAAAATACAATTTAAAAATTAGGTGTTTATGTAACAACCTCAGCAAGAACTTAATTTTGCTTTTTGTCTGTCATCATCTGCACCTGTTTCTCACTAGTTCATGCCTTAAGTTGGGGTTTTTTTTTAATGCTTGGATGATTCACAGGTCACTGTGTGGCTTAACAAACTTAAACATTTATCTGAAATTGCTCTGGTACAGGGACTGGATTGAAGCTTGGGGATAAAGCCTTGCCAAAAACAAAACCTGAAAAAGCTATTCAGGGAGCCTTGAGAACTATTCCTCAATACTACATTACAAATACAACAAAGTCTGGCTATTTAGAAGCCAAATGTAAAAAAAAAAAAAAAAAAAAAAAAAGAGTAGTGCCTCAAGACTTTTGCCCAAATATTGTATTTAAATTGAGATTTGAGTACATATTATTTCCTCTGTGTTTTGTGCTTTCTTGTTTAACATAGTGTATCTGAAACAGAATTAAATTTTTGGGGAGAATTAAAACACTGAAAGTGCAGGCAATAGAACTCTTCAAATGATGGCAAATTATTTCTTCTTCAATCTTCACTCTTTAAAAAAAATCACTTGCTGGTATTTATCCCCCTCCTACCTTGAACCAAGGATGACGAAGACATTCACAAGCATCTGGCCTCCTGTGGAGAAAAAAAAAGAACATGATGACATTAAAATGCTAAATGTTCAGTGAGTAATTTGGAAACAGTTTACCAGTGACGTGTTCGGATAGATTGAACAGCGCTTTTCACTTACAGTCTGTCAGCCACAAGTAACTTGATGACAAATCCTTTTGCTTCATGGCAAAGATCAGCAAACATGCTCTCCTCGAAAGCCTCATTGTAATTCCTGATGTTAAGGACGGAGGTTCGGTCATTTTCTCCAGCAAATGGGGACACGCCTGTTAGGCTACGATAAAGAGGAAACTTTTTTCAAATATTACATACCAACAAGATGCCTTGCAATTATTCTTAAAAATGAATCACATTTTTGTTTCACAAAATTCAACTTATATCCAGATATCCAAATTTATATTTAGAATACCGTACAGAATATTCATGATTTTTCTTTCTGTAAAGCTGCTTTGTGACAATTTCCATTGTTAAAAGCACTATATAAATTAGGTTGAATAGAATTGAACCTACCACAGATAGGTCAAGACACCAATCGGCCTGAGGAAAAAAAAAAAAAAAAAAGTTTTTTTAGAATATTCATAACATTCTTGTCTGTACACTATATTTTAAGACGTAGGCACCAGATGTTTTACCAGATGTCAGTTGCCTTGGAGACTGGTGTCTGGTTAACAATCTCTGGGGCAATGAATTCTGGAGTACCATATTTGCAGTACTGTGCTTCACCAGGTGTAAACTTGACTGCATTACCAAAATCACAAATGCGGATCTGATCGCTGGAAGGGTCGGCCATGAGGATGTTGTCAGGCTATGAGTCAAAATACCAGGGGCCAGGGTTCAAAAGAAGAAGAAGAAGAGGAAGAAATGTTTTGCATGTTTAATTCTTGCAAAAACAAATTCATTAAATACATAAGGAAATATAAGATGATATACTTATTAATAATATATATCTAACTATAACAATTAGTGTAACAGTTTAACCCCTGGTAGGAAATGATTTGCACAAATAAAACAGAAAAAAAAAAAAAAAACAGGAACCAAGAATGTATCTCTGTGGTAGTGTGGTACAAAAGAGTTTATATCCCAGCTGTAATAAAATTGTGTCTATAAATACGTTATGCTGTAAACCAAGTTATATACCTGCAATAACAACAGAAGAAAAGCTCAGACAGAAGTATTACATGGTTTTTGAAATCAAAAGATAGCTAAACATTAAACCAACAACGTTTGGAGCCATCAGCAATGGTGTGAAGGATTGTTAAATATTATATAAAACAACAGACTCACCTTAATGTCCAAATGCATAATGTCATTTTGATGAAGATAGTTGATTCCATCCAACACTTGTCTTATGCTGGAGCGAATCTGTGGGAGGGGGGGGAAGGTGGGGGGGTTATAATGTATCCTTTGACACAAGATGTATTTTCCAATCTAAACCTAGCAGACCACATGCAGTCAGCCTGTGCGTCACGACTTGTCGCTTATTTGGGAGAACTCAGTAGGACAGAAAGCTGTCGCTCACCTCTGCCTCCATCACTGTTGATTTCTTTGTTACCCTATCCAGAAGATCCTCATGACATCTTCAGGTAACTGTTAAGGGCAAATGCAGGCTCTTACCTTAAATTATATAATTAGTGTTCATGTGTTTGTGTTTGCTAGCCTCGCAACAAAATAGCTAACCAGATTTACCTTACGCACAACCGCTGCAGTCTTTGTGGCGCCAGGCCGGATTCATTAAGAAAAGTTGTCGCCCATGAAAGGCTACATTGTGAAATATTTAGCTTTTTATATTTTAGGCTGCTACAATATCTTATAATCTGTTCTCACAACACTATATAACATTCCTACTGTATGCGTTTAAAATCAAATGAACTAAGTAAAGTTACTGCTACCATGCAAAAGTGATAATTGACCCATAAAAGCACATGCTGAAGTGTGTTACTCCAGTTAAACCAAATAAATATTTTATTGATTAATGAATGAGGTATTGCAACATTATGGGATGTCGGTAAAATAATTGTTACATGGCACTTCAGCTGGAGACTACTTCACCAAATGTTACATAAGCAACAGAAAACATCACCAAATATCCAATTGTACTACTCTGCTGAATAAAAACACCTTTAAAACAGTTGTATACTATTCTTAAGTCTTACAGCCAGAATGACTACCTAAGCTCATGTTACATAAAAGTCATTTATGTAACATGTTCCTGTCATCCTTATATATATTAATTTTCAGACATAAGGATGGATTTTCTGTCTCTATCATTTACAGTAACCCTATGATAAAGATAATAGACGCTTCATATCTTTGTAAGTGAGTAAACAAATCATTATTTTCCCCACTGTATGATAAAGCATGATTTTTTAAAACAGAATACATTCAGTTTTTTTTTACAGGTTTGTAGCAGAGATTGAAATAAGTATTATACACTAGAACAATTCACTCTGTACAAAATAACCCAAAGGATACAACTCAGTAACGATGATGACAGCATTCTTCTTCTCAAAGGCATCATGGAAGTAGATGATCCTTTCGTGATCAAGGTGAGACAAGATGTTCATCTCCCTTAGGGCTGAAGCTTTTCTCTTGGCTCGAGCTGAGATGAACTTGGCCGCATACTCCCTTTTTCCTGCCTTGTGTGTCACACGCTTCACATACGAGAAGGCTCCTCTGAAATGAAAGGCACGATTTCAGTGAAATAAAATAAAGTCAAGTTTAACATTTCTGAGAAAAACTTTGTAGGATACATTGATGTTGGCCCACGAAATGGCGGGAAGCGAAACCAGGATCTCAGCAGCAGGTGGAATGTTGCCTGTGGCTTTCACTTGCTAGAGGTAGTGGGTTGTGAGTTTCGAGCAGGTGAAAGGAAATGTCAGGGATGATAAAGAGGTGCTGTGGAAGGACTGAAGTAAAAATCATTCAATTTTAACCTGCAAATGGTCTGTGATGTCTTAGAGCGGAGAACGTCCCTTCAGGGAAATGCACAGCAGAAGAGAAAATTCATCCAGGCAAAGGAAGGGAAAAGATGATGACTTTTAAACTAACAATCTATAAAGTGACCATCTTAATGTTGCCAGACAGCAGGATGAATATGTAAATTGCTTCTGTCACAGACGTAGGATGATATTGACATTTGCAAATCAGTCCTCACCGCTTGAGCCAAGCTTGAAATGTGCAGTAAACTTGTGCTCTACACTCGTTTCATTGTGTCCATTTAATATGAACATTTCAATGAAATGTACTGCAGTTGACATCAGCGGTTATTCTCAGTATATTTTCCATCATATAAAAAAAAAATTAGTTTAAGCTCATTTACTTTAAGTCATGTTACTGTGATGGAATATTGATATCCATAATAATATATTGATTATTATTGTACATTTGACACATTTATTATGGGTGTTTTGAGCATTAACACCCATTAATAGTGGATAGAGTCTGACAAACAATTACTTTAGAGAGATCTGGATTAGGTCAGGACTTTTTACTGGAATCATTTCCGAAGCTTCTGACAGTTTACAAACCTAAACATGATACTGCAACAGGGAGCATCGGTGTAATTATAATTTCTTGTTGTGTGTATATTCTTGATCCATATACTGCATGTAGATGACTGTGGAATGATGTTTACCAGGGTATATATATATATAGGGTATATATATATATACCCTGCACTGTGATCCTTGCCCACTAACAAGAAGCTGGGATATGCGAAGAATAAAGCATTTCACTGTGCAGAAATAAACAATGGCTGAACTAATGTCTTCTGCTAGCACAACATGCTACATTAACCTTGTGGTTAATGTAAAAATAAAGATGCCAGTTAGGCTTTAATATCTTTTTTTATCAAAGCCACAAATGTAACGTGCCTTATGACCATATGCTCGTGTTGTTTTATTTAGTCTATATCAATGCAATTAACTACCTAGCTAGTATACTCTAGGTTATTATTTTAGGATTAAGCTACACCTTTTTGTTTTGCTAGTGTGTCCAGGTTTCTGGTAAAAAAAAAAACACACAGGACAGGGAAACACACTGGAGTTTTAACATGTCTAGTGGACTGGTAAAAGATTTCTGATTGTAGTTTATAACATTTTTAAAAATTTTTTGGTCAGTTTTTTTTCAGTACAGGGGCGTAGTGCTTAGTCACCTTGCACACCTGGGGTCAAGGTTCAATTCCTGACTCGGTGTCTGTGCGAATGGAGTTTACATGTTCTCCCTGTGCTTGGCGGGTTAGCCTGTGTGTGTGTGTGTGTGTGTGTGTGTGTGTGTGTGTGTGTGTGTGTGTGTGTGTGTGTGTGTGTGTGTGTGTGTGTGTGTGTGTGTGTGTGTTGTGGTGTGTGTGTGTGTGTGTGTGTGTGTGTGTGTGTGTGTGTGTGTGTGTGTGTGTGTGCGTGCATGTGTGCATGTGTGCCCTGCAATGGATTGGCACCCTGTTCAGTGTGTACCCCTCATTGTGCCTTGTGGAAGTCTCCTGGGATATGCTCCAGGACCCCCATTACATGGTACAGACGATGAGTGAGTGAGTGAGTGAGTGAGTGAGTGATGGAGTCTGTTTCAATGTTTTAAGGTGTAGCAGCAATGGTCCTGTATCTTGGATTTGTATACATGTGAGTGTGTATGAATGCACTTCCCGCAGACAGTCAAAGGAATTATAATTATAAGCACAAAGGCTGAGACAGAGGACAGAGTGCTGAGCAAAAATATGACCAACCAGTCCATCCTGCTATTATCTCATTTTAGCACTCACTTCTTTAAAACAAATGTTAATTCGAACAAGACCTGTTTTCTGACCTACTTTGCTACCAAACCAGAAGTGCACATATTCTAAAGTAATGAAAGTGAACATCTCTCCTTTCATGCATTTCTGTTCAGAGGTTCCTAAAAGATAAGAAATATTTATGTACTGTCATGTCAATATCAAACATCCTAATCCTCATAAAAAAAGTCATGCCAAAGATCAGCATAAATTTCCTTTCTTCACTATCTCACATAGAAATGAAATAAGTCCACGCACCCAAACACTCTCAGCCTTTTGACACTAAAGCTTTCTTGAATGTTAAATCACGCCTGATGATTCAGAAGGATTTAGAATGTCAGTAAGAGCTGACGGAGTTGATTCTCCCTGGCTGTGGTCTGACGTCTACAATCATTATTTAGAAATGGTGCGTGTCCAAGCGTAGCTGCAGGTGGATGACTCACCTCCCGATCTCTTTGTGCACATCATAGTAATCAGTCAGACGTCTCATCCTCCTCAGGATAGACTCCTCATCCTCCATTGGATCATCCTTTTCCTGTTTAGCTACAGAAATATGCAGGCATAAATTCAAGTACACAAAGATATGTTTATGTATATAAACAGAGAAAAATCTATATTAATATATATCATTTGCTTTAGATTAAGATTTTGATTTTAAACTAATTTAAGATTTAATTTAACATGATCAGGAATTCATTAGATATAAGAATTCATGGGTGTAATCTGACACAGAAATGCTTCCATAGAAATAAACATAACCAATAAATCAATACATTAGACTCCAGTCTAAGTTTTGTGATTTTACATTATATTTCTTTTGTCGACATGAACCAGAAATAATTTTAACATAAAACAGCTTCAGATGCTGAAATGTCAAACAATTGTAGTATTAAGCTTTGCTACATTAAACAATGCATTTAAAAAATATAGGGTTTTAAAAACATTTTATGGAATGAAAGAGTTCCAGGACACGGTTTACTCTTTTTAAAAAATTGCTTTACTCTATTGACAAAACTAAAAACATTGTTAAAAAGATTTAGTAGAAAGACACAAGAAGGTATGTCCAACTTTTGACTGGTAGTGTTTTGACTCGTATTTGTAAATGTAATGTTATTTGAAAAAAAAAAAAAGGCATCCCAATTATGGAATGATACTGTATTAATCAATCGCGAAGGTGGACAGTAACGAATTACATTTACTCACGTTACTGTAATTGAATTGTTTTTTTTGCGTACTTCTACTTTTTAAAGTAGTTTTTAAAATCTGCAATTTTACTTTTACTTAAGTATGTTTTGTTTGAAGTATTGTACTTCGCTACATTTTAAATAATATTCGCTACTGAGTAAAAAATAATAAAAAATAATGCAGACGGGAAGAAAAAAAAATTGCACCCCGGAAACCCCTTAACTGATTGATTGATGGACGTGGAGAACAAACCTGCTAAACTCACAAGAACGATGGAGATGGACAAAACAGATGCCAGTGATGCAGACACAACTGAAAGCGAAATGCCATCAAATTCTTATGAAGCAAAACCCCTGGCCACATTTAAGCGTCCAAGAAAGGCAACAGCTTTATTATGCAAAGGTAAAATAAATCTTCAATTAAAAACAACTAATTTGAGATTTATATCCGCTTGTCTTTTTTGAACTACACTAGAATCCCCCATTTCCGCTGCTAAAAAAAGTAACTCCGTAACTTTTACTCTGAGTAAATTTTTAAATGAGCTACTTTTAACTTTTTTATACTGGTAACTTTACTTGTACTTCAGTAACATTTCACTGAAGTAACAGTAATTTTACTTGAGTACAAAATTATTATTATTATTATTATTATTATTATTATTATTACTCTTTCCACCTCTAATCAATCGCCATATGGATCAGCCTTGTGTTCTCAGTTATGCACAATTTGGTTTGTTTGTAGTCAACCTCAACCATACGCAAATATGTAACAGAACCAGTTTAGACTCTAGCACTGTCATCAGAAAGGTGAACTTTAATAAAAAAAATAAATAAAAAAAAGCACTCATACTGGCATGGACAGTGAGCTCAGCCTTGCAGAAAACAGATCCAGCGATGTTCTTGGCAGTGCAAGTGTAAACCCCAGAATCTTCTGGCTGAGTGTTGACCACTACCAGAGAGCACTCATTATCATCATACACAAAGGTATAATGGCTACTCTCTGATAGAAGGGTGTCATTCTGAAAAAAAAAAACAAAACAAAAAAAACAGTAACATTCACAGTGAGTCAGGAAATGCTCCAACTTTCAAACACTTTCAAATCTGTCCTTCTGTGCATCATAACGTTCTCCATTAGCTTCGCCATATTGCATCTGTAGGCTGTAAACAAAATGGTTAGATTGTTCTTTATTTTTAATTCCCCCTTGAAATTCCCCAGATTTTCCATGTTCCATTTATGCAGAGTTCGGATGTTAAATACAATGAGTCATATTGTAGCCATGAGCCACAAGCTGAAACATCCAGTGGTATATTTAATAGCATAAATTAGCATGCTTAAGAGACCGTGGGGATTCTCCATGGGAAGTGAAGTGGGTGGAAGGGAGATCAGTCAGTATAAGAAAGAGGCAAGAAAGTAGAGAGAGTTAGTAAGATCACCAAACCTTTAGAGCTCAAGAAGAAATGAAGAAAAATAGAAGACATCTTAGCCCACACTCTATATATAAATGTATAGTGTGTTTACTATATATAAATGTATAGTGTGGGTAAATATATAAACAGTCAGGTTCAAATAAAAATTTTATTCGTCATGTACTTATCCATACACAGTATGATATGCAGTGAAATGCGTATGACCTAAAATGAAAAGATAGAATGAAATATGGGTGGTGTAGTGGTTAGCATTGTCGCCTTGCACCTCCAGGGTCTGGGTTCGATTCCCGGCCAGGCTTGATTCCCGTCTCTGTGTGTATGGAGTTTGCATGTTCTCCCCGTGCTTGGTGGGTTTCCTCCCACAGTCCAAAGACATGTAGGTTAGGCTAATTCACGTTCCCAAATTGTCCATAATGAGTGTATGTGTGTGTGCCCTGCAATGGATTGGCACCCTGTCCAGGGTGTTCCCCGCCTCATGCCCTAATCCTCCTGGGATAGGTTCCAGGCCTCCCCCCGCCAGGATAAAGCATTATAGACGATGAGAATGAGAATGGAATATAAAGATATATATATATTAAAATTTAGGTTGAAATATACTGTATACTGTAACTTTCCACATCAGAAGTAACAACATGAAATGAAATAAAAAATAAATAAATATATAAACAATATATACATTACACATGATTTACAGAATGTGCAAAGCGTAATTGTAAACTGAGAGGGATAAAAATATAGAAGGGTAAAAATATGGTGTGTAGACATGACAGCAGCAGTATGAGTGAAACATGAGGCATGAAATGAAATGATATGTGTGTGTCAGCAGCAGTGTTATTGTCCAGTTTCCAAAGTGCAAGACATTCCTTATTTTCTGTGTAACTGAGCAACAAGAAATGTGCAACATACTATATGAGCAGTGTGCACATGGTCAATGTGTCTAGGAATGTGCTCCATCAATACTTTGTGTAGGGAAGGTAAGGTGTGTGTGTGTTTATGATGTGAAGATTGAATTTTGAAATATGAGCAAACACATTTTTATAGAGCATGGTTTAAAATTTTGAAATGCTTTGAATATTATATCATTATCTAGTCACAAAACCAGCCAACCAGCCTCTCAAAATGAACATTTTCTGGGCAAAAAAAAAAAATGAGCATAGGGAACCCTACAGTACCTTGTACCAGAGGATGTCTGGAATAGGCTTCCCTTCAACAACCACAGCAAAACGAGGTGTCTCCCCAATGTTTACATCCAGATCCTCCATAATAGACTCAAAAGTTGGAGCCACTGGAAAAAGAGAGACACACAGAAGCAAGAATCAGGACAGGGAAAAGGTCACTGTCAAAGGCTGTTCTTATAAACGCCATAGCATTTCTGAAGAACAGAACAGAGTTACAGTATAACAAAATGTCAAGACATGCCCATTATGAGTAGATACTGTGTAGTGTTCTCCCTACCCGCCATCTCTAGGGTGAGGAGGCAGGAATCTGTCCCGTGTGGATTGCTAGCGGTGAAGCAAAGTGTTCCCACGTCACTGCTCTTTACCTTACAGAGCTTTAGTGTGTGTTGGTCATCATCAGGCATGCTCATTTCAAACAGCCCGGCTCTGTTTGACAAGGTCGCTCCTCTCCTGATGAAAAAAAAAAAAAAAAAAAAATGGAGGCAGTTTTACCACAGCTCTTTTTAAGTGCAGGGTACAGGACATTCTGGTGTATTGCACAATGGTTTTACTTGAGGTACAAACAAAAAACAACTCATACTTCAGTTAAAAAATATACATAATTGTAGATATTTACACTGGAGTTGTTCAAAAACCAGGACTTGTGATAAACCTTGTGTGTGAAGAAGGTGTAACACTGATTTCCAGAAATCTTCAATTACAGTATGATGATGATGATGATGATGATGATGATGATGATGAGACAGTAGCCACAGTAAAGCATTTTAATGGTGCATTTAGAGAGTAGAATGCCTGGCTCTTGTAAATCAATTGCTAACTTTTCACTAATTTGCGAAATAGACGTATCATGGCTCCAGCATATTGAGACAATGTTCTATCTAGATGGGGTCCAAGCACTAGTCAACCACTGGGATAAGTGCAGGGAGATTATATATAGAAAAAAGGGGACAAGAAAAGTCCCGTTTTGACTTGAACACCCCTTGTATATAAGAGAGAACAATATCAAAGAAGTAGATGCTGCTTCATGTAAATTTTGTATTTGGTGTCCAATTAAGCATTATTTATGTCAAAGCAACAATATATATTCACCATATGATAGCACTTAAATCACATTTCCAAATATTATATTTTTTTCCCCTTAGTGCAAAACAATATCAAATTTCAAGCTTGATTTGTGTGCAAAAAAAAAAGAGGTGACAGTTGGGGTTGTGAGAACTGTAGCGTAACTTTATAAAGTAATACGTGATGCATTTATCAAAGATGACACCATGATCATGTAAAACCAAAAGGCAGACAGAACGTGGAACGGATTAAAATGGTATGTTTGAAAGTATTAAATCCAACACAACCCATATTCCAATTTGATAATTTTTAGGGAAAAAAAAAAAAAAAAACTAATTCATTTTGAATGAGCAATAGAAATGACCCTGCAGAGTTCCTCTCAGTTAAGCGTTTCAGTGAAACCAATTTATCTTTCATTTGGATTAGAACTGAAATGACTTGTTAGGAAGATCTCCAGAAGTAGTTTTATAGACCCAAAGTATTTTTGTGTAATTGAACAGATAACTCACATCTTCCAGGTGACAGCCGCATTGACATGGTTAAGCGTGGCCGTGATGCTGACTGACTGATTCTCCACCACATATACTATGTCTGGCTTATCAATAATAACTGGGGCCGCTTTGAGGTATGGACCTGCAGGAAAAAATAATACCATTATAATTATAATGAAACAACTAAAGCTAATTAATATGTTTGCAAGTGTGTTTACCTCTGTCTATGAGCTGTACTGGGTCCGTAGCCGGAGATGGTTTGCTGAAGGCTTTGCTAGTGATTGATAGAATCCTAAAGGCATAGCGGATAGCCTTGGAAAGTGAGGTGACAGTGTAGGAGGTCTGCTTCAGGCTAGAAGCTATAATAGTCCATTGGATAGAGCCCAAGGCCTGCTGCTGTACAGCATACATCAAGGTGCTAGGATCTGGATCCATGAAATTAATCAAAACAACATTTTCAGGCTTTTCATGGTCAGACCAGAGCTAAAGACTCAAAAAGATTAGTTTTGCAAATATTCATGGGTTTTCTTTTGATTTTTATTTATCTCACGTCTGATCAGTAAACTGATAATATGGCTTTAATAACAAAATAACACCTTTTTAAAAATCAATGTTCCCTCTTGTTTATCCAGCCCATGTGAACAATAATTTTGTTTCATTCAACTGATTTTTCTTGCGTATAAGAGGACAATTTTAAAGAAGTAGATGCTGCAAAAATATGTTTCAAGTAAATGCATCCTAAAATGTCAAATGTATTTAGGTGTCCAATTAAGTATTATTAATATCATCTGTATCATCATTATCACTGAAATCCTCGAACCATCCTCTCACTGTATTTTCCTGTACCACATCACATATCTCGCCAAGGCAGCAAAGTGATTCTAGAAATTAAAAATAGAAGAATTCTGAAAAAACACAGTAGTAAACATCAGGGCAACATGAAGCCTAGAAGGATTGACAGCTAATCTTTTAAAAGAATATGAATATTGAAGGCGGGGAATTGCAAAATGCTCTACTCCAAATCATCCAAAGAGGGAGCTGTGTGTGTTGCCTATATTCATGAAGGAGTGACAGCAAAACAAACGAGTAGTGTACATCCATATGAGTGTAAATGATTTAGAGTGAGTACCAATTGATGGGTCCAGCCGTTTGGGTTTCTTCCAGCTAAGAGTGACAGTCTTGCCAGTAATGGACTCAATTACTGGTGCTCCATCTGGAGGATCGGGAAGAACGTCTACAAAAGAGATGAGAAGAGAAATCCTGGATAGGTAACACTCACTCACTCATCATCTATACCGCTTAATCCTGTATTCAGGGTCACGGGGAGCCTGGAGCCTATCCCAGGAGACTTGGGGCACATGGCAGGGTACACCCTGGACAGGGTGCCAATCCATCGCAGGGCACAGACACACACACATACACTCATTCATTCACACACACTACGGGCAACATGGGAACGCCAATTAGCCTAACCTACATGTCTTAGGCCCTTTAGGACTGTGGGAGGAAACCGGAGTACCCAGAGGAAACCCACCAAGCACGGGGAGAACATGCAAACTCCATGCACACAGAGACGGGAATCGAGCCTGGCCGGGGATCAAACCCGGACCCTGGTGGTGCAAGGCGACAGTGCTAACCACTACACCACCATGCCGCCTGGATAGGTAACACATAAACCCAAAATGTGAGTTTTGAAAGATTACATTCTCTCTCAGAGGTGTTCACCAAAAGAAAGGATAAAAAGCTAAATCTTATGTGGTACTTGATGAGATGGAATGGGAGATCATTTATAGGCTTAAGGAAATAAAATCATAAAGTAAACAACAGTAGAAGTCATGGCTAAGGTTAATAACAACAATAAAATAAAACAAAATCGCTGAAGCACAAATCACTGAAAAACATCAATGCAGTAAAAAGGCCCAAGGCCATCCCCTGGTCTCAAATCTCGCAGATCCCAATCCAATCTAGCACACATAGGATGCGTCGGACAAATAATTCTACCAGTTCTACCAGTATTGAGGCCCCACCAACCAACACCAATGTCCTGGTGCCCCCCATAGGCCCTGCAGAACCATGCCCCCAAGGAGCCAGAGCTCCCCAAATTGCAAAAGGGGGACCTAAAATCTACACTGTTTTAATGTTAATGGTTTTGATGTTCAGGGTAAAGCCTTAATGTGGGTAGGTAAGGGTTAACATCTTCTCTTCCCAATTTCTTTTTTCTGCTGATCAATATTCTATGCCACACTCCAAACCAACCAGCCTCCTACTAAACTACAGATAAAAACTGAGTGAATATGAGGCATACCAGGCATATACTATTGAATAAATGATGGATTTTCTCTCACCTGTTACATACAGATGGGCATAGCATGTGGCCTTGCCCACCTTGTTGGAAATTACGCTCTTGTAGACACCGCCGTGGGCATGACAGACAGAGCGAATGACAAGACTGTGGATATCTCTGACTGCAGATGAGGAGAAAACAGAATTAGAAGTGCTTAACATAGATTAAGAGTGATTACAAGTGATAAAGTTGAAGCAGTTTCAAAGGGAGGAGAAATCCAAAGAAGGGTAAAAGAAGAACGTTCATGCTATTCTGTATATTTCGCTATAACTCAGCTCCTGACACTCTCATTTCAACTGAGACTGCAGTCTCAGTGTTTTACTGACGCTCTGACCCGCATGCAGAAGAGTGAGAAATATTGCAATGGCTCACACTGCGTCATCTTCCTGTCCTCGGTGCTTTCAATCTTCTTGCCATTGTGGAACCAAGAAATGGTGGGGTAGGGCAGGCCGGCTACTTTGCACTTCAGCACAGCCTCTTTACCCTCGACAACATCCAGGTCGTACAGTGGCTTCACGAAGTCAGGCATCGTAAAACGCTCCACCTCGCTCTCAGGAACCTCTGGTTCCTCAGGAATGGACGGCATCTTCTCTAACTTTGCCCTATTTGGAGTTTGGAGAGTAAAAGATAGACAGTCAAGAAGAACTTGACCGAGAACGCACAAAAGTGCTGTGCAAGCTCAAGCACTGCAGGGAAGGTTCATATCAGTCTCCTTTAATATAAATTTACACAAACTCAGGTCTGCTTGTAGGAAATACATTTTTTCACTTGATTTTGAAAATGCTTCTACAAACAATTTACTAATTAAATAAAATTTTGTATTTAATAAAAGCGGGTCCCATTGTTTGGACAAAGAAAAATTCCCATGTAAAGTACTCTATATACATATAATGAAGTTCAACAAGATGAGTTTACATCTGCGATGACATGGCTGGCCGGGGTTCCTGTACATAGAGCTCTGCTGAACACTCGGCTTCTCCATGTGTGTTCTTGGCCACCACGGTGTAGAACCCCTCGTCGTCACTGCTCACATGGGAGATAACCAGCGAGTGCCGGCCACCTTCCTTTAGGATGCGAATGTCTTCGCTCTCTACCAACGGATTGTCTAGGAGAAGAAAACGCACACAGATATCAATGGTTCAGTCAGGTGCTTGACTAATGAATAACAGTTTCTCGTAGGCAAAAGTGTCATACCGAAGTGAGTCCAGGTGACCCTAGGTGGTGGCGTTCCGCTGACCTTGCAGTCAAATCGTGCATTTCGACCCTCAATCACTTCCAAAACATCCAGCTTTCGGGTGAATAGTGGCTCAACAGAGGCTATGACCTTCAGCTGAGCACACGAGGTGAGTTCCTCTGCAAAATGGCAATCAGTATGATAATGAGAGCAATTCTATAATCAAAGGCAGTGTTTAAGTACTAATCTCAACCAGTTTCATTTCAGGAAAAAATCATGGCACCGTGAAAAAGATTAGTGCTGTGATTTAACTAAATTAAATAAATATCCAGCCAAAGTTGAAATGCAAAACATTTAATTATCTAATCAGTACAAAGCACTCTGTTATAAAACCTGATAACATGATAAACAATGGACAAAAGCCTGCATGCCCTACTTACTGCATGTACCATGACGTCATGTCTGGAGCTGCTCACCTTTGGCTGTGCTCAGTTTACAGGTGTATGTGCCGCTGTCGTCCTCATGCACCGAGTTGAGCAGCAGTTTGCACCGCTTTCCGTCGAAGTGCATCTTACAGTTCAGAAGCGCTGGCTGGATGAGCTTCCCATCTGACAGCCAGTCTACGTCCACATCCTGTGGTCCGATCACATGGCATTCAAACAGCACCGACTCCCCTGCCTTCACCGTCACATCCCTGAGAGGCCGCGCTATAGCCAGACCGGTTTCTACAGGAGTGGCTGGAAGACGAGTAGTGAAGATACAGACGGCAGACGTTAAAGACGTTGTGTTGCAATTCCAGTCTCACACTTTGATTTGGAAAGCCAGGAGCCAACCTACCAAAATACATGGGCTTTGCAGGTCCATGGATAATGTGTCTATCATGAATAATTGTCCTTGTCAGAGCAAATGGACCTTTGGCTAAGAGCCTGAAAACTGTCAACTAAACCCCGGAGGCAAAGTAGACCTGGTCTGCTAATAGCCTGTGTTAAGGACCTTGCTTTGAGCTTAATGTATTTCTGTGAATTGTATCTGATTTTCAGGAAAAGAGCACCGCTCTCCGTTTTGGAATACATTGTATTAAGGTCTCTTAAAGAAGCAATACCTTCTTTCCTTTTTCTCCAGAACATTATACATAATCACAGACGTGTCATACAGCATCATACCCTAACCCTAGCTACTGTAGGACAAAAGTCTGCCTACTTCCATTAACATACTGTAACTGGCAAGCGACAGAAATTATATCCAGCCTGGTATCTACACACTCATAGCTAGTCACAATTTAAAAACCAACATACAGTACATAACAGCCTGTTTTTGGGAGGTGGAATGAAAACCCAGAAGAAACCCATACAGATGTGGTAGAACTTACAAAACTGTACACAGCAGCTCTGCTCAGGATTGAACTGCAGATGTCTGTGGAGCCAAAACGACCCAATGCACCACCATGTTGATATTTTATTGCACTAAATTGGAATACCTGTGCTTTATATGAATTTTAAAACTACCACACTGAACAGAACATAAAATATATACACCACCACTGGTATCCTTACTACAGTATATACAGTACATACTTATATACTCAGTGAGTAGTATAGGATTTAAAGTGCAGTCCTGAATAGTTCCGAAATGTTTATCCATGTGCCACTGTAGTCAGGAACAAATCACATTACTTCTGTGTGTTGCAGGCAATCTTATGTTTCTAATAGAGAGGGCTTCTAATGTTTAAATATTTATTTTGGCATAAGGTGATATACAGTTGTCCAGCCAGGAATGAAAAAACACAGACACACACATACACACTGAAACATAGACATATACAAAGACAAATCTGATTCTTTGTCTTAACCCCATAATACAGACATGTGTGTAATAGCTTACACAACTAGAGATGACTGTGGACGAGGACAAAACAATAAGTAAATAATTAAAACAATTAAACCTAACTGCATGTAAATCTTAATGTCCTTCACAATGTGCTCATCAGTGGCATCTGATATTTATTTTGTAATGGAATTCTGGGGTGGGGTTATTCTTCATTGATTTATCATCTATACCACTTATCCTGTACAGGGTCGAGGGAGCCTGGAGCCTATCCCGGGATATTTTGGGCACTCCATGCACACCTGGCTGGGAATTGAACCCAGACCCTAGAGGTGCAAGGCAACAGTGCTAACCACAACACCACCATGCCGCACTGTGAAAGAAAAAACACTCCAAAAAATCCCAAAGTTTTGATGTGTAATGTGTGTTTGGGAAGACAAGAGGCTCTTGCCCTTAATGAACCAGATCCTAGAGCAGATTGGCTATAATTAAAGCACACACAGTGAGAAGTAGGTCTTCCACACACATTTTGAAATATGGTCAACCTTATTGTGCGACTCCACAGGTATGAACATGTGCTATTATTAATATTAAGCTTAAACCTTTTGGGACCTTGTGTATGGGCTCCATCACACACTAATGAAGACCATGAAGTTCCCACAGTGTCCTAAAAATATCGATAGCGCAGTAGGAATGAGATTGAAATAGAAAGAAAAAAATGCATTTATCAAGTTCATACTATGTCCAAGCCACACCAGGTTCTCAATGCGTTCATCCATTTCAATCAAACACGTGATCGCCACATCCTATGAGATCAAACCGAGTTATTACTATGTCTGATAGGATTGCACCACGTGCTTATCACAGGCTTAGTATGTAGTGCTGTGTTCGGCGTGTTGGTGTAAATACCGCAACACATGCTGTGCTTTTCATCACAAGGAGACGGTGTGAGGAATTGGATCCAGTGTACTAAAAATAATATATAATAAATAGACATGCTGATAACCTGCTGCTTGTCTGCCATAAACTTTGTAAGCACTAGAACAACATAATATGAATTTAATGTGGCCCTCGACAACATGGCAGGGACCTTCTCTACCATGGTCATAGCACAAGCCTGAAGGGTTCATTGTGAGAACTCCACTGACGTAGCAACAACGCAGTGACGAGCCAGTGACAACTCCTTGAGAAGGCCATCCGATCTTTCCTATCTGCGCCATGCTTGTAGTACGCAAGTGAAGTCCCTCAGAGGTGTTAATTACACAGTCGACTGGACGACATCGTCATTAATACATCCTTATTAAGTTCCTCCTGCGTCTTGCTTCGATCACGTCCCCACCTGGCTTTTTTTGAACATGCCAAAAGAAGCACGACAGCTCCACGGCAAGGGAGATAATGCTACGTCTCTACCGGTTTCTGCTGCATTCCTGCCAAGTTGTACAAGTTATTGCTGTGTTCACTCAATTTTTTTTGCAAACGTAGTGGATTGTGATGTTTTTCAACCTGCAGCTGACTATTTTAGGAAGGACATATCCATATCTTTATAATTGACTACAGAGTTTTTAGACCTCAAAGGCTTCAGTAATTATAAATGAAAGATGATAATTCTGTGTTTATTAGGTTCCTGTGTTCATATTATAAGATAAGGACCTCACCTTTCACCTCTAATTTGCTCTCACACTGTTTGGTGCCGTACTCGTTGATGATCTTGCAGGTGTACACACCAGCGTCAGACTTCACAGCTGACTTTATTATCATCTCGCAGCTGCCATCCTCCGTCTCGCGGACAATGTGTCGAGGACCTGTTTTTATGGTTACTCTGTCCCTCAGCCTAGATATGACAGGGGAAAAAAAAACAGGATGTTAGATCACGCTGTACTGTTGTACATAAGAGTCGCAAAATAGAGCCATATAGTACTTATTAATATTATATCAATAACAACATTATATACAGTATATATACTCTACTGCTCATATCATTACAAATTTGGGACACATCTTTGTTTTTGTTTAGTGATTTATTTTCTATATTCTACAATACTGGGGATTTAAAAAAAATATGAAATAACATAACACATATGGAATTAGGTAATTATGTAACAAGAACCACAGTCAGTTGTTATTTTAAGACATGGAATAGTTCTTGCAACAACAGTATTGTCAAGTGCATTTGCTAAACCCATCAAGCACCATGATGAAACTGCCCCCCATGAAGACTTTTACAGGAAAGCAAGACCAAAACATACATCTGTTGCAGAGGAGACGTTACCATTTAGAGTTATCAGCCTCAAAAACAACCAACTAAAAAACAGCCCCTCGGATTAGAGCCATCATGAAGGCTTTACAGAACAGAAGTAGCAGATACATCTCAACGTTAACTGTTCAAAGAATATTTGTAAATATTTGCATATTTGTAATGTCTTCAGCATTGTTTTACAATGTAGCAATAAATAACAATCAGGAGCATGGAGATAGAAATTGATCCCAACGTTTTGGGGGGTATATATAGGTTCCCGTTTTGCACTGTGTGTTCTGGTGTTCTGACACCTTTCTATTGGGACCAGCATTAACCTTTTCAGCTTGATGAGTTACAGCAGCTCTTCTATTGCATCAGACTCCACAGGCCAGCCTTCAGTTTCCTTGTGTATCAGTGAACCAATGGCCACCCATGACCCTGTTGCCGGTTCACTGGTCTTCCTTCTTTCCTTTGGTATGTCCTGACAACGGCAGACTGGGAACATTCTACAGGAGCTGCAGTTTTGGAGTTGTCCAGTCAACCTAGTTGTCTAGTTGTCACAATTTGGCCCTTGTCAAAATCACTCAAATCCTCAGGCTTGTCCATTTTTTTTCACAACGGCTTACAGTAAGAAAAAAGATTTACTTGCTGCCTAATATGTCCAACTCTTTTCCTGGTGACACTGTAGAAAGACTATTGTAGCAATAGCTCCTGTGAAAATAATACTTTTTAAAGTGTTTGAATGACAGAACCTACCAATAGAGCATTGGTTTGGGCTGGCCAGTCATTCGGACAGACATGACGACTTCTTGTCCTTCTATGACTGTCTGATCTCCTAATGTAGCCTGGAAATATAATAAATACACACTTTATATGGCTGTTCTTCAAAGGCATATCATTTAACTGTTCAAATTGAATATGATCATTCAGTCACCTGAAAAGCAGGGGGCTCTTTAAAACGAGTGTCTATGATCTTTCGCGACTCAGGACCATGGTACGATGATCCTACGAAATCCATAGCCTCCTCCAGGGGGCTGAGGTACTCTTCATCAGAGGTGATGGGGCTACTGATGTCCATGGGAACACAGAGGTTGCCCCTCACATCTTGGCTAGGCTCTGAGGGAAAGACACCTAAATCTTAGCCAAGTGCTCATTTAAACTACAGACAAAATTATAATGGGATAACGGTCTAATACAAGATCACTGCACACAAACGACCACCAGGAAGAAGAAAGAAAAATATGCTGCCAATAAAAGGTTTATTTTAAGGGGGAGAAAAGCATTCAGTCATGAACCCCTGGGAGCTGAACGTCTGATTGGAATAGGAATTCCAGCAGCTGAACTTTGAACATGTTCCAGTCTGTTTAGGGTTTTAGCAAAAATACCAAAAAGACAGAATGAGCGTAATCTTAGTGTAAAGTTTATGAAAGCATGAAACATGGTTATGGAATCTTTTCAATGTAAGAGTCAGAGGCAGTCAATGTTGTGGTGACGATGAAAGGCTATTTTCATGAGTGTGCTGTCAAAAACGATAACTAGGTCATAAGCATTGGATACAGTGGACCAAAACCCTAAAGCCCCAATTACATTTTCAGTTCAGAATTTAGATGAAATAAAAATGCAGACGGTTAAACATCACATGTCACATGGGTTACATAGTACATTTGTGAATTACTTTATAAATACTGGCTTAATATTCATACAGCACACTACATAATCTTCAGTGACCTTCTACTAATAATTTCACTACTATTCACCCACCATTGCCAGGCAAAACAACAACAACAACAACAAACAAACAAACAAACAAAAAACTGTAGGGTAAAATAACACAAACTAGCACCGATTGTGCCAGATTCTAACCTGTCTCTGCCAAGTAGGATTTCAAATTTTGTAGAGAGGAGAGGATTGGAGCAACAGGAGCCTAAAGATGAAAAGGTTAAATAAAAAAAGGTCCATCTGCAGTGTGAATGGCTGATAAGAGAATGTATAAGGTAATGCCAAATCCAAAATCTCAGTGGGACAGTGTGAAGATTTATCTCAGTGGTTTGATCAAACATTGTCCATCTTTCGGATGGGAATTGGACATGAAAAAAAAAGAGCTCTGGGAATATAATGACTTTTTGTGTTGTTGATATATCAGGAGTTAGTACGAGTGATAGAAATAATAGGTCTCCCAAAGTATATTAATATTAAAAAAGTAATATTGGCAGTCATTTGCAGTTTTTGCTAATATGAATTGGTATACTGTAAATAAAGAAACAACATAAATGATATATTAGATTAAAAAAAAAATTGTAAGCATACATTTTAACAATTTAGTGGTTTCAATTTATTATTTTAAGTGATAATATGCAGTGACAGGTAATACCGTAAAACATAAAGGTGAAACTAGTCTAAACATAAAAAAAAACATTTTTTTAGGATAAATATAATTTTAAGAGATAACTACTATAGTTACTACTATAAAACATAATATCACACACTTATCTAGATCCTAATCTAAAAATAAACAAACTTAATTATTCGTGAATATGATTTTGCAGTTCAGATGCTATTTAACACTAAATCAGACGTGTTAAATTAGAAGTTTATTAATAATTATATAATGATTGATGTTAGAAATCATAATAATGTAAAAGAAACTGTTATACTGTATATTATATATATATATATATATATATATATATATAAAATATGTAATAAATATGTAATATGTAACTGTTATATTATATAGCAAATGTAAATATTTCGAATCTTTACAAATCGGCTTCTTTATATCCCTGGCCTACACTCTATAAATGATGATACACTCTATCTCATGATTGTTCATGAGAATAATAAGAACTTTGGTTAATGTAATTGGCAAAACAGTGCCAAAAGCGTGTGAAGTGGTTTTACTGCCAGAAAGCCCACGTTGTTGGGTTTGGAGGGAAGATCCTATGGGCTTGCAGTGGGAATAAATAGACGACAGCACATACAGGGTTCTGCTTACCCCCTTGTGAACAGTATATATTACAGATACCAGCACGTGATTTTCACTACAGCTAGGCTATCCATAATGCAGCCAAACACTTATTACTAGCATATTACCTTTTTGGAAACAATAAAAAAAAACATGAAAATGAAGAAATAATAAGCAAAAACAAAACGAAAGCCAAGCCAAAGTCAATAATATAACAACTGATTATTCTAAAATTTTCAATTACTGTACCTTTCTTGAATATTATATTTAGTTTTAGAATAGTCTCAAACTTACCTGTGCCACTGGTGGCCATAAAAATGCAGAGCTGTGTTTAAAACCATTTACAACAATGATCTCTTTTTGTCTTTGCCTTCATAAAAAAAAAAAAAAAAAATCACTTGGAGAAGTCCTTCCAAGCAGCCGTGCATACACACAAACACACTATAAATGCAGAGCTCCTCCTGGCTCCCATTAAGGACTATTTCAGTAGAAGAGACAGCCATACCATGTCTCTCGTAGCAACCATCCTATTTATATATTACAGTATGCTGTTCAGCCCTAACAGAGGCAGTATGGTGCCATTTCAGTTAAATTGATACTATTGATACTAACTGTGAAGGCAAGATACAGTCATGGACAAAGGAAACGTTGCACTATTTTTTTTATTGTACATACAGTATATATGCAGGACTACATGAATTTATTTTTTACATTCTAGAACAATTCAGATTTTTTTAAAACTATGAAATAACACATATGGCACTAGGCCATATATAGTAAGTAGCTAAGTAACAACAACATCAACAACAACAATAGCCAGTTGTTAGTTGAAGCCACAAACGTCAGTTGTTCTGGAATGGTTCTTGCAAGAACAGTATTGTCAAGTGGATTTACAAAACCCATCAAGCACCATGATAAAACTGTCTCTCATGAAGACCATCCTAGGAAAACAAGACCAAAACTTCCCTCTGCTGCAGAGGAGACGTTCATTTAGAGTCACCAGCCTCAGAACTCACCAATTAACGGAAGCTCAGATTAGAGCCGTTATGTAGGCTTTACAGAGGATACTCAAAAGAGACACACATCTCAGTATCAGCTGATCAAAGGAGATTATGGAATATGTTGATGCATTTAGTGTTGTTTTACAGTGTAGAAAGAATACTAGCAGGGAAAGTGTCATTGGAATGATTTAACTCGATGCAACGCAAGCATACATCAGCCGGCTGTTTGGAGTTGCCAGGAATACCATTTCCAGGCTATGGAACAGATTCCAAACAACAGATGCCACTGCTGATTGCACGAGGTCTGAAAGGTCAAGAGTGACAACCCTAAGACAAGATATACTATTTCGATGCCATCATCTGAGAAATCATACAGACAAATCCTGCCACTATTGCTGCTGGTATTCCAGGGTTACACATGATAATTCATCAAGCTATTCAACTGGCTGCAGCTAGACTTGCTGGACGTGCAAGCAGGACATGTCATGGGCCAATGTTGGTTCTACGTCATTGTATGAATTTTAGATTTCTGCTGCTGATGGACATGCAGATTTATTTATTTTTTTTTTGTATAAATAATTTAACTTTCTTATTTATTTGACAAAATACATTTTGTAATAAATTTATATATGCAACATTTCTTTTGTCCGTGAGTATATTTAGTTCTAAACACATTTGGCCCATGAGGTAAAACATACAGTAGTGCCATATCACTTGCAAATGCCTTAGGGGTCAAATTTACTAGTAAGAAAATTGGATCATCACCAGATCAATATACATATACAGACAATAAAGTAAAATTCAAACAGAACTGCAGTGATGCATTGCCCCAGAGATTCTAGTCTTATCTCGGCTGATTTTATGTAAATGTTCCGGCAGGCTATTATTCAAAATGGGATGGATATAAAAAAAGACTGTAACAGAGAATGAAAGATGAATTTTAATAGGAAGATGGACAAACTGTATTTTAACTCAAATAGAGAATCAAGCAGAATCACTATGCAGATGATCATGACTGCATTTCCTGACAATTTGCTTTGCAATTTAGTTTTATTCCATTTCACGTCCGTTTCCATACTCATTTTACTTCATTTATGAACTGGTTTACCTTTATGTGACACTTTTTTTTTTTTTCCATAAACACGGCAACATGTATTTTAAAAGCCGCATAATGAATTTAACAGAAGCATCTTTTCTGCAGTTAATTAATGGGGATCGAGTGCGGATGTCATTTAGACAAACACTTCGTAATGAGAGCTGCTGCGAGGAGCTATGGTGGTTTCTCTGCTTCAGACAAATCTTTTGAACATCAAGGTTAAATGAGTTCTAGAGCTGGGTTGCATCAGTTGGTGCATTTTCAATTTCGTCCAGCTGCTTGTGCGCATTTCTATAAAATCTGCACCAACAAAACAGCAAATAAAAGGAACACAAACAGTAAAATAGAAAAGGTTTAGTGGGTGTGGCTGTGCGATCTTCAAACAACAGTCTGCTATTTGCTATGGTTGCTATGGTAACTATTGCTATGGAGCTAAGGATGGCGAGTGAAGGGAGAGAAGGAGGGGATGCAAGAGATACAGAGATATGAGGCTAGAGAAAGAAAGCAATGAGCTTACTTAAATGGAAAGTGTCAGTAGAAAGATAAACAGGAAAGCATTCAATCTAAATTAGTAACTAACTCCCTCCAGGGATAAGTTTATCACCAGCACTGAGCTGCTAACCCAGACCTGTGGGAACGTAGGTTGGTAAAAATGACTCACTCTTTCGTCCTTTAATCCCACTAAAATAACCAGAGGTGCTAAAATTCCCCACATCACTTTCCAAAATGCCTCCCCCTCAGCAGGGAATATAAAAAGTACTAAGCTCGGAGGATCAATGATGTAATGGTATGTCACCTTTCTCTGCCTTTCAAATAGTCTTTATTTCATGAATACACAAGAGAGAAAAAACCGAGAGAGATAGAAAGTAGAAGGAAAAAGCTGAATATCCTTTAAAATGTGTTAACAAAGACCGCTCGAAAACCCGGAAAGAATGATTAAAGATGCCACGCTTCTCTGTGGGGTGCTCGATACACATCAGTGTCAGACTTTCTAAATATATTAGTGATGAGATTTCTGACTCCAGGCTAGTGTCAGAAAAGGGCTTGTAATCATGTTATGTTCTGGATAAATCGTACCAGAATAAAGAATGTAGTGTATCATACAGTAATGTCTCTTCCTCGGCATCAGAAAACACAACTTTAATGGGGTGAACATCATGCATGACAGACCTAAAGGTAAGCACTCACCTGGTTTGATGAACAAGGTGGCACTGCAGGAAGCCTTGCCCACCTCATTTGTAGCTGTTATGGTATACGTGCCAGCATCACTTGGCTTTGTCAATTTGATAAAAAGAGAGTGCCTCTCTCCCTCCACCTTCACCACATGTGTGGGACTGTTCTTTATTTCCACATTGTTCTGCATCCATGTCACTAATAATAATAATAATAATAATAATAATAACTCATCATATAATCCTGTTTACATTAAGTGACTGATTTTACTCAGCAAGAGAAACTAACTTATTTTTTGCCTCTGACATGATTAATATAAATAAAAATAAAGTTAAATAGTCTGCAGTTATGTCAGACAATTAAGTGTTTTTTTTTTTTTTCGAAAGGCTAAAAAGAAGAACTTGCCTTCAGGGAGAGGATTGCCAGTGATGATGCACTTGAGCACAACCTCAGCACCAGAGGATGCTACCATGTCCTGAAGAGGAAACTCAAACAGTGGGGCCTCTAGAGGATCTTCTTCTGCTGACACATAGGAGTCATCAGAAGATTCTGCAAAGATACCAAAAGTATAATCATGTTACTGCGGCACAAATATACAGTTATTGTGTGGAAGTCAATAATGAACCACGCCTTATTTCTCTTTATTTTTTTTGGTATATAGTCTTGAGGAATAGCTCTCCAGACTTCCTAAAGGACTTTTTATTTTTAATTTTTGACAAGTTTCTGGCTCTCGTTTTTCAGTCCCTTCCTGTACGTGACCAGTTTTAGAGGAATGTTTTCTGCTTGTTATGGCACACAGGAACCTATTAATCATTCAAGCATAAAAGCATCTAAATTAATATAATTAACCAGAGAGAAATGGGTGCAGATTCGGACAGATGATCAGGTCGATGATTAGTATACTGGTGAGCTGAATGCTGAGTGGTTGGAAGAGACGAGAGGGGAAATGAGGTTGCTGCTGAGGTTGTAACAAACATACACAACTCATTTTACAATGTATCTTTAGGCACTTTGCAACCTGTCAGAGTAAACGATTAGTTCCAATTTCTTTAAGGTATAATCTACATTAAAGAAATTAATTAAATTAATCTACATAATTAAATGTAATGTGAAGGAAGTAAACACATAATTTGCACAGTGCTGCATTTTGCATTTATATTTGTTATTTGATGGACACATTAGTCCATAGCTTTTTTCAAAGGGCCTACAGTGGCAGACTGGCAGTAGTTGGATTTGAAATCATAACCTTCCCATTAGCAGTCCAGAGCTCTAAACGCTAACCCACCACTGGCCCAAGCACAACTTTCCATTAGCCACTGCTAACCGCACTTTAAACATGCTAGGCTCAAACTTATTATGTTCACTATTAACACTGGAGGCATTTGCAATCATAAGCCTCTTATTAAGTTTTTTTTGGGGCCAAGTCTGTGATACATGATTTCTGATCCACACTGACTGTTCCTTTTTGGTCTAGTCCTAAAACGTTTCTATAAAATAATACATTGACCAATTGCCAGGACTCGTGTAGGATCTTAATAAGTAGGACTTGAGCAAATTGCTTTCGGTCTGAATAGGACTGTAACTAGGAAACAAAATCTTGTCAAGGCAGAAATTCAATATCTCACCATTGTCAGAATATGCCCTTTAGGCGTTTAATATTTTAAATCGCATACAACTGCACACAAATGTTTGGGTAAATAGAAATAATTTACGAACAAACACAACACACCCACCTAATTCAGGAGACATGGGTCTTTGTTTACGTCCCCTCCCTCTCACTCGCTGAGGTTTCTCCTCTTTGGAAGTGGCATTTTTGCTTGTTTTCATCTGAGCAGATACAGATGTTTCTGTCTCCATTGGCTCTTCTTCAACAATAATCTGTGGGATAGTGAGCTTTAGGGCTGGTGCTAGAGGAGTCACGTCTATCTCCATTTTTTCTTCTTTAGAGGAGGTGAGTGAGACCCTGGGAGGTTTATGAGGTGGTGCCTGGACAGAACACTCCTGTACTGCACTGATTTCACCTTGCACAAGAGGACTTTCAGGTCTTCTGTCCAACTTTCTCAGAGTGATCTCTATGGGTGTTTTTCTATGTACAGTTTCATCCTCTATGAGGACTGGAGTAACTTCCTGAGCATGACCTACTCTCTTGACGAGTGGGCTTGCAGGTCTCTGTTCTACCTTGCGTAATGTCATCTCCAGGACATTTCTGGATGGTGACTCTGCTCTTGTTCTGCAAGGTGAGCGTGGGTGCTCATCAGTTTTAGAAGTGATTTCCAGAACTGGTGATCGTCGAAGTTTCTCCGCAGCTGGACTAGGTCCACGCATTATTCTTGGAGACCTTTGTCCAGGTAACTCAGATGGTGACATACCTTCTGGAGGTGAAGGCTCCTCTTCTTTTTGGTTAATTTTCTTAGCTGTCATGGGTGACCGCTCTTGCACAACATGTTCCTGTAAGACTGACTCCTGTTGCTGAACTAGGCGTGTTTGTACCTGTGGTAATTTCTCTTTGGTTTGCTCTTTTATTTTCTTCTCTTGTTCCTGCTGAGCACGCTCCCGGTCCTGTAGCTTTTGAAGCACCTGGGGTGGAATGGGCTCAAGTTTTCTCGTGGGCTGCCTGCCCCTGTGAAAAGTGGATAGCTGTTCAGTAGAGAAGGACTTCTTCATATGTGGTTTCCCCACAAGCTTTTTGATTCGCTGGAGCTCCTCAGTAAACCTGTGCTCAATGTCTTGCACTTTCTGGGAGTACCGAGGTCTGTCTTCCAAAGAAGCAGCTCTCTGTCTGAACACAGATCTTCTCTGCTCTGCATCTGCCTTTAAAGCTTCATGTAGGTCCTCCTTGGAACTTTCTCTTGAGATTCCTAAACGACTTCCTCCATCGTCAGAGTCAATGGAAGGAGCTCTGTTAAACCCAGCCCAAGAGCGCCCAGAGATTGACCCCTCAGGATTGTCTATGCTTCTTCTGCGCTCCTCAAAAACTCTCACTCTTTCGAAGATCTTGGAGCTCGGCCGTGTTAGTTTAGGAGACGGACGGGGGGTCAAGTCCTTCCGGGAATAATCACTGACAGGGGTCTGGGGTCGAGAGTCCTGTGCACTGCTCTGGGACATGGCTGAAGACTTGGGTTGCTTAATCTTTTCCTCAAACTCTCCTGGTACTGTGTCCTGGTACTCACTTGGCACAACGGCTTTCTTGCGTGGGGTCAAGGGTGTGGGGGGTCCTGAACCAGACCGGCCAAGCATGGGAGAAGTGGATGAACGGATTATTTTAGGGGAAGGGGGAGGGAGAACTTGTGGGGGAGATTCCCTCAAAACGTCCTCAGATTGGCTCCTGAAAGAAGGCGATTAAGGGAAATGTTCTGTTAGACTATTGGGTTAATAAAGGGGAGGAGCCCAGCTATTTGGAAGAGGACAGGGGGCCAGAAAGGCATTTTGTCTTGGGAAAACAATGCATGTGAGAGAAAATTTGCTGAGATTTAACCATTTCAGTGTCTGTGTGTTTGGGTGGCAATATTGGGTTTAAACTTTGAAAATGGCCCAATTTTAAGGTGGGTAAGGAAAGAAAAAGAAAATGCTATCTACATCAAGGACATAGTAATCAGATCTATACTAATTTGTTTCTATATAAACATTTTTGGCTAAAACTTATGAGTGAAAGTAAAAAAAAAAAGAGATAAATATAAAGAAATAGGAGTGCCTTTTACATTGGTCTTGGGGTGACAGTCAAGACCAAGGCTAACTCTGCCCGAATAAGCAAGTTATCTTTCATCACAGTAGAACCAAATTAAATCAATTCAATTTAATTTACAACACACCTCACTGTGTGTATTTAGTAGCGTCAAATTCAATGGAGCCTACTAGCCAATTCCTTCCAAAAACACTGGACTAGACCACCTTATAAGACTGGATATACACATCTGTAGGTCACATGTCACTGCTATAGCTGAGAAGGAATAGTTGCAAATTATTATTCAGGAACAGCATTTAAATAATTAAGACTGCACTTAGGAGGCTATGAAAACTTCTTCACAGCATGTGCCTACTGACAGTAATCTGACTGTTTAAAAACATATTTACTGTATTTTTTTTTCAGTCTACAGGCTTCCTTCCCAGCCTGCAGATGTTTAGACTTACTTCTGTATGAGATATCCAGTGTGAAGTACTGCATGAACATCACCCAAGCAGTGTCAAAACCATGCAAAGGAACATGATCGTGCAAGAATCTGGAAAAATAACACTCGGATGCTCTTTATAGTGGGTTGTGTTAGTGCAATATGAAAAATCCAGCAATTAGTAATGGCACCCTAGCTATTTGGCCTGTTTTCTTTTCTTTTTTTTGTTCTTCATGATAATTTTCTTTACATTTTCATTAAAATTTGATCATACTTGTCCAATGACATTATTCATAATTATTAAAAAATAAAATAGGCAAATTACCAAGATGTGGTTCTTCAGTTAAAATTTTATTTCAGATATCAAATGTACAGTTTTTACGATGAGAATGACTATGTTAGGTGATGCCTGTATTATTTTGTGCTTTATGGTCTATCTATCTATCAAAAATCAAAATAATTATTCATTGCCATATGCCATAGCTGATGGATCAATATATATATATATATATATATATATATATATATATCCATTTGCATCAATGTTTTATTACAGTAGATTTAAATATGTTTATAATTATTTATATATATTTATATATATTTAATACGTCTGGCTTAAAATGCATGCAAAAAGTCAAGCTGAAGCAATCCTTTAATAAAAAGCATGCAGAGAAATCAGAGAACCTAAAAGGGCCGATGGCACCTCACACAAACAATATGATGCAAATAATAGCAACAACCACAAGTTTGTTTTATTTTGCATCTATTGCTGTGGAGGTAGAAAGTATAGAAAATAGGCAAAATAGAAAATGCACATAGAAAATGGGGGTCAAAGGAAAGTATGAACTAAAAGAAAATAAATCTAGATGAGGCACAGAAAAGGCAATAATTGTGGGCAAGGGAAGGTGGCACTTAATTTAATCAAATGTATTTCTGTAGTAAGTTACAGTCTAATGTGATGAAAATGGAAATGCTAATAACTGTATCCCCAGGATCTTACTAATTCAACCTGATTTGAGAAGGTAACAACAAATGCACCATATTCTTTTTTTTTAAAGGGTCATTATAATATTCCTAATATTTTGCAGTACAGTGATAGAAGATGTGCACCGACCAACAGTAAAAGGGCACGTCATGTCTTTAAAGAATGTTGGCTGGCACGTTACATAGCACAGATCTGACACAGGATTATTGGCTGGTAGGTCTAAAGACCAGGTCTGTAGCTGGGTGATGAACTGTGATTTCTCTGTGTCTGCCAAGGTCAAATAAGATTTAGACAGTAGACAGGAAAATGACCAGCCTGCCATCACTTTCTTGGACAGCCGACATGCTCCATGAAACAAATGGCAAGATGAAAAATGAGATATACTTATATGTGTATATAACAGAAACTAAAAGATGAGCATGAGCCTGGACTTAAATTGCTCAGATCTTATAAGAAAGTATTGCTAAACCACTGTCTGTACTGTGATGAAATGTACATATTTACTGAAAATATTTTGCTGGCCATTAATGATGTTTAAATTGGTTTGGAATGGGGCAGGATAGTTGGAGTCCTAGGTGCTGTTGTATGTATCAGGGGCCCTGGCTTTAACATGGCTGTGGGATGGTGCTGAGGAGGAGGGACAGAATCAGATCATCTAATCTAGTCTTTCTTTTTCTTTCGTTTTCTTCTACGCACCACATAACAACTGCAAACTGATCAAGCACCCACATGTAGAATGATTTGTGCTGGAAAAGATTTTCTGCTTTGCCACTTTCCTAACAACACTTTCGGAATTACATAAGGGTGACAGTTGCAGCTGAAAACCAAAACAGCCTCGGCGCACTTGGCTTGCATCGGCGCAATATCTGCTCATTCCAACATCGTCATTGTTTCAGTTTACTGAACCTCCACCTGTGAATGAGTCACATCTAATTGTAATAGGTTGCAGTGGGTTGATCTGAACCTCATCCAAATGTGGAGAGCCTTCTCTCTCTCTGTCTGTCTGTCTCTCTCTCTCTCTCTCTGTGTCTTTCTCTCCGTACAGACAAAGAAATTAAGGGGTCACATTCTGGGATCTGGTCTGAGTCACTAACCCTCGTCAGCACACACACACAGGGCTCCATGTCACAGCAAATGCCTCCTGTGGACTGGGAAGGTTGGCTGTTTATGGATGTTTTGTAGTGTATTATTATTATTATTATTATTATTATTATTTGCTGTTTATATTGTGGGGATGCTGGAGTTATGAATAGTTTAATCATTTGCGATCGCGGGAATGCTTTGTATTACAGGGGAATAGAAAAAGTCCTTCCTCTGTAGAGACTGAACGTGCTACCATAGTAATCACTAGCTAATGACACACTTTCCTCGGACCCCCACACTGGCCGGGACAGATTGGCACGGGACGCCCGGATCAGCGGCTCGACCCCTAGGTGCCTGATGTGGGTGGCCGTTGGCTCCCGGCCGGTGCCTTGCCTGGCGGCCTGTGGCCCCGCTGCTCTTGATCCCAGGGACTGCATCTCTCTCTCCACCACTGTGTTTTCACCGTGACCACTCGCACCTGATGCCACATCCATCATCCGCTCACCTGCAGAAATCATAAAATGAGAGTAGGAAGGTTGTGAAAGAAACCTACAGTATATGTACACATGATGGTATACCACAGTCAGTAGACGCTATGGCTCAATCTCATCATAGAAACTGAGAAAATGCAATGCAACACTTTGCATTGCTGAACATCAGATTCTAATTAGACATTAATTCAAGCTGCAAAGTTTATATTGTGCTCATTCTGATCTAATATAGTTTCTCTAGCTATGACTTACACAGGGATGTGTAGAGAGAAACCTGTAACCATTTATATTATGAAATTCTTTGTCAGCCAGTTGTGGAAAAAAAAGTTTGCATGATGTTTTTTTCACTTACTTTATATTACACTTAAAAAACATAATAATAATGGAACTAGCATCAGTAATTATTAACACACCTTTTGGCAGATATCACAGCTTGAAAACTCATTTTGTAGTAAATTAGGGGGTTTATTTGTTCTTGTTTAATAACTTTTCACCCACACTTCTTGGGCTGTCTTGCACTTTACCTACCTACATTTCAGTGATGTTGCAGTTAGGAGTCTGTGATGGATATTCAACAAACATCAGCTTTTCTATGACATATAACTTTAAGGCACAATGACTTCAGCAACCTTGTTTGATAAAGCCACACAGTTTATCTAGCTTCTCTTCTTTCTACAGCTGATTCTAGCAAGGTTTTAGAAGGTTTTCACTATTCTAACATGCATTCACATACATTCATTGATTTCACAATACAGTATGAATAAATGTAATTCCATTATGTTAGGAAAAACGGTAATTATATCACGTTATGTGGCACGGTGGGGTAGTGATTAGCACTGTGGTCTTGCACCCCAGACCTGAGGCGGGGGTTGAGCCCTCACACCTTTAGAGTTTGCAAGTTCTCCCTGTGCTTGGTTGGTTTCCTCCAGGTACTCCGGTTTCCTCCCAAAGTCCAAACACTTTACAGTGGCTTCTTGGCATATCCCTGTAATGTGTGGATGAATGTGTGCCCTGAGATGGACTGGCACCCTGTCCAGGGAGTACCCTGCCCCATGCCATTAGTTCCCTGGGATAGGCAAAAAGCTTATATACAGGTATACTGTAGAGAATGAGCATGCTGTTATGTAAGTAATTGTCATAAAAATTTATTATATATTATTATTTTTTTTTTTTTATTATTATTATTATTTATTTATTTATTTATTTATTTATTTATTTTTAGAATTTTCATACTCATGTAGTATGGAAGTTTCCTAATTACTGCATGAACCTGCATCCTTATATAACTGAAAAAGGCCAATTAAAAAAGTGCCAGATTTAAATGGAGCAAAAGTAAATATTGACTGAGAAATCTCGTTTCATTACTGTAGTATACAATTCATATTGGTCTTTTACACAGTAGCTTAATTTTAGCCTTTCCTTTATGATGAAATGTTTGTGCTATTTTGCATAAAAATGGAAATCTCAGGATATAGAATGTATGGCAGCAATGCAAATGCATTTAAACGTTCATTCTGCTTTATCATAACCACATCTGCAGAATAATCCTTCGTCGTTTATATCTAGTTAAATAAAACCTAAAAAACAACAATGGGATTAAAAGGCTTGGACCATTTAGAAAACAGGCTCTGGCATTTTTGTCGGAATTCACGAAACCTGGATTGCTCAGATTGCATGCAATTTGTGGAATGCTTCATAAAAATAAGATGAGTAGGTGCATGACATTTTCAGCAGGCTCTGTGGTAGATGGCATGCCCTCAGCAGGGACCGGGTTTCTCACAGCCTGGTTCGATGCGGTGGGCAGGTGCAGCTTGATGCAAGCAAAAAAAAATGGGAGGCAAATATAAAGGGCAAACATCCTTCAGATTTGCAGAGAAAAAGTCTTCCGCCCACCGGTCCACCATTCTAAGGCATCAAATCAATCTGAAATGCATCACTCTACGGGAAATCTCACTGCTTGACACGTTTATTCCCTCCATATTTCTTCAGCTGTAAATTGTGGGTGTTCGTTATCTAGACAGTCTTGAGAGGCGGTTTTCACAGCAGTTGGTGTTAGATAGTTGGGAGACAATACATCCCATCACTCGCTATTGAGCTTACTAGAGGAAAGCAATTTGCCAGAGAAAAAAAAAGGAGTCTAATGTGATTGTTTACAAAAAAAGGCAAAAAAAAAACAAACAAACAAAAAAAAAAACACCCATACCTGATTAAATACTACAGTCCACGAGCTTGCATATGATATCTATTGTTCACTTCAGTGACCTATTTTAGTTTCGTTGAAGAAATGCTACATTCTTCTAATGTAAGAAATAATTTGCCTCTATCTGAAAGCACCCCAAATGAACACCCACTCCCTCTCCCCAGGGGCTGCTGGGACAGCTTTTCTCATAACGTATAATGACAGCAGAAAGTGCCACTGCCAAGATCCTGCAAAGTGACTGAACAGAATGGCAGAATAAGCTTCTCGCTTCTTGCTGCTGTCCTTGTAAACATGTAAGCATTCTTTTTGTGTTGAGTATAACACCGCTGGAATCAGCAGTATAAGGGTCTTTAAAAATGTTGCTGAATGCTATACACACATGCTGAGAGTTAAGAGGCGGATGATTTGATGATGTGCCAATATATACAGTATGTGCGGGTATACACACACACACACACACACAAACGCGCACACGCGCACACACACACACACACACACACACACACACACACACACACACACACACACACACACACACACACACACACACACACACACACACACAGACACACAACACACACAGACACACCCACAGACACACACACACACACACACACACACACACACACACACACACACACACACACACACACACACACACACACACGCACACACACACGCACACACACACATTATTTTTATGGATCAGCCATAACATAATAATGCTAAAGCCTTATGCCCAGCATTGAGGATCCTTTGGGTAATGTGGGCTACAAGATGCTGACTTTGTGGCTCGGTCTTGTTTGTCGGGCACATTATATGGGTGCTTGATCAGATTGAAGTCTGGGGAATTTGTATGGGGGAGAGGTAGGCAGTCAGGCTCTTTGGCTGCAGGGCCAAGTGCATGGTGGACTGTGGTGCACTGAGTGTTCAGGTACCTTTCTCTCTCAGCCAGCATTGACTTTTTTTGGCGAGTTGTGCTGCATTGGCTTTTCTGTGGTATTGGACCAGACGGGCTGGCTTTTGGTCGCCACAGGCATGGGTCTTCTGATTAGACACAGGTGAGCCATAACGTCAACACATTCTTATTACTTATTTTATATCTTTTATTTCTTTCTTCTTTATTTCTCTTGAATAATAATAAGACAAATCTGAAAATTTCACTTTTGACTATTACAAAGCACTGAGATTGGAGATGTCTTCCATAACATTTAAAAACACCTGTTAGTGAGGCTAATCAGAAAAGAAAAAAAAAGACTTCAGAGAGAAGACTATTGATTGAAGTTTGACGTTTACTGCTAGAGAGCATATAGATTGGACTTTGGAGCAATGGAAAAGGTCATGTAGGCTGATGGGTCTAGATTGACTCATTTCCAGGGTGATGCGGGTGCCAGGGTAAGGAGAGAAGTGCATTAAGCGATGCACCCATCATGCATAGTGGAGACTGTTGTTAGTATTTCCTCTGTTCCCGTCGAGAGGTCGCCACAGCGGACCATCCGATCCAGTGGCTGAGGTTTGGGCATTGATGGAGGAATTGAACCCGGGCTATACACATATACACAGTATGTATAGGAGTGTAGTGTCCATGACTCTGGAGGCAGTGTTATGATCTGCGGTTGTTTCAGTTGGTCAGGTCTAGGCTCAATAAAATGAAGTCAGCTCATAACCTGAATGTATTGAATGATCAGGTTATCTCGAATAGAGTTTTTCTTCCCTGATAGCACGGCCATATTCAAATAGTGGTTCTGGGAACAGGAGGAATCATTTACACACACAAATTGGCCACCACATTGAGAGATATAATCAATGCTACAGGGAATCGAATGAAATCTTAGAAAGAGGGACTTTTTTTTCTGGCCAGGCAGTCTAAAACACTAAATGCTCTTGACTATAAAGTATATTGCGGTTTATAAGCAAAGTGTTACATAAAACGCTACTTATTCTTGATACTTATTTTCTTGTGGGTGTAACGTATCGATTTTATCTCCAGACAGACCGATGGCAAAGCAGCACGTATAACTCAACCTCAGGTTCTGATGTATGTGTGAGACACGGCGATAAGACATCCTTGGATATTTTATATTGCTTTAGGCTTTAAAGGATTCTGAGGGTTAATCTAAGACCTGCGTGCAGGGGAGATCGATAGCAGCAAGCACATCGAAAACCGAGCGGGAAAAAGATAAAAGCAATTTATGGGATTTTCAGTCTGACCGAAGTCATATTTTTGGCACTGAGATAAAAACAACAAAGGGTGAAGTAAACAAGGTGGAAAAGTAAAGTGAACAGTGACCAGACAGCAGATCAATGTAAATAAATGACATTGAACATCTTTCACTGGGACTGTAATAAACCATGAAGATCCTACAACAAACACAGAAAAGACTCAAACGTGTCGTTTTTTTTCCCCGGGTGTCCCTGCCAAGGGGTTGCGATAGCAGACCATTCGATCCACACACAACTTGGCACAGGTTTATACACTGGATGCCCTTCCTGATGGAACCCTCCCATTTTTCTAACCAGGCTTGGGGACCTTGGGGAGTACGGAATGTGCCAATCCACCAATGGTGAGGCTCGATCCTCAGATCCTTAACTCGACCACCTACAGCTTTAGCCATCTGAGCCACCAAATGTGCACTTACTATACTCATTTATAATATATAATACACATTTATAATATCACTCACTCACTCATCATCTATACCGCTTAATCCTGTATTCAGGGTCACGGGGAGCCTGGAGCCTATCACCCTGGACAGGGTGCCAATACCATCGCAGGGCACAGACACAACACACACACACACTCTCACTCATTCACACACTACGGGCAATTTGGAAACAGCAATTAACCTAACCTACATGTCTTTGGACTGTGGGAGGAAACCGGAGTACCCAGAGGAACCCACCAAGCATGGGGAGAACATGCAAACTCCATGCACACAGAGACGGGAATCGAACCCGGACCCTGGCGGTGCAAGGCGACAGTGCTAACCAATACACCACCGTGCCGCCTACATTTATAATATACAATAAGAAATTTATAATACATTTCTTATTGGACCAGAAACGCTGTTTTTGTTTGTTTTGTCTTTCGATTTTGTTGTTTGTTGTCAAACTTTTTTTCCCTCTTCCGCTTCGGTTTTCTATCCTGTTTAAGCGGCTTTGCTATTTGTCTGGCCGTGCCTTGTAATTAGGAATTTGTATTTGTAATGACTCGTCAGGTTAAATTAAAGGTTAAATAAAAATAAAGTAAATAACAAAATATGTGTGTGTGTCTCCTTTGTGAATAGAAGAGGCGGTGTGAGGGGGGCCGTGTGTGAAGAGTGGAACGTAACAATGATGTTGGTGAAAAGAGTGTAATTACCTGCAGGGACCCGCTGGGAGGTCTCATCTGGATCGCCTCTGCCTCCGTCTTTGGTCTCCATCTGAGGCTCGGCTGCTTCGTCCTCCGTGGTTTCAGAGTCTGCGGGCGAGAAACAAGCCAATCAAGCTGAAATCTAAAACCTGGCAGGCTGGAATGATGAGTGCAATCAAGTAGGAAAATAGATCCAGCAAATGAAATTAACTCTACAGCTGAGGCTGCTCTGTGTTTTCTGTGTGAGCGTTCTCTGTCTAGGAGCTTACTTTGTCCCAGTCTGGTCATCAAAGAAAAAAATCAGAATAAAACGATTTACAGATTTGATCTTCTAAAGTTCTGAAGTGAGCGATATGCAAGAAAACCAAAAAAAAAAAAAATCTTCATAATAAACTGAGTAAAGGAATGAAAGCACAGGATGGATTTTTAAATGGGAGATAAAGACCTATAAAATGAGATAGAAGATTAAAAAAAAAAAAAAAAAGATGCGAGAAAAGTGAGAAAAGGCCATTACCATAACTCTGTTTCCTGCACGAGCGAAATACTTCGCTTCCATAGCGGCAGAGAGGAGAAGAAAACAGGAATGCACTGTTACTATAGAAACCAGTCCCACCCCCAGTGAATCAGTCACACACACTTCCAATCCCTGTTTCTTTTCTATCTTTTTTTTTTTTTTTTAATTATGCTGAGCATGCATTAATTTTCTAACAACACGGTCACTGATAGCCTTCATGCTGACACGCAGTGGTCTGAATCAGAACGGTGTTACATCTTATTACATATTATGGTTTAAGTAGGATAAATAGAAGAAATTGGAAGGAAAAAAAAACTATTTATCTACATCTGTCTGGTAAGTGATAGATGCTATACAGCATATCCTCTCTCAAACGTCCAATTCAGGATTCGATCATTCTCAGGAAAAGACCATGATACGGATCTCAGTCACTGGGTTTATTCGGGGATCTCCTGCAGGATCGTTTGTCTACACTGGAAGCAGCTATGAAATAATAAAACGCTACAGTGCTTTTATTGCCCGCTCTAAAGTTTTAGAAGAATGCTATCAACACTACGGCATGTAAAGAGACAAAAAGTCCAAACACTTTATGTTATGTCCTGTTAAACACGTTATAAAGTATGATCAAATTATATAAAATTAATTTGACTATTAATCATAGGATTGATTTGGATTTCGTTGTAAAGAAAGTGACTCTTTTTTTCTTTAAAAGAGCAGATAAAGTGCAAGTCATTGAGCGAAATTATTCATTATTCATTATTAATTAGGTCTCGTACTGTATGTGTCGGCTAAATTGAGGTATTGTCAGCTCTCACTTCATCAGAGCGCTCTCCAACAGATGCCAGAATTTTCTCTATTGCATGACTGCCCTTTCTTTCTCTCTCTCATTCTCTCTCTCTCTCTCTCTCACACACACAAAAACACACACACACACACACACACACACACACACACACACACACACACACACACACACACACACACACACACACACACACACACACACACACACACACACACACATGCAATGATAGAGGCACTAACATAATAATCCCATCCCCATAACATTCAAGTACAACACAAATGAAAAACGATCATTCAATTCAACAAAAAACAGATTTATTATTATTTTTTTTTAATATATAAAACATCAGTCATACACTGTGACAGCTCACATAGTAACACAAACATGGTCAGCGTTAAGATAAAGGATGCTTCTTGGAGAAACTGTAAACACGGCGAAGCTCATTATGGTGACAAGGACACATGATTCGTCATTATCTCATTATCTGCTATGCACCTGTATCACAGCAGTCCATAATCATATATGGTCGAGAGGAAGATTTCCAGCAGTGGCACAATAAGACTCAGGTGTCTGTGCTCCTAAATCAGCGCACCGTAAAAACACCAACTAATAAAGAACAAGCAGAAGAAGAGGAAAATGCTTGATGCTCAATTCACATGTATGTTTTTATTTATTTATTTATTTTTTATGTATTGTCAGGTTATTGAAAGCATGGTAGGCATAATTTCCTGAAAGACAGATGTGAATGCTTTTTTCACTCAATTTGAATCAGCTTTCAACAGAACAACAAAGACTGATGCACAACTTCGAATAGCTGTTATTGTAATAATGGACTGCATTTATCACTTCTAGTTAAAACGCATCCTCAATCTTAATCACGAACCAGACGCTACAATCAATGACAGACTTTGTGATGTGATTGTAAAATCTCTTTTTGTAATAACCTGTTATCTATAAAACCAAACACACCATGGGTAAACCGGCCAAATGTTCGGTTTGAGTGTCCGGTTTTCTGAAATAAAAAGAGAGGAAAAAAAAAACATGTAAGTGAACAGAGTTTAACACTAGGAATATCAAAATGTTTCTGCAATTCATATATATATTTTTTTAATTACAAAAAAAAACAAAAAACATGCACATGCACACATACAGTACATAGAAGAAATGTCCTGATAGCAACAGTGCTTTCGAAAGTATTCACCCCCTCGTACGTTTTTACATTTGTATTATTACAACTTGGAATTAAAATGAACTTTTTCTTTTTTTAAATACATCACGCAGTTGAAGACTTATTCGTTTTCCATGAAATGCAAAATAGACATCTTTGACTGATTTTCAAGAACTTTGTAACACACTTCATGATGCTGTTTGTTTTTGGTATGTTCTCTTGGAACAGGTGTATTTATACTCAGATAATGAGACATTTTAATTACAACTTCATTTTGCTTCATTTAACTAATTATGTGGATTCTGATGGCAGTTTCACACCAGCAGGGTTGAATCATTATGAAATTACAAGATATTTATTTATTTTATAAATAAATTTGGATTTAAAGTGGAATTGATCACTCCAACCCGCCCCCCATCCTCCCCGCCCCCTCACTTTTAAGCATTTTGTGCATCTTGATGTACAGTATAACCGCAGTGAGATCAATTTCAGAAACATTTTGGCCGTGTTTGTGTGCATGTATGTATATGTATATGTGTTTGTTAACCTATAAGAAATGTACTATGGGACACTGTAGGGCCTAATACATCCCATAATATTCACTATAGCACTGTACCGAGTACCAGGGTAGGTACTATGAGACTTCAGGATGGTATAGTGAGACTATACTATATTATGTACAGTTGCATCATCCTTTGGTGACTATCACGCTAGGTACTTTGGCACACCAGTAGATACCATGGTAGTATTATGGTGTGTACTACTATACTTTGGTAAATACCAAAATTATTCACTTATGTGACTATTAAAGTTCAACAGGTATTGAATATGATATGTTTTTGGAATTTAATTAATGTTACATACATACAATAGTACCATACAATAGAAATATTACTATTATTATTCATATTTTTGACATTATCCTGGTACATCTTCCATGGTACCATACTACAGTACAAGGTAGAACCATGTACCATTGCACCAATGTATGCATCGTGGTGTAATCAGGACCCATAGTGTGCTACATGTAATATACTGTATCAGCAAATAAGTTTTATGGTACTAGGAATCCTATGGTACTATATACCTTGGTACAGGTGGCGCTAAGGACATGAGCATGACTTATCCAGTACTTTGTTGTGGGTTTGTCATTGTCCTATTAGCCTAGATTTAAGTGCGAAAGTGGGGCAGTTGGTGACCAAGAGGCTCATAAATTGGGTTGATATTTGGACCATGTACACCTACCTTGTTTCTTAAAATATCTATGCTATGACAAGATCTAAACATACTAAAAACTGTTTAATTATCATGAAGAGCATGGAGAATAAAAGAGATTGTATACTAATAGAAATAATAGTACAAATTTCTTTAAATGAAATAAAATGTGGACAAAGTGTATACTTAAAGTGAATTAAGACATCTATGGTAATTGATCCATAACTAGTTAGTCATGGTGAGAGTTTACAGATAGACTACAGTACATGGAACTTCCTGGGTATAAAATATAACCTAAAAGGTGCACTGACAGAATCCTAAATTGTTTTAATAATTCTTGTTTGGCAGGACAGACATACGGTTTGTGGCATATCATTCTTATTTAATTGTAATTTTGCATCCGGCATCTGAATAAGGTAATAAATAAGTGGATACGGAGGTTGTGGCTGAGGCAGACGGATACGGAGGCTGGGATTCGGCATGCCTCCTGTCACTCCCAATTCATTAGCCGCTGTGAAACAGATGCACTTGCAATGCCTGTGGCATCCGAGATTTCTGCCCTTCTCCCCAGAATAAGGTTAACTAATAACATTAGTTATGGATGGTATCTGTCACAGTGGCAGCGGCTTATAGATGGAGCAGCAGTACTAGAGGGCATTATGGCAAGAAGGAACGGAAACTAAGCTTAAAATCAGGAGTCATACATCAAACCCCTACAGAAATAAGAGTTTGTTCGGAGCAACAGGTTGCGTCAGGCTTTTTTTCTTTTTTTTTTAGAGTGTGACATTTTTAGAATACTACAGTACATTCTCCCTCCTTCACATCCTCCCATGTGGCTTGTCAGGGGTTTCTGATCGCATTACAGAGTTTGCCTTGGTGTTATAGACTGATGCAAAGTTCATGCAGATCCAATCTATTTGTATGGACATTTATGGGTCTTTAAAATCGCTGAAAAATTAATGAACAGAGTGAGATTCTACATGGCATGTTACGAAGTAATTTTTCATTATCTCCCATGTTTAGCATTTTTATTAGGGTGAAAAGCCAAGTAGCACTCAAGAGAGCAAGTAGCATGCATAATACACGAGAGGCATTCTTCTGGCGCCTCGATTAGTCCAATCTGTGAACAAATAATGACATGCCACATACTGTAGTGCGCAAATGGAAAATGATGGTGACTCAGATCGTAATGTGAAATTCGCACAAAAGAGGACGGATCAGAGCTGGCTTACTGTTTCTTGCACCTCCACTTGTTATTTAACCTCACTTCTTTTAACTCAAACGTATGCATGTTGTACTGTATGTAATATTAATGGCCTATCATTTAAGTAATCATAATTTTTTGAGGATGCTAAACTAAAACATTATTGGTCCAAGTAATCTAATATTTATCATTGTTATATACAGAGCAAGCAAGTTATTCATTTACTTTGCATTCACCAATTATAAGTGTAATAATGTGGTGGTGGTGGTGGTGGTAATGTGCGAAACTGAGGGGTTGTCTGACGTCAGTGTTGTATCTCTGATTCATGTTTCACAGAAATTGTTCCTTTGTCTAACGACATTCTGAAATCCCCAGTTAACAGAGAACAACTAGATCCTGTCACATTTTCCAAGCTAACACCCATCTAGTGAACATGGCCAAAGACAGACAGGCTCAGCAAGCTGAGAGCTGGCTGCCCAGCGAGGATCTCCAGCCCGCCATCTGCGCCATAAAGAACACAAGCCACGCTTGCCTTTCTGGAGCAGATATGAGTAAACAGGTCATGTCCAGTATATAGTGTTGACGTTCAGTCACTGAGTACTACGATGCACTAGGGAAATTAATGCAGCAAAGAGGACAGTTTTTGGCTAACTGTTTGGCCACTGTGTTAATACAGCGCAGAAGATGCTATAAAATATTGAGCTGCCATGGCTGGCAGTCGAATGTGAATGGCGCTAACAAGACAAGGAGGAAACTTCGAACAGGCTGTGGTCTGAGGAAATAAAGAGATGAAGATTATGGTGATGGTGGGCCAATCAAACTTTTGAAATTAAATTGTATCATTGTAATGTAATACCTTTTTCTATTGCATTTTTTTCTTTGCTTTTATTATCACTTGTCTTCACTAGAAAAAGTAATGTAGCATTGAAGGGCTAACTAGCGCATTTCATTATTTCACATGTTATATAATTTAAAAGGCATTATCCTTTAATTTATTTGAAGAAATAAATAAAGCTGTTCTTTAGAGCTGAACTTCTGGATAGTTTCTTCATAGGGATGCATCGGTATCTATATTGTTACAGGATATCCGATTGCTACCGCGCTCAATTACTTATACTTACAGTAGAATGAAATATTTCATGTTTATTGTTTAAGATTGTTTAATGCACAATCATGCATGACAAGAATGCATTTCATGATTAACGTCACCAATTAAAGCGAAGTGAACCATTCCCTATGTCTACAGATAATGCTAGGTGAGTAAAAAAAAACAACAACAACAAAAAAAAACACCTTAGCCTGCGTGTTGCTCTTGATTATCATACATTTTCGCTCACACTGGACAATAAAAAGTACTTTGGTCTTGTACAGTACTTGGCTCTCCATTGAACCCTGCCATCTAGCTAGGTAGAGTAGCTAATGTAAGACATTCTAAATCAGCTACCTACAGTATGTTAAGAATGAGTCTAGTAACGTATCTGTATTAACATGTGCATGGATCTCATGGCCATTTGGCAAACTGGGTTATATAAAAATGCTCTATGACATACCTGATTCCTTAATACATACTGTACAAGATTACTTATGTTGGTATCAGTATTGGTGGCAAAGAATAGGTATGGATGGTATCAATGCATCCCTACGTTTCATAGGTTAAAATTTGCTGATAAGTTCCATGTTAATGACGTCTAGACGATATATGTTGTGGAAAGATCAGTTCCATAAAGAGCTCCAATATTACAGCAGTTTTGCCTAAACAAACATCACACAAGACATGGAGTTCTTATGGTCTGATCACTTGTTCAAAATATAATTACATGCTTATAAATAACTCCAACGCAAGCTTTGGGTGTATGACGTCTCGTTTAAATTGAGGTTCATAAGCCCTGAAAGCTATTTCATTCTTGTCCAAGCATCTTTCATCACACACACACACACACACACACACACACACACACACACACACACACACACACACACACACACACAGTTGCCATGTGGTAAATGAGTCACTTCACACTTTGGAGTGCACGTCCCCCACAGTCACCCAGGGTGCTTGCTCATTGTGGTTGAGCTCGAGTCAGCAGCTGAAGTTAGCAATGGAAGCCAGACTCTCACTCACATCACACCCTCTCCCTACAGTTATCACACACTGTTGTTCTTTATGGATCTCTTACCGGGACTGATTATGTCAGGATGATTACTAAGAGCTTATCAAGCCAAATATGTACATTTTGGTCAAATCAGAGAGGAATAAATCTATCATGTTTATTTTTGACCTAAACCATTTCAACCGATCGTGGCAGGCTTTTCATTAGCGAACGATATGGGATTGACAACTGGTCATTAGCGATGTTCTTAGAGTTTGGGCAAATAATTTAAAGTGTTTATTTTCACTTCTCAGTAATTATCAGGGATTATTTCTGGTAATCTGCTAATGGTAACATTCTGGGTCTACGTGATCAATAATTGCACTGTTTTATAATTCCATGGCACTTAACAGCTCAGGTCAGCTGGAATAATGTACTTGAGTCTAAAGTATTCTAGTATAATTTTTTTTTATCTACATCTAGGTATTTGGCAGACGCCCTTATCCAGAGCGACTTACATTTTTATCTCATTACATCTGAGCAATTGAGAGTTAAGGGCCTTGCTCAAGGGCCCAACAGTGGCAACTTGGTGGTTGTGAGGTTTGAACCTGGGATCTTCTGAACCGTAGTTCAATGCCTTAACCACTGAGCTATCCCTGCCCATTTTTTTTATTTTTATGTGTTTAAATACTCTAGTGACAACTGTCTGATAGTTACTACTACGATAGAATCAACATTTTTAATTTTAAAGCAATTATTGTGTCTATAAAACCCCTACATTGTTTTACGTGTCTGTACATCTACTGTATAGGTGACACAAACTACTGGATTTAATAATGCTCCAGTCATTATTAATACAATCAAAACGGTAGGTAGAACCTTTAGTAGGTTTTATCACTGTTCTGTTTTACAAAGCTGGAAAATAACAGTCTCGTCTTCGCTATCCCCGTCTCTTCGTCTCATCCTTTCTCCACCTGTCTGCCTCCGTCTGCAGACTAAAGATCCAATTATCTCTCTTTCACCTACCCCCCCCCCTCTCCCCTCACCCCCGCGGTCCCTCCTCTGCCCTCCTCTTTTCATCACACCCGCTTTCCTACTGATTTCCATTAGCCCCGAGAGCTGAGGAAAAAGGGTACGCGTCACGTTCGCACATCTCACCTGCGAATTGTTGGTGTGACACGTTCCCAAAAAAAAAAAAAAAAAAAAGGATGGATGGTGTAGAATGTGTAGATAGTGTAGAATTTCAGTTTAGGTTGAAGATAACACGTCTCGGTTTGCTGTCTATCTATTCTATCTTTGTTTCTGCATGGTTCCTGACTTGAGACACATTTTTTCCCCTTTTCTCTTTGTAATATTGATCTATCACTAGAGCATAGAGAAAGAGTGCTTTCATGGATGCTTTGATAACAGAACAAAAGACTTACTGACAATGCCTTGATGCTGCACCAGACCCAGGGACAGCTGGGAAATGTTGCATTTGATCATTAAAATTAGGTTAGGTGTTATTAATCAGTGCTTTCTCAGTTAAATACATAGTGAAATAAATAAATATATATATATATATATATATATATATATATATATATATATATATATATATATATAGGAATAATGTCTTGTGCATTCTAGGTTGATTGAAATGAATAAGACAAACAAAAACAAAAGACAAAACAAACCAATCTTCACCATAAGAGATAATGAGATTGATGTTGTAAGCGATTTTGGTTTATTACTCCTCGACCCGTAATAGCCTACATGCTGATTTACCATATGTTACCCCCTTTCAGTGGGGGACCTTAAAAAAATGCAAAGCCTTATAAATATCCAATGCTTATATAATTTGTAAATTGTTCTGGAGTTCATATAATCATCCAGTTAACTATTGATTTTGCCACTTGCCATTAGAAACCAACCATTTTTATTACTCTCTGTAGCACAAGCCACACATGCCTTTGAGAAAACAAGGAAACCCATTTATGGTTCATCGAACAGGGCAGACCCTTAAAAAGCTAAAAGCTCTCGTTATCCTCATGTACGTCATGCAAAAGATAAATAACAAATTGCATTTGCATTGGAGTGCAATCATGTAAGCACTGTCACTTTGTTTATAGACGAAGGGTGGGGCTCATCAGTCACAGTCATCTTATTGTGTAGTATCCCTATTTAGGGAACTAAAACTAGGACAAAGCTTACACAGACTACACACGCCAAAGGCCGAACATAACACAAAAGCTGTGACACCAAAACACTTCTAGAGAAGAAGTTTAAAGCAAGAGACATGCAATACTGACCTGGAAGCGTTTCTTGGACCAGATCTTCTTCATGGTTTGAAGAAATCCTGTTCTTCCTTTGCGTTTGGGGGAGCCCAGGCACTCTGAGACCTGGGGATGCACGGTTAGACCTGGAGCTGACCCGATCGCATCAGTAAAAGCATGACCAGGATCCAGTGTCAATCTGAGACGAAGCGTCACTTGGGAGAGGAAAATCGAGTTGCTCTCAGTTGGCTGGAGCAAATGTCATTTGGTTCTGAGTGGAAAACATTTCGTTTGAGCACAAAAAAAAAAAAAAAAAGTGGTGCTGTTCTTGTCTCAGAACTTCTTTAGTTAGAACCTAAACACAAAAAAGACTGGACCATCTTTCAGTTCAGGATGGGAGTCAAACTGCAGAGGAGAAAAGATCACAGCTCGGGAGAACAAAAATGATAAGATAAAAACATTGACGGACAGTAAAGAGTCTCACTCAAGCTGAGTGGCGTCAAAGCTGGAACCAACCCATCAACACTGAGCACGGAGACGTGCTGTATAATCAACACAGAAGAGGCTGCTCAGACAATAGCAGTACCAGAATGAGAGAGAGAGAGAGATGAGATGAGAGGGGGGAGGGATAGCATTCGTGCAATCCTACTCCGCTTTACAGAGAAAGACAGAGGGAGATAAACAGATAGAGAGAGAGAGAGAGAGAGAGAATGAGTCAGCCCTTAAGAGAGCGTCATGCAGACTGGGAAAGCATTTCGTTCTTCTATCTTCATTATTCTTCTTTATACCCCCTTCCTTCTCTCCACTACTTCCTCTCCAATTCTGTATCCTAGTCAGCTCTTGGATGTGTGTGTGTGTGTGTGTATGTATGAGCAATAGAGCGGGAGGGAGAAAGAGAGAGCGAGAGAGAGCGAGAGAGAGCGAGAGCGAGAGAGCGAGAGAGAGAGACGCAGCCTCCTCACCCACAGCCCATGTTACATGCTCAGGATCAGTGCCCATGACGTCCTAGCAGCTTCTGGGCAATAAACATTTGCTGTTTAAATGGCAATCAGCAGTGCCGATTTTGATTTATTTATCTACTTGTCTATTCAGTCATTAATTTATTTATTTATAACCAAAGCGTCAGGTTTCTCATATGTCCTTCTTCCTTTTTGATAAGCCCACATAGAAAAAAAAAAAGGTGCTCAATACTAAATGTTCAATTCAATCAACGCTTTAACGATTTTATGTACAGTTATACAGTACTCTACAACAGATCAAATATATAATCACAGATATGGATCACAAACAATATTAAATGCATGGTTTGTTTTGTCAACAAACAGCAAATACATTCTTATAGGTTTGTGCATTTGTTAAAAAAGAAAAAGGCATAAAACTCAAGGAGAGGGGGATGAGGTCATGATACTTATTGTAGTAACCTAAGGTATGCATTAAATGCTTAAGTGTTCGGTTTACTATGTAGATCCCCTGCCAGATATGCTTCAAATTTAATTACTAATTAAATAAACTAATCTACAGGGTGCATTCAAGTCAAACTGGGACTTTTGATTCGGTTATGAGAGTAATGACTACCATTATTTCTCTATATAATCCCCTGCTACACTAATGCACTTATCCCAGCATTTGTTACATACAGTATAATACCATCTAGATAGAAAGATTTCTCAGTACATGGGAGCCATGACCAGACTGCCTCCTTAACGTCTTCATCACTGCTGAAATGCTGCTCTCTCAGGAACTCTTTTAATGGCCCTTTCCTTTATTGGGAAGAAGAAGAAAAAAAAAACAGTCTGGTTTGATCACCAAAGACATTCTGTTTTTGCAGGACAATGCACAACATCATTCTGCCCACTCCAGCACTTGCACATTACAGGAATTCGGCTGGGAATTACTGACACATCCTTGTGCAGTCCTGTACGGGCTCCAAGGGATTTCTACCTGTTTTTGGACCATTAAAGGAGTTCCTGTAAATAAAACGTCCTGGTTTGACTCGAACACCCTTTTGTGAAAAACAAAAGGACCCCCTGACTATCCCAAGAACCTTTCAAGAAGCATTCATTCTCAGTGTCAAAAACTCCTTTCTACTTTTGCCACATTTAGTGTTTTGTATTATGTAATATTATTATTATCATTTATTTTTTATTTTTGTAGAAGTATAAGTAAGAGAGACTATTAGAGAGAGTTTCAAGCAGAACCTCTTCAGAATGCAGACAATCCCTAATTACCCAAACGCTGGCGGGACATTTATTTCTACACTCTTATATAAACTTTAATGTAAAAATCTCCAGGCTTCTTTGGCTTGTATTTCTTTGGCAAACTTTTAAAGGACTGCATCCAACCTTACAAGCGAGTGCTTCCTATTCAGAGAATGTTCAGAGCAGAACATCTTTAGGCAGCAAATAACTTAACAATCATCCAAAGAGGCCTTGAGGAACCATTTGTGTCAAAAAGTGTAGAGTTTTGTTCCACTTAAATCCCGAAACGAGACACAAAAACATAGAAAGGTTCATTTGAAAAGCATCAATATGTAACTCCTCTACAGCTCAATCCTACTTACTCACACTCCCACTCCAGCCCACATTCCTATATATCCTTCATCTTGCTCCTCTATGAACTTCCCACCAGTGTTCCACCAGCCTCAACTCATGATCTTCACTTTGCTTCGTGCTAGCAGATTAGCTGCAGCCCGCTCTTGCTGGAGCTTGTACTCCTTTCGCATTTGTTATCAAACTTTAAACGGTCAAGGCCGTGTGAAATGAAATAGTGTTTTTGTGACAACAAATCAAAAGTACGATTTATGTTCCTCTAACATCTAGGTTACTCCATTAGTCTTGAGGAATTTCACATATAGTGTATGCTAAGCTGTCTCTTTTTAAAAAGCATTTGCTTTGGGTAAATAAGGAAAATATGTCAGCATTTTATTAGTCTTAGAAACAAATTTCAGATGGAATTCAATAGAGTAGTTAAAAGAAATGAGAAAATGTCCCGACATACTTACATTTGTTTTATAGTAATCTCACTCACTCACTCATTGTCTTTATCCTGTGTACATGGTCAAGGCGGGGCCTGTAGCCGATGCCAGAAAACTTAGAGCACAAGGCGCGGTACACCATCGAGGAGTGCCAATCCATCGCAGGTACACACACACATGCTCATTCACACACTACGAGCATTTTGGGAACGCCAATTAGCCTAATCCGCATGTCTTTGGACTATGGGAGGAAACCGGAGTACACAGAGGAAACCCACCAATCGCGGGGAGAACATGCAAACTCCATGCACACAGACCCGAGGCAGGACTCGAACCTGGACCATGGAGATGCAAGACAGCAGTGCGAACCACTAAGTCACCATGCCGCTCCATAATTTTAGGGCTAAAGCGAAGGCTACCACCTAGGGAGGACAAAGACTATCAGGTGTTTCCTCCTAAGGTACTTGAAGCCAGCTGACTGCACTGCTGCTCACGCCATGTTAAGGGGCGGTTTAACACACTTGGACAAAAGCCCATGATTGATATGGGAGGGCAAGTAGGCCATCCCTCCCCTAGAAAGAACAGCCAATTTTACTCCCTTGGACTCAGGTGGCTTTGGCATTATTAGGGTTTAAATACTTTTCTGTTGCACAACTCTGTGCTAATATCCGTTTTGCATATAGCAACCATATAGCAATTGTGTATGGCAACTTGTGTTACGGTTTACAGTAAATATAGTGGATTGTTTTTTGTTTTAAACTGTTTAATTACTGATTAATATATTAAGTATCTGCTCGATAACACTCAGCAGCACTGATAGATAGATAGGTAGATAGATAGATAGATAGATAGATAGATAGATAGATAGATAGATAGATAGATAGATAGATAGATAGATAGATAGATGCAATACAAAGGAAAAAACACATAAAGAAAAAAATCTATGTGTTTAACTGAATTAAAATAATAATTGAAAAAAAAAACCATATCCCTGTTATTTTTTTTTATTTGATCAAGGTCAGAGATCTGTTCAGGATTCATGTGTGTAACAAAGAGGGCATGTTGGTTTTGACAGTAAATTGCATTCTCATCATGCAACACTGCTTCCACAGTGTTAAATTATGCCCTGGATATACATGCTCAGTTTCCAGCACACACCTGCTGCCTGCTTGAGTGCATCTACGAACTGCACAGACAAACCACAGGAGAAAATTACAGCAGAGCAAGAGAGTGTGAACACGTGAGCGGAATGAATAACAAGAGCATCCAGTTGAGTTAAAATACAGGGTGGCCTCATATGTTTGGCTTGGGATGTGTGTGGTGACTGAGGACGGTTCCACTCAATCACCATGAAGATGACCTTGGACTCAGCTGATGCCTGTAGCTTTTCTATGATGGCTTGTGACAAGCTCCTAAATAGTATAGGACTGAACTTCCCGTGAACAGGCGTATTCCCGTATCTCCATCAACCAAAGTGGGTTTTATATTAAATTGAACATTTTTCCCATTATATAGAACCTTTAGGCTTATGCCCAAACTGATATACTATTAGTAATCATATGATTTGATATCATCCAAAAGAGCTTGGGTTCCTTGCTGAGTCTAGCTCCTCGCAAGCTTTCTTCCTATTGCCATCTCATCTTCAATATTTTATTTTTATTCTCTAAAGGAAATTTGTGGCAGTGTCCATTTTTAAAAGCACTATCCAAATAAACTTGAATTGTCCATTGACATGCATGTTAGGCTAATTGGCATTTCCAAATTGCCTGTATTATGTGAGCGTGTGTGCCCTGCAATGGATTGGCAGGTGTACCCTGCCTTATGCCCTACTGCAAGTCTCCTGGAATAAGCTCCATGCCCCCGCAACCCTGTTCAGGATAAAGCAGTATGGACAATGGGTGAGTGAGCAGACATATTTTAGAATGAGCAGATAAGATATCTCTTGTATGGAAATCTATATTTTTCTTTTTCTTTCAGATCCAAGAGGGCGTTGAAACTACCAATGGAAAATAGAATAGATCCAGATCTAGCGCCACTCGGCTTAATCCTTCTGGGTTATCAAAAGTCATTAGTCTATGTATGTAGTCTACAGTATAATCAGTCCAGGACAATCATACTGATATGATGATACAAACAGGATCATCTCTGTATGTAACATCACTTCTGATACATTTAGAAATACTCAACATTCTTGTAATTAACATATATATATATATAGGGGTCGTTGATGTAAACATTTTGTTATCTCTAGGAATATATCTTGTCTGTATACTTGATTAATTGATTAATACCTTCAAATATGATCATTTTACCCCAGTAAGGACAGCGTCTCATTACCCTTCACACACTCAGTCACACCTTGGGACAATTTATAGTAGCCAATTTTGTGAGACAAAACCAGAGAACAAGAGACTCACTTGGAGAACATGCACAACTCCACACAGACAGTAAGTGGAGCTCAGGATCAGATAGATCCTGGAGCTGTGAGGCAACAACACTCCATGCTGTGTCACCATATGGTTGTTTTTGCTTCGCAAAATTAAAGAAACTTTTATTACTGTTCATGATTTTTCTTTAAACTTCATACTGGGATTTCAGCATGTATGGTATGTCTGTCAACATATGGATTATTTTCTCATGACTTATCTGTAAATCTTCATGTCTGTTTGGGCATGTTATGTATTTACCTGTTAGTCTAACTGTGGCTCTGCTCCATCTTTCTGGCTGTGAAATATCTTGAGCGCATGAAGGAAACACTACCAGGGAAGATATTCTGTACCCAACCACTAACATGAACAGGATCTGCTCTGCAGCACACACATCACTGAGTTACACTGTTCACAAAATGGTCCAGTACTGAATGAAAGAAACCCAATTTATTCTGCATACATACTGCATACTGTATGTTTGTCTAAATAATGAGCAAAAATAAATCCCAGATAGTAGGGTTTCTTGCTATAGAGGACATGTTTGGATTGAACTGGACGTTTTTTCACCTACCGTCCCTGGTACTTTTTATTTACATTTAAACCCTTTTTTTCGGTTACATTTTATTTTAAACACCTCTTTATCTTCCCAAAAATTGATTCTTGCCCTCTATTACAAAGCATTGAAGCTCAACCAAACCAAGGTCTCCATATGCCATAATCAAAACTCAAACCACATATCATTGAGCAGCTAACAGCCCAGATCCGATACAGAATCAGCAGATACACAGTTTATAGCTGGCAGTGGAAGAAAGAAAAGTCTTTTACCTTAATAGTCTGTTACGCCTGAAGTAAACATCACAGAAATAAAGAAACGTAAGGTACGTTTAAATAAGGAAACATCATTAAGTGTTGAGCAATTTCCTTTTTTTCTTATAAAAACAGTGAACATCCAGGAAAACCATATTGGTTCCCGGGTGGACATTTTTGTATATTGCTTGTGGTATTCTGATTACTATAAATATTCGTGGGGATAAAATATAAATTATACAATAATTACTTCTAACCTAGTAATCTGATTGAATGAGAGGCATTCCACAAGGCGTTATATAGAGCACTGGAATATTTAATTAGAATTGTCACTCTGCATCACAGGTGTTCTAACAGTCATTAATTACACTAACTTTGCCAGCATGGGTGAATGTAGGTCAGAACGGTCTGCAGTCCTGGAAAAAAGGGAGAGCAGCTGCCTGCCAAACTCCACATACCATATACAAAACCTGATAAGGGTATGTCCTCCCAAACATGTTTTTCTCTTTAGTAATTTAATATTTGATTATATATTTTTTCTTCACAGCTACCTTGAGTTAGAAAGCTAACTAGCGTACTAGCTAACTAGATAGTAGAGTTTCTTTCTATAGAAATCGTTCATGAATGATTCCTTCTTTTTGAACAAGTCTTTAACGTGACTCAGAAGAACGAGTAGGCTCAGAGAGTGATGTACAGGATGATGTACAGAAAAGAGTAGTTGCCTCTCGAGTCTTTTGGTCCGAGTCATTTGTTCTTTTGTCATGTGACATCGATAGGTGCGATTGCTATGCAATAGATTCAAAAGAACAAATGACTCGGACTAGAAGACTCATGAGAAGAACCACCCAATTCTGTTTCTTGCCCCGGTGAAAAAAATACACTTTCGTATATTACGAATATATTAATATCTTCGATAGTACATTGCAAATACAGTGAAACCTTGGATTACGAGCATAATTCATTCTCGAAGCGGGTTCGTATTCCAAAACACTCGTAAACCAAATCAAATATTCCCATAAGAAATAATGAAAACTCAAATAATTCGTTCCACCACCCAAAAAAATAAATAGAAAAAAAATAATGAATACAATATATAAAGTAAAAATATAACAATTTAACCTGCACTTTACCTTAAAAGTTAAAATAAATCCCAATAGATAAGTGTTTCCGTTTGTGCGCGCAGGCGCTGTGTATTTGCCTGTGCATGTGCATGTGTGTGTGTGTGTGTGTGTGTGGAATTAGCCCCTTCCCTCGCCTCATCTTACACAGTAAAACTCCTCCTTCCTCCCCCCACCTTGCTTTTTAAGTTTCACAACAAACCCACACACAACGGAAACACTGTTTTAAAGGGGGAAAAAAGAAATCCCTCTAAAGACACTCGCGTGAGTGCAGACTAACGGAATCACTGCTGTAAAGTAAAAAACAAAACAAAAAAACAAATGAACCAGCACCTTACCTTTGAAAAGAATCGCGACAGAGCAGAGTTTCTGTGTAGAGCAGAGTGTGTGTGTCTGTGGGAAGCTGGGGATGGGGGGTGTAAAGGCGAGAGAGTGTGTGTGTGTGTGTCTGTGTCAAAAAACTCAGCACTCGTAAACCAAGACGTGCTCGTTTTTCATGTCAAAATTTATTAAAAATATTTGCTCGTCTTGTGGAACACTCATAAACAAAGTTACTTGCAATATGAGGTTCCACTGTATACTAACAACATGTTGTACCATCAGTTAATATATAAAAAGTATACTAACATCTTGCTTTTACCAATTTTTGGAATTAAACTTTAAACATACTTCAAAATAATTGTATTATAATACATTTTACAAAAATATATTATAGAAAAATACAGTTTAAGTGAAAGGTTGGTCTAATTTTAAACTTTGTTTTTCAATGTATTTTAAGTATATATATATTTTTTAAATATGCTCAAAATAATTATTGTACAGATGTACAGAAAGTATACATTAGAATACAAATTATAATATATGGTAGTCTCAGTATATTTAAACACTCAAACACTAGCCAATCAGAAACCTGAGACGGGCAGATTCAGATTGTCTGTTTTCTGATTGGCTCTCCAGTTCTCCACATCTGTGTTTCAAAAACATGTTATAGTGTAGAAAATGCATTCAGCATGTTTAAATTATCCTAAACACCTTTAGTGTACTGGTAACACATTTGCAATACAGTATTATAGGGGACTGTGTGTACTGTATAATATAACAAAAGTAGATTTGTATTAACCACAGATACTGAAAAAGTGTACTTTTTTCAGTATTTGTAATTGGCCATGTCAATTGTAATCAGTATGCTACTGCTGCAGTGAAAATATACTCATAGTATATTAATCATGTATTTGTAGCCCAATAAGATTTTATAAATTTGTATCTTTATTGGACAATGTGAACTGAGTCTGTCAACTCTTACTTTTCTCTAAAGACATATTCTAAATATTCCACTTTAATGGACATTGACACAAGAGTTCATTTAGCGCGTGCATGTTTTAGCAATGCTGTTGAGGTTTTACAGATGTGCCAACTATGAGATAAAAAATACCAGCCCAAACAGAAACCAGACTTGATTTTGATTTTGACGCAACTGTCACAGAAAGGCTACAATCTGGGCTAAAAAGAAATCATCCCTCAACCTTTCTTCCTAATACCATCCTTAGTATCATCTGTACCAAGCGTGTTTTTCCACCAACAGTGGTGCAGTTGTAGAAACTATAAATCTAAAATGTTATTCAGTATACAGCTTGCATTCGTTCTTTGGTGGCACGGCAAACGTGTGGATCAGATGGTCGGCAGCTTTCTAAAGCAAATACTATTTGGTCAAAACTAAAATCTTACATTGGGGGTTTATCATACAACATTGTAGGTTCAGAGGATTAAAACATCATGGCTGAACATAGGCTCTTTTAGTCCAGCTGCAAACACAAAAGAGAAGACCAAGTCTGAGGAACAGTGATTACTTGAGCTTAGGCGGATTGGAAACCAGTGTTGAAAAGAAAAATGTGAGCTAGCAGGGAGCTAACAGAATTCCTGCAGACCCAAAGAGCTCTGTCTGTCATTCCTCTATTCCCAAACCCTCTTATTCACTTCAAAATTAAGAGAGAGAGAGAGAATCGATAATTCGTGGAGCTGGGGAAGCTTTCCTCCTGACTGATATCGATTTGGCCAAGGTACAATCACAGCCTTGAACGCTATCTGAACAAGTGCCAGGCAGCTGGGGATGACACATTTATGTGGCTTACACCTGTCACATATTTGCACCCGGGAGGAAGAGAAGGCGAAAAATACTAAAACATCTGATCTGGATCATTCCAGCCTATTGCTTTAGTTCTAGAGCGTGGGAGAAGATTAACAATCGCTGTCATTGTGAGTGAAGTACTGATGAGCCGATGCACACACCACTGACTCATCTACATTTCTACCTTTTACATAACTTTCTTTTTAACGAAAGAATCTGTATGAATTCAGAACATTTAAAATAGCTTAGAATAAGAAGTTAAAAAAGTAAAAATGACACCCACACAAGTGTAGCACCTAACTAAAAATACCTAAAACACAGTTTGCAGGCTTCACCTCATTACCATGGTGCTGCTGTGGTACAAATGTGAAGAAACAAACTGCTGTGGAAATTGGTTATGGCAAACAAATACGCAAAAAAAAAAAAATTACAAAGCGTTACCTAGCTCTAGCTTTATGAGCACTTTGATTAAGTCAGAGAGAAAACGAGAGACATGGATAGTGAAGGGAAAAGAGGGAAGCCAAGCTGTAATGCGACCAGACTGTATGGAGGCTGACTCATGTCTTAAATGCTGCATGCTCCTTCTGAGTAAACCAACCAAGCTGACCATTGTAAACTCTCCACTGGTAGCCTGACATCTCTGCCAGAAAGGTTGCATTATTTACTGCTGAAGAGTCAAGCTTTCGAGTCAAGTTGTGAGCAAGTGGCGCCAACAGTCTTAGCACACAGGCATTCTGGGGCTCAGTGGCTTCACATAATGTAGATTCACCCCAGGGAGTCATCCAGTGAAATACCTGCTGTGCTAAAAGCTCCCTGTAATCACCACAAGAGCTTCTTTTAACAAGAACAAAAAACATATAAATTATATTTCTGACACGTTAGTGGTGAGTGTATATTTTGTATGGGAATGCTACTTAGTGTGTGTGTGTGTGTGTGTGTGTGTGTGTGTGTGTGTGTGTGTGTGTGTGAGTGAGAGAGAGAGAGACTATGCATGGTGACTCAGTATTGAGTCAATGTTGTCTGTGTGAGCACAAATGGACTAGCTAAACTAAACTTTCCTTCTTCTTTTTTAAAAAGAAAATAAATAAATAAATAAATAAATGAGCAGGGGTGAAAGTAGTTTTAAATGTGTGCTGGTACTATGCAGCCAATAGAGAAGATACAAAATACAAAATTCCACTTCAACTGTTTCGGAGTTGAATCCCAAGTAGCGGAAAATGGAAAGCTAGTGTGCTATGCAGGGTGTAGAATCCCTTGGTCCACACACCAAGTGCTCTTGTTCAGGGGTAAGAGAGGGATTTGAGATTTAGCCTTGTGTTGTGTTAGCCTTACATTCATCCACTGGGTCTCTGACTGAGGACGGACGGTGCACTGAATATCATCTTGCCGTTTCATACATAGTAAAGCATCCAACCAAATCATAGATGAGATTGAATTTTGTAGCCAATCATAAATTATTATCCATTATCACCAGAATGAGGATGTGTTTCCTGTTGAATCTGGTTCCTCTCAATGTTTCTTCCTATTGTCTTCTCAGAGAGTTTATTTCCACTTATTGCACTTCAGATAGCTAACTGTTTCAGAGTTGAATCCCAACTAGTTTAAAATGGAAAGCTAGTGTGCGACAGTATGTTGGATGTAGAATCTTTTGTTCCACACAATAAATTGACACTAACTAATTCATTTAATTAAGTGCCTTTACTAAAGAATGACTTAAAATGGATTATTGGAAGCAATAAAAAAAAACCCACAAACATTCCCAAATAAAAATGCACAGAATGGTGTAAACAAATGAGGCTCGTGCTTTTTAGCCCAAATTCTTGATTCATGCAGCCTATCACTGTACGTTTACGTGGACCCTGATATTTGCCTAATCCATTCAGGAACCTCTACACTCCAACTAGGTACTCTGGAGGCTAATGGTGACAAATGTATTTATTCCCATTTCACATGAACGTGGTAGGCCTCCTAGTCAACATTTACACACTATGGCCAATTTGGGAATGGCAATTAGCCTAATTGGCATGTTGGAGGACTGTGTGAGGAAACGGGAGTACCCGGAGGAAACCTACCAAGCACGGGCAGAACATGCAAACTCCATGCACACAGACCCGCCGCAGGAACTAAACCCTAGACCTGGTGGTCGAAGTCGACGGTGCTAACCACTAAGCCACTGTGCCACCATTAGACAAATAATCAGAATAATAACCCAACGAGAACAGACTGACTTGATCCCGCCAGATCCAAATGAATGAGGAGGGTGTAAACCTTTGATAATTCATTCAATATGTCAATATTAAGCAGGTAAACACTTGATCTGATTGTTTCTCTCTTGTTGGAATAGATATATTGTTTCTGTGGTGATGAGATTCTTACTTTCATCCACTGGGTCTCTGACTGAGCAATGGGAACTGATTTGCCCGCCATTTCATACGTAGTAAAGCATCCAACAAATCAACCAAACATAAATTTTTACCCAAATGAGGATGGGTTCTCTGTTGAGTCTGGTTCCAGGGGGTTTCATCTCAGGGGGTTTTCATCCTAGGCTTCAATCTGATAATTATGATTTATACACGTTAACTACAACTTTTCAAACTCATTTGCTGCTTTCTGACAATAACTATTGTTAAAAGTGTTATATTAGTAAAACTCAATTTAATTGAGTTGAATAAAGTAGGAGGAAGATTTGTTAGAAAAGATTGGAAGCTTAACCTAACCTCAAAAACCAAAACGTTTCCTGTTATATTTCTGGCAGATTAAATGCTTCAAAGAAGGCAGAACCACTATTTGCATGTCAAAAAAGTAATATTTTGATTAAGTGCTTTGAGCATGTAAATGCATATCTTCAAATGAGTATCCACGTAAGCAGTGCAGTTGGAAACTCTAATGAGAATGAATTTAATCAGATTGAACACATATTGTCCATGTAAACTTGTAAATCATATTACGTGGTTATACACGGTAACAGTGGCGTGCATTAGGGCTGATTTATGTACGCTCCTGTTTCACTGACACATCTACAAAAACATTTCATGTAGTGTTCCTGCCTGTGGGTACAATGGGTTCCTGCCAATTATAGGACATAATTCATAAAAAAAGATGGCAAGAGTTTTAGACCCAATTGATTTTTTTAGCCATTATGGTCTCAGCATTATATAGCAACAGTAATGTTCTGTGGGTTTTGAAGGTTAGAGGTGTTCAAGGAGCACAGATATGAGTAAAATCTCCCTTTATTTCTCTATATGATCCCCTGCAAACCTAATGCACTTATCCCAGCGTTTCACTAGTGCTTGGCAGGTGCCATTTCTTTAAGACTGCAAGGGAAGCTCAGCTTCCGCTATAATGTCACAAAATTAATGGTCAAATTATGTACTATTGTATTAACATTTTATTGACTAAAAACTCCCGTAGCGTCACAGTGCATTTCCCTGCTGAAGCCCAGCGTCCATTGACTTCAATGTGGCTGCTTTGACCTTTTTTTTTTTTTTTCAGTTTTCTTTGAAACTAGACGGTCATTGGATAAACGCTGCGATTATGTCCCGCCCACGGACGCTCAGCGTCTCTGGGGGTGAATGAGGAGTGGGCTGGCCCGGACGCCGAGCTTCTGCGTGATGATTGGAGGGTCTGTCGAAAGACTGCATCTCCTTTTGACTGACAGCAATTTTGTACTATAAGGAATCGCTGAAGTCCCATCGCGGATTTCTGAAGTTCAGTCGAAATAAGAACTGCTGCAACCTATTTCTTTATATTTGCTTGGCGAAATTGCTTGATTTTCATCATACATTTGGCTGGCCATTGAGAGGACACTGGTCAAGTCACTGGAAAAGACGCCTAGTTGGTACAACAGGGTTACAGACCATTTTCTTGAAAAGGAACGTAGGGCAGAATTTACTTTTAAATAAATAGACAATTTTATGATGTAGGCCGAAAATGAGCTTCCCCTATTTGACAGACCAGTAGCCGCCACTGGTGCTTGGATACTATCAAGGTAGAACTTCTTATCTGTACGCTGGACTGCCTGCTACACATCAAAAACTCTAGCCTTCCATGAACTCCTTTAATGGCCCAAACATGTGGAAATCGCTTGAAATAAGGTAATAACTCCCTGTAATGTGCAAGTGGTGTTTGTGAATGATTGTGTGTACAGTTTCCACTGTATGTCTATACAATTCATCTGCCAATAGAATTAAAAAAATGAAAGCTTAATGTGAGTAATAATGATTTGAAATTGGTTTAATTATCTTTATATTTGGTAATCAATGAAATTAAACAAATTCAAGATATTCACTTGGTAAGGTGAAAGGTGATGTTTGCACCGTTCTCCAAGTTCAGCAGTTAAGCAGCATTTTAATTCTTTCTTAAAAAGTCCCTTTAGTTTGGTTTCATAGGACTTGGGAATATAATGACACATGTAAGCCATATTTGTTGTGTTTGAAACAGCATAGAAGCTTTAAAGCAAGGCAAACCCTCTGTACCATGTAATAAGCAATTAACAATAAAGATCGAGAAAAAAAAAGTGAAGTGAAAAGTGCACAATAAGGTCTCTGAGGTCATATCGAGACTCTAACTGGATTGTGATGGACAGGTATGCCATCGTCTCCACTTCCGAGTACCTCCAGAAAACCCTTTACTATTTTATCATGGCCCTGCTGAAATATCTAGCTACTAGCTTTAAAGTACAGGTTGAGCTGGTCAAGCTGGTAGATAGGATGCATTTCTAAATGATTGCTCCTAATGCAACATCATGGACAAGGTGTTATTGTTTAAGAACAGGAAGGCAATTAGAAAAATCTAAAAAAAAAAAAGGTATCGATCAATTTAGACAAGTAATTAGGAAGCTGGAAAATATCCAGCTGGCGCAGATGGTTTACCAGCTTGTCCAGCTTGGCCTGTGTTTTAGCAGAAGCTAGCTGGATTTTGTCAGCGGAGAGAAATGGATGCAGGGATCCAGCCAAGGTAAGGATAGTTTTGTATTTTGATGAGCATCATTTTTGTGCTATAGCTCACCATGCACTCTAAAATCATTGTGTAAAAGCTCCCCTTCAAATATTGAAATAGGAAAATTCTATTGACATACTGTCCTGGCTTTCACAACTTTGAGATAGATACAGTAGATAACTTAAAGAGCGCCGAGGGAACGTCCAGTGAGTCGTCGCTGCTGATTCTAACAGGAGAACCACCTAATCCAGACTCCTGTTAGCACACAGCTCGCAGTCTGCCATGCATCCCATATTAATCTCTTTAGCACTAGAGATACTCTGACACACACAAAAAGTGCTGCTTAATCACTCTTTACACTAACAGAAGCTGGGAACCAATGGTGCAAAGTACAGACAGTGGCGATATGACCAGTAAGGAAAGCTATTCTTAATGGATCAGAGATCTCTCTGTGTGTGTGTGTGTGTGTGTGTGTGTGTGTGTGTGTGTGTGTGTGTGTGTGTGTGTGTGTGTGTGCTTTGAAGGTAGGCATCACAGTTTTTTGAAAATGCCAAGAAAACTATCAGAATATTTAAATTATTATTTTAAAAATAACGGTTAACCTCTCTCCCATTGTCCTCAAATTAAGACAAGCTCAATATTTATTAGGTGCTAATAAACAGTGAGGAGAAATGACAAGACACACCGCATTAGTATTTGGTTAGAAATTACAGTTTTGATTAAATCCGTGATATTGAACACTTTTGGATAAACTGCATTTAAAGGATTTGGGGAAAATTATGGAATCAGCTTGTAATTTAAATTCCTAGAACAAATGCCATCATGTGTAATATGCAAATTAGACTACTGTTAGAAGACGTATAGTAATAGAAAATGCACAGGTAGACCAAGAAAGCTGCCAAAGAATAAGCACAGGAAAGTAATATGCTAGTAAAATTAGAAAATGCAACAATAAAATATAATTGGATATGCAGATAAAGTGCTTGACTGCAAAATATTTAAATCTTTCTGGCGAGTTATTATTATTTTTTTTTTACCTCAGGGACACAGGGTTGTCCAAATGTCCTTCTTTTAGAAACTTTAACTGTACGTTTTTTTTTTTTTTGGCAAGCCACAACACTGAACAAACACATTTCGTAGCAAAAAGCAACACATCCATGAATCCATAAAATCCACATCCTCTTTCTGTCACATGACTATAGTGACGTGAAACTACTGGATGGGCACATTAGAGGCTGGCTCTAATGTGAAGAATAAAATGAATACATTGAATGGACTCCTGGAGAATGTTGTCAAGAAAAGGGATTTTATATTGACGTTACCCCAGCAGTCATGGGTGGAGGAAGAGACTGATGATGCTGTTAACTGTTAAATCTTTGTACTGTGTTTTTCATTTTTTTGTCTCGTCTTTAAGAACCTTTATCATTAAAAATGTCCAATTCCAATTCGCTGCCGATGACAAATTGCAACAAAAACATAATCAAAGTATGAGTTTCCTATATTTTTAAGGTAAACTTTAATGTATACCCAATATACTTACTTGCATATTAACCAACTGCAGGCTGATTCACCCCATGTGACAAGAATGTGGCGTGGATTTATTGTGTTTTGCAAAATCATACAAACTCACACTGATATAATCAAACAATTCTATCCAAATATTTTGGTCTTTCTGTTTTTAACACAATTGTGACTCAAAGAAAACATGCACAAAAATATTCTCTATCAGTGTGTAATACTTGCTTCATTTTTCGAAACTTTGTGCACAAACAGAACTCATGTCGCATTCAAATCTTTCATATAAAAAAGCCAAACAATAAACAGCACTAACGCCTAAAACAAGGACACAGAGAGTTAAGAGTAGCAATCATGGAGTGCGGATGATGGGATGAAAGTGATTTCAGTGGTGAATCACAACTATTCATTAGCCAAGAGCTTTTGTCTCATTTTGTTTGAATATAACATGTAAAGATAACTACCTGAAGAAAACAATTGAATGAGCTGCATTTCAGGTAAAAGAACAGTAGGAAATGGCAAATCATTACTCTACGCATATGTTTGGTGATGATGAAGCCATTTTTCAGGATGATAATGCATTTTGCAAAGAGTATTAAAGATTTTCTTCATGAAGGGCAAATCAACTCAATGACATGGAATATAAACCCGGACTCAATCCAATTTAAATTTTATTGTGGAAATGAAAAAAAAAAAAAAAGTAAAGCGCTTCTTTTTGCAAGACTTCATCTTGCTTAGCTGATCTGTCAATTGTTATTCGAAAAGGTTGGAACCAGCTTAATGGAGAATATTGTTTTTCATTACTGAGGGTCATGCCTCAGAGAAGTCAGGCTGGTAGAAAAGCTGTTATTATTATTATTATTTATTTTTTTATTTTTTTATTGATAATTTCAATCAGTCATAATATTATGACCACTGACAGGTGAACTGGACTACATTGATCACCAACACCAAACTGCAAACTGGTGACCGGATGATGGTTGCTGAAGCATGGCACCCAAGCAGGTCTTTGAGAAGAAACCTACCAAGCACTGGGAGAACATGCACACAGAGACAGGAATCAAACTCAGCCAGGAATCGAACCCAGACCCTGGAGGTGCAAGGCGACAGTGCTAACTACTACATCACCGTGCCGCCTATGAATCATTCAATCATTAAATATTATGTTAGCTACTGAACAGAAAAAGGAGAGAAAAGAAAAAGAAAGAAAGAAAGACATGACGCTAGTCCCACTTTTGTTCCCCGACTAACTCAAGCTGCCAAAATTCATGGTTAAGAGTACTTCTTGATTTGTGTGTGGTGTGAACATGGAAAATTAAATCAGGACACTAAAGGTGAATAGGAACATTTTAAAACAATAGGAAATATAGGCAGCCTGACGACATGCGGTGTTGGCCAGAGAGAGGGAATCAAAGAACCACAACACCAACCCTATATCATTCATGGAAATTATACATATATGATTAATAAGCATAATTGACACGAAGTGAAATATATTTGTCAGTCAAATAGTAGTAATTATGAAAAGAACAGCATGAAAGTGACCCTGACTGAGTCTATATGTATATGCGCACTCACCACAGGTAATCTGGATGAGCTAAATTGGAAATGACGATCCTCTTAACTATCCTCAGTAAGTAGCTTTCTTTGTTAAAACCATTAAACTCATTTGGATTTAACACCCTTTTTTCCTTTTCCCCAGCAGGTCCTGATTTTGGCTTCGTAGACTTTGTAACAAAACATGGAAGTTACATGTACAGTACATCACACTAATCACTCATCATCTATACTGCTCATCCTGTATGGGGTTGTGGGGGGCCTGGAGCCTTTCCCATAGGGCACAAGGCAGGGTACTGTACATGCTGGATGGGGTGTCAATCCATCACAGGGCACACACACACACACACACACTGTCACACTCTTGCTCACACACACAACAGGTCTTTGGACTGGGAAGGAAACTGGAGAGAATCCACCGAGGACAGGAAGACCACAGACCACAAAGCAAGCATTGAACCTGGACCCAGAGGTGCAAGACAACGGTGCCAACCACTAAGCCACTGTGCCACCTTACATCAAACTATTTATTTAACTATATTAATACATTTTTGACCAAGGATCCAATGTCCAACACTTAGGGATTTCGGATTTTCAGAGCCATTTTTAAGCTTGTGGGTATTCTATAAGCAAGCAGTCATTTTACTATAGGGTCACACAGTAGCTAACATATACATTCAACCAGACACAAAAAGAGAGAGAAAGTAAGCGAAAGGAAGACAAAAATCCAAGCGTGTGCCCTGGGATGATTGGGCAAATTTTCTCAGATGTTCAACAAAACATCAACTGATACACATACTGTCATAATGAGCAGTTCTTGCATTTTTTATTAACCAGAGAAGCCCAGTCACTGCATTCTTGGTTCCTAGTCGCTCACCAGCCAGGGGATTTGAGCATTCACAAGTCAAAGTTGACATAGCTAATGAAACAAATAACTACCAAGTGTGAATGCCAATGTTTTTCGTCCTGCATCCAATAACCTTTAGTAACTTTTTCCTCGCTTTCCCTCTAGATGATGTTTTTTCTTTAACTTGAAAGAAGTGTATAAACTTGCAGGTGTTAGCACGTCTACCTACTTAATTCAGCATCAAAATATATCAGATACTTTTTTCCCTGCTTACAGTACCTGTATCACACTGAGCTTACCCTCTCCTTACACTCCATTTTTTACTTTCCTTTTTTACTCGACGGGCTTCAATTGCTCTCTTGCTTACATCTTTTTTTCTTTTTTTTATCATCCATACTCAACCATTTAAAAGTCATCTTCTCCTTTAATCTTTTTTTTGTTTTGTTTTGTTTCCCAACACAAAGACACATGTCTGGCTGTGCTGTCAGAGCCTTGCTATCCTAGTGGGGCCAATTTGTTCAATGCTGTGCCAACTGTCACAGATACTGCTTTGGAAGGACACTATCTATGCAGGCTAAATAGCAAGACAATATAATTACACTTTCAGCACCAGGAAACGAAAATTGTCCTGTTTTTCACACCAAGTGGACAATCAAACTAATGCGCAAAGGAAGATCTCCAGGATCACCCGAACACTAGTAGTGCTTTGAATGAACCCTAATACGAAAATGAAATGGATGTAAAACAATCAACTTTTACGGCAGTACGACGTACAGTAGTATCAAAAAGTTTCAAGACTAGTTTTGTAACACACCAACATAGCACGAGGCTGCATGTACAGCTGCATGTACAGCCACAGTCTTCATACAGTAAGTCAGTGTGCCAAAAGACATCGTCTTGTGCACATTAGGAGCTGTACAACTGGTGCTATTCTGTGCTATAAAGTCTACTATATCATCATGGACAGCAAGTTAAAACAAAGAGTGAATATGTGAATTTCTGTGTGAAACTGGACAAATCTGCGACAGAGACGTTTGACATGATTCGCTAAGTTTATGGCGATGCTGCAATGGGTCGTTCAAGGTGTTTTGAGTGGCAAATGCACTGTAAGAGCGGAAGAACATTGTAGTGCTTTGAATGAACCCTAATACAGTGTATTTAATTAATAGATGCCACGAAATAAAATATAATTTATAATGTGCTGTGCTATTACAGTACCAACATCTTTACCACAATCTATGGTACTGATGTTATAACCTGAATGAAATAAAGAACTTTAGGTCAAGGTTAATATCGTTATAGTTAGTATCTATAATTAATAATATAGAGTTGTTGAAGACAGTGCGATTTTGTTCTTTTCAGTTGGCATGTTCCACGACTTTCTCAGCAGCCTCGATGCGAACCATGACGACTGAGAACTGCATGGGCTTGGCTGGGACTCTGTGACGCCTCAATGCAGTGTAAGTGAGCTTTTAAAAGCCTCCTTCTGTGCTGAGAGAGCAGCTAGCCACAACTCAACACTCTCAACAGCGCATCGTGTCAGATCTTTGGCATGCCAGATGACAAAATAGAGTATAGTGCTAATGACATTTTGGAGAGAGATTACAGCCATTTTGATGTCTCGTTCATTCGTGTTTTAAGCAGGTCCGTTTCCTCTGCCCTTTTAAGGCGTAATAGTGCCTGTGCCACTGAGTTTAGATGAACTACAGTATAAAGTCATTTGTCTCTTGTTTACTCGGGAAGCGGTTACAGATGCCTGCGTAGACGGTGAGTTCTGACCTCTGTACTGTATGTGTTTGTGATTTGCATTGATTCATTTCCATGTACGTCGGTAGACTGACCGTTTGTCCGGACTATAATTCTATAATGCTCAATATTGTCTGTTTTCAGTCTCCATGATGTAGTTCTGTTGTTACGTCCCATTTGCCGTTTTTTCAGAATCGTGGACAATTTGAGATGCTTTTCTGCTCACCACATTTAGAAAGAGTGTTTCTTTGAGTTTACCGCAGGCTTCCTGTCAACTCACACAGGGCTGACCATTCTCATCTGACCTCTCGTGTGAACAAGACAGTCTTGCTACCCACTCTATTCTTCTTTTTTTTTTCCTCTTTCTCCTCACCATTCAGTGTACACTCTGGAGACTGTTGTGCGTAAACCCCCGAAAGGTCAGCAAATTCTGAAATACTCAAAGCAGCCCATCTGGCACAGACAACCATGCCAAGTTTTACTTGATGGGAAGTTTTTAAGGACACAGGATTTTGTGCTTTTACAGTTTCTCAGCAACATACTGTGGCAAGCTGCATTTTTGGTCCTATTATTGGAGTGAGAGGATTTTCAGCATTTTTTCTGGGTGATCTGGTAACCCTGGTCGGCATTACTGTATATGGCACTTGATACATAACGTAGAATTTTGTGACAATGGCAACAGTATTGTAGCTCTCTCCATGTATTCTTGGGTGTGTCTGAATAAAGCCAGGAGGAACATTTATGTAAAGCAGAAATCCATCGCCAGGAGTCTAGAGAGCAGATTGGCCATGCTCTCTGTTGGGGAGGTACAGCATGGTATGCCCGCACTCTCACATCAATCATGGCAAAACTAGTCAAACATCCCATGGGCGTTTGTGATCCCATGCAAGTGGAAGGGGTTGGTTACGCTTTCTAAAACTTTGCATGAGCATCAGTTTGCATGTGGTTGTCTTGGCTGTTACGTGGTTATGCGAAAGTCTTTGCTCTCCCTGGTTGGTCGTTGCGACCTTGATGGGACAGAGAGATGTGTAAGAACTGGTTATGACTAAATTAGGGAGAAATTTAAGAGGAAAAAACGAATTGCTTTTATGCATTGATGAAGCCAGTGATATTACTCATCTTATGTCTGAAAGGCGACTGGTGAAGGAATGACTGTTTATAGCTTCTACTAGCTATACATAACACCGGTGAATAACTTCCATTGTGCACATTCCACACTATAAAACTGCAAATAGATGAAAAAGTATGATCAAATACTTTATTTTAAAAAAATACAAAAGAAAAAAAAAAAGGTTGGAAAAATTGGTGCACATTGTGTCAGCTCTTTGGCCTGCCTGAGGACAAAACAGGGTAGTGGGAACGAAATTCTGTAGAGAGATTACAGCCATATTGAAGTCTGGTTCATAACTGTCTGGCTCTCTAGCACTGGGTCATTCGTGTTTTAATCAGGACTGTTTTTTCTTTTGCCTTATTAAGGCTCAACACGGTCTGTGAAAATACTGAACTGACTTGATGAATCAGATGAGCTACAGTATAAAGTCATTTTTTTCTCTAGGTTACTCGAGAAGCTGTTACTGATGTCTGCTTAGACTGTGAGCTGTGACCTGTTTTTTTTTTTTTCCAAATATTTTTCAGAGTATTTTTTCCTGATACTTTTCATCCCCATCTGTAGATTGACCATAACTATAGATTATAATTCTATAATGATCTATATTGTCTGTTTCCAGTCTCCATGATCTGTCTCCATGATTTAATTCTCTTGTTGCATTCCATTTGCCATTTTGTTCAGCATTGGCTACGATTTGAAAAGCAGCAGTTCTTTTCTTTCTTGCCCTAACAGAACGATGGGTGTGTATTGGCTCTGACTAAAGTAGGGAAAAAATCATGGATATGAAATGGACGTAAAATAATCAACATTTACGGCAGTACGACGTACAGTAGTATCAAAAAGTTTCAAGACTAGTTTTGTAACACACCAACATAGCACGAGGCTGCATGTACAGCCACAGTCTTCATAAGTCAGTGTGCCAAAAGACATCGTCTTGTGCACATTAGGAGCTGTACAACTGGTGCTATTCTGTGCTATAAAGTCTACTATATCATCATGGACAGCAAGTTAAAACAAAGAGTGAATGTGAATTTCTGTGTGAAACTGGACAAATCTGCGACAGAGAGATTTGACATGATTCGCTAAGTTTGTGGCGATGCTGCAATGGGTTGTTCAAGATGTTTTGAGTGGCAAATGCACTGTAAGAGCGGAAGAACATTATAAGACGACGAGAGATCAGGAAGACCTTCAACAAGCTGAGAGCAGAGCATGCGCCGTATTGCTGCCAAGTTCGTCCCCAGGCTGCTGACCCAGGAGCGGAAAGAACATCGTGTCGAAATCTGCCAAAACCTCTGTCAGCGTGCCATGGATGACCTGTCCTTCATGTCGACGGTCATTACCGGTGACGAAACTTGAGTGTACGGGTACGACCCTAAGCAACAGGCGGAAAATGCGAGGCAGGTCTGCAGCTCAACCTAGTGCATGCTCATCATCTTTTTTTCCCCCGACATTCACGGCATTGTGCATCGAGAATTTGTCCCCAGCCCATCCATAGCGAATTCTACTGCCTGGTTTTAAGGCGTCTGAGGGAGGACGTACTGCGAAAGCTACTGGATATATGGCGCAAAATCTCTCAATTAAATGACAGGTTTATTCTCCTATAAGTACCATGAATAATGAATGAATATATGTGCAATACTAGGACAATAGTCCAGGAGTGTCACTGCTGTTCTACAATGTGTAATAGACGGTGGTTCAATTAAAGTTGAGCAGTATTGGTGGCGGCCATCTTTCAAAAGTCAAAAATATCTGAACAAATTTCAACATATGTCATTTTCATCCTAAGGTGTTTAATAAATTACTGTGCTTGTGTTTTCAGACATTAAGCTTTTAGTATGCCTTGCTTTTTGAATTTGTCCTCAAAAATAATATATATATACACATATATATATATATATATATATATATATATATATATATATATATATATATATATATATATATAATTTATTTATGCAATATGAATTTATTTACACTGCAGAGTGTAATTATCATTACATTATACTTTCAAATGTTAAAATAAAACAGTTATCCATTAGGCAGTATGGACCAGCCCTTCATCCTTTTTTTAATAATGACCTTTTGGACAATACTAAGATTTACATTTTATGGTCCTACTTGCTGTTTAAATAATCTAAAGTCAGCTCTCCCGAATGTAACCCCTAGCAATGAATACAAATAGTAATTGATATAAATATATATGATACAAGTACAAATAGTAACAAAATTAATATTTTGGTGATAAGCAGAGAAGACCCAAAGATTTTAAATTAAGTGAAACTGCAATAAGAGCAGGACACGTGGCATTTAGTTGAAAATGTTTCATTTGATGTATCTGGCTTATATTTTATCTTAAATAATCATAATAAATATATAATCATATATTTCAATCAATATAAATTATTTTTATGTTTAAATGATAATTAAAATAGTAATTCATTAATAGTAATAGTATTTTTTTTGTTTATTTGCAAAACATGACAACCGTCCCAAAGTTACAATGTCACAAAAAAAATCATAAAATTATTTTAATATGCACATTTTTAAAATTGAGCCTTTTAAGAGGTGTACTTACTCATGTGAATAGGGATCATTATAATATTTGAGTAAGAAACATCAGACACAGAGATTCTGCAAAGGAGAGATGTAAAGTGACACCTAACATTTTTAATTAAAGTAGTGTTCACAAGGAGCAACAGTTTAAAAGAAGGAATTTAAGGGAACCACATGGTTTTTACGCACTTTGCATGAATTTGCATAAAGATGATATTCAGCAGTAATTCTGGTTGGGTGCAAATATTGCTTGCATGTATGAAAATATTAAAGTGTAAAAAAAATCAATAGAATAAGTAATAGTAAAGTAAATAATCTTTTATAATTCCAGTTTTCAAGATGACCACTTAATATGAAAAATGTAAGTCAAAAATACTTGATTTAATTGTTTTAATTGCATAGGTGAAAATGATGTGATGTCGGCTCCTGGTACTATACCTCCACGGAGAGAACAAAGCACTAGAAAGAGGCAGAAGTGACAAAAACAGGAAGCTTTGACCAAATATGGAAAGTAGTAAACAAGGAGCAGGTGTAACCAATTATCAGAAAAACATAAACACAGGTACAGATAGTGCACAGAGTGTGCTCGGTGAGGGTAAAAATAATAATGGATGCAAGTCTTTGTTAAAACAAATGTTTTAGATCCCAGTGTATGTAGAGGTGTATATATATATATATATATATATATAATATATATATATATATATAATAACATTTTAAACTACAGTATTTGTCTCAATTACCAAGAGCAAGTGTCATTGATAAATGTTTTTCATTAAAAAAGCATGACCTGCGCGCGCGTGTGTGTGTGTGTGTGTGTGTGTGTGCATTAGATGTGCAACGAGATCAATCCAACCAGTGGGTGTGTGTATGTTGCCTTAGCAACCTACGATCCAATCAAAGTTATGTCTGGAGTGGTGAAATTGAAATGAGCATGGCAGCTGCAAATGCATCCCAAAAACTAAGAGGGAGAGACGCCAGAAATTCATCAGCACCTTCTGAAGTAGCATGTTTGGATTTCATGCTTCTGTAAGGCTTGTTAAGTTAGAAGTCTGGATTACCCCCCAGAATATCGTACGGTATTATAATCTTGTTGATTATGTTCGAAAGGTACACGTTGTTCCATGGAATTTCTCTGCAATTATACAGCACAAGTAACAATCAACTATGCTGATTTTATTACCATCCATTGAATTATTACATCATCAAAAATCATTTTATACGATTAGGAATCCATCTTCAACCAGTTAAAACCAATCTCTCTCTCTCTTTCTCTCTCTTTCTCTTTCTCAAGTGCGACAAATCAGTGGCCTTGTTTATCAGCCGTCAGCAGCTCGAAGCTATTCTGATGTAAATTCTATGTAAAAATGAATGAAAAAAAAAAGCTCCATATTTTTACAGGGTCGAAAAGCAAAGTCACATTTACACGCCTGTGAAATTTCTAGAACAAATGCAGCTCTACAAATAACACCTCGCCTGTCTCACAAAATCTTTTTCATCAGTATATAATCCAAACCACATTCAGTTGTTCACTTGTCATCACACATTTGCTGCTGGGGTTTAGGACACCGTGTGACTTACTTACACTTAAATCTTTCGCCGGAGCCATGATCGAATTGCCTGCATCATGTCTGAAATGGCCTCCCAGGAACCCCTCTAATGGCCCAAACATGTGGAAATGGCTTGGAGCCTGGTCAGGGCAGAATGCAGAATGTGGCAATAGCTCTCAGCCGAGTTCCTGTGATGTGCAAAGTGGTGCTGTGCACAGTATCACTCGTGCATTTTCCGACAGAAACATAAGTTATCCAGCGATTTTCAGGGATCAGGCATTCCATCCGCACAATGTTCACAGCTCTGAGAATTGGCATTCACGGGTGTACAGGCTTGTGTAAAACAGCTGCACTATTCAAATGTTTTACTGCGGCTAAAAGTCTCATCACCGTATTGAGCTCGAGGTCTTCTGTAAAAGTCAATCGATTTTATGCTTTCGTTCACAGGAAATGTCACCATCAGTCCCAGTTTAACTTTACACGCCCTTTATTCTGCCATCACCCAAACGAGGACGGGTTCCCTGTTGAGCCTGGTTCCTCTGAAGGTTTCTTCCTTTTGTCATCTAAGGGAGTTTTTCTTGCCACCATCGCCCCAGGCTTGCTCATCAGGGACAAACTGATAATTATAATTTATGCATGTGTCCTCACACTTTCCGAACTCATTACCATAATTGTTTGATTCTGTAGAGCTACTTTGAAACAATGACCATTGTTAAAAGCGCTAAATAAAAAAGAAACGGAATTGATGTTCAAATTACACATGGAGAAGATGTCTATATTAAAATAAAATACTAAATAAATAAAAAAAAAGTGATCAAGAAGCTTGATGTTATTTAAATGCAATCATGTAAAAACAGTCACAGATGAACAGAGCTTTTACGTGGGAGGATGATGGTTCTTTTGCAGACCGTGTGCGTGTGTGTGGTTGTGTATTCTTCACACTAGCTTAAATTAGGAATCATCTGCAGCACTTGACTTCATTGGTGGCTCACAGATCTCTGCACTGTGCACGCACATATGCACACACACACACACACACACAGCCTTGGATAGCCTGTTTACCCGTCCTCTGAACGGCAGCAGCAACTGCAGCTTGGTTAGGGGAAGTCCCACTCTCCATGTTAGCCCACACACACACACGGCATGGTATGAATCCTTACAGTTCAAATGGTGCATGGAAACTATGACTGTATCGAGAGAGTTCTAGTCTGATGGATGGATGGATGGATGGATATGATGCCATTGCACAGACATCACAGCACACCATGTGGCAGTTTCACCATAACTCACTACACCACCAGCTTGTTGCAATATTTCCTGACCAGGGTTCTCATCTGACATTGATTTAGCCTTGATGTTGTATCAGCACCTACAGCCTATTTGCATTTCCATCTCTATATTAAATCCTTCATTAGCCATTACTCACATCAGCCTCCTCCTCTCCTCATCCACTGCTGCTGTACTGATAGTGTTTCAGATTCACAAATTCTCAGCAAGAAGCTTTCCTGAGAAGCGCGAGGCCGTACTAAGGTGGCCAAAGTGAACATTAGCTTGATCACTTTATATAAACTCCAAATGATCGGTTGGAGGCGGAATTAATTAATTTTATTTATTTAATAAAGAACCAGTTTCTGGGTTCGATTCCTGCCTCGAGTCTGTGTGCATGGAGTTTGTATGTTCCCCTGTACTCCAAACACATGCAGATTAGGCTAAGTGGTGTTCCCAAATTGTAACTAGTATGTGAATGAGCGTGTGAATATGTATGTGTGTGTGTGTGTGTGTGTGTGTGTGTGTGTGCCCAACTATAGTTTGGTACCCTGTCCATGGTGTACCCTGCTTTTCCCCAAATAAGATGAATCATAGGATTATTTTAAGACACTTATTCTAATGTGTTATCTTCTTATAGTAATAACTTCCACGGGAGCTAACAGCAACCATAAGATGATTTTTTTTTTTTTAAAGAAAAAGAAATAGTTAGGTTGCAGAACATTCATCAGAGATTTCAGAGAAAGAGAAAGACTGATGAAAGAAAGATTGTTTACAGTACATCTTGTTGCTTTTTCTCTTTCATATAAATAAATCCTACTGGATCAATGCCTTCATTTGTATAACGTTTAATAAATACAAATTTTCCTTTTCGAATTTTAGGCCACGCCACCTATCCGAGTCCATGTTGTCCATTTTAGAGACAACACTTTGACCGACAGAAAGCAAACTGGCAGCTTCCGTCTAGGCAGGAGCGCTGCATTATGGGATAGCTGACAAGCTCAGCAAGTGTATGCTGGCAATAATAACTGGAAAGGGCATGAATTTGGAAAGCTATTCATGGTTGAAACTTAGACAAACACTATTTTTGTCGTCTTTGTTGCATAACACGGCAGTATATTATTACATATGTGGTCTGAACCCTGTTTAACCCTTCTTAATCTTCCTCCTACTGGAACCTAGCACTGAAACCTAACCTTGACTTTTTGTTTTCTATTCACTTATTTTTAATTATATAACCCTTTCCCTTTTCACCCCTCACATTTTACTGTGCACACAGCGATCTGTTTCTTGCTAGCATAAAAATAGATAGATGTGATGTTGAAAACGTGAAAGAAGATAAGACTTGGATGATAGTAGCGCACAGTGGCAGTCAAAGCAGATAATTGATGTGAATATTTGAACAAGTTGCCGTCTCTCTGAAAGTTAGGGAAAAGTTTGAAAAAGTGCTTTGAGTATAACATTATATTTTAGCCGAAAAACTGTCTACATTTGAGTTATGATGTTGTCTCACTGATGAGACAATGTGACGATTGCTGTTTGCGGCAATGTGATTTTTAGATGCGTTCAAAGTCCCGGCGAAGAAACGTAAGAGCCACTCACTGCCGTGCTGAGGAATCCAACAGCAACAATTTGTCATTTGTGCATACACTACTAAATAAATCAAAGCTGCTGCTCACTCTCTCTCTCTTTCATATATATAATGTTACAAAACTTTTACTTAAATAAAAGCGAATTAGTCTAAAGAAATCTTTTGGGTAAAAGTCAAAACATATAAAATCTCAAATTTACTTGAGAAAAAAAATCTGAGAAAAAGAAAAAAAAAAGGTCTAGTTAGTGACTCATCAGGAACCCAAGCAATATGGAGTCAAATCTCCTAAATTGTAGTCGACTAAATACATGCTAATACAGTAGCTAGGTTTTACAAAACAAATCATCATGATCCTAAAAAGCCATTATACAGTAGCTTTACAAATTTGTAGTATTGAGAAATGTAGTAATAATAATAATAATAATAATAATAATAATAATAATAAAGCTGAGAAGTTATTTTTATTATTAAGGGGATTTGTTGAAAGAACAACTCAAATAAGGTACTGATATCTAAAACAAAGAAACAGTTAAATACAGTATTTACAGTAAGTAATTGTACTTTGTTACTTGTGATCATTGCCAAGCATACGCTTTCTGCAAAATTAACTGGCAAGAGAGATCTGGACTGACCTGAAAACCCAGAGATACAGCTTGTTGATACATTTTCATTACCCTAGCCAAAACCAATGCGATCCAAACAGGTCTTAAAACTGTAAATACTAGTAACATCTTGAGAAGTTTCACACTCAAAAATTGCGTTTATCAAGTATATTTAAAAGTTTACTTACAGCAGGAAACAGCTTAAATTTCTATTTCATTAAACTTTGAAACACCTCATTATTCAGGTAATGGTATGCAAAGGTGTTCCAGATGTTCCCATTATCAGTCCATACATCAAATATTTACATTTTGCCCCAAGTAATGCAAACCCAGAAGCATCATATCTGAATTATTCATATTACTTTTATAATTCCATAATGGCTTTTATAATCATTCCAATAATGCAACTCTGGTAGCTGTTCAATATTTAAAATCTACATGGAAGCATGACTGAAGTGTAATGCCTATAAATTAACCTTGACTACATCACTGCACATGCACAATCAGAATCCCAATTACTGAAGCCCAATGACATTCAAGTCAAAGATCCCCCGTGTGTGAATGACTATTAGACTGAAACGAAAGAGACGAGTTCGGAAAGAGAGAGTAAATATTGAACAAGGCCTACCTTTCCATGGTTCGGGATAGGATTAAAAAAAAAACACACACACAATCACTTCTGATATCTTTAAAAGGCCTCTTTGCGTCATTCAGCTCCTACTGTATTTCAGCTGCGATTTCAGGACACACTTCTGCATATTCACTGCTCTTAAGCCATCTAACTATAAGCTAACAATAAAGCTTAAATGCCTAAAATCTCTTCATGTGTTGGTTTTCTTGCATCTCAGTCCCTCGGCAGTGTTCCTGCAGTTCCAAAGCCCCCACGCTCTCGTGATCTCACAGCAGAACATAAGTGAGTCAAATGATCTATTTCTGGGGCCACGTTCATACTCGCTCGAAACACTAGCGCACAATTCTGCCTTAAAGCGCTCAGGAGCCGCAGTGTTACAAGACGGAGGATTATTTCATTGTTAATGTTATCTTAAGCTTTAGAGTTACAGCGTTTCTGGTAATCGTGCAAGGCACTAATACATTTAGACCATCTGAGCTGCCATTGTTTTTTTCTTTGTTGCATCATATTGGTTGTGCAAGATATGCTAGGAGAACTTCACAGCTGCCTGCAAAGTGTTCTAACCCTTAGGGCAAAAGAATGAAGAGACGGAAATTATATTTGTAGCAATAAATAATATATAAAACATCTTGTTCTTTGCAAAAGTTTCTTTATTTTCACATACCATCATCATGACTCTGATATTTCAGTTGCAAATTTGACGCTTTAAATATGGATAAAATGTACATACTGTAAATCTTATTTTAGATAATCATTCACACACAGTAGCTAGATACCCAGAGATATAGATGTAAAGGTTTTATTATTATTATTATTATTATTATTATTATTATTATTATCATTATTGTTGTTGTTGTTAATAATATAACAAACAACAACAACAACAATAATGATAATCATCATCATCATCGTCGTCATTGTTGTTGTTGTTGTTAATAATAATAATGATGTAATAATAATAATAATAATAATAATGATGATGATGATGATATTATTATTATTGTTGTTGATGTTGTTGTTGTTGTTATTGTTATTATTATCATTATTATCAATAACAACAACAATAATAATGATGATGATGATGATGATGATGATATTATTATTATTATTATTATTATATATTATTATTATATTATTATTATTATTATCATCATTATTATTATTATTAAGGTCTCCAACCTCTCAACATCTTTAGAAGGTACAGTTAGGAACCCATCACCAACACCAGCACCAAATGCTGCATTTCCTGTTTAGTCTTCAGTAAGTAAAAGGTATGCTCATTTGCGGTACGTTTTGGGTCATAATCCATCTGCACTGTGAAGAAGCCCTCTCCTATCAGATTTGTAGCATTTGACTGAATCCAAGCTGAATGTATAGCTCTATATACTGTACTTTACAAATCACCCTGCTATTTCCATCATTAATAAACACCAGTGAGCCAGTTCCTCCCATACACCGACAGAGGATGCGGCTTGCTTATAACACGAGCCTTTCCTTCTCCATACTCTTCTCTTCCTTCAAAGTCTAATCTGGCCTTTCTGTACTTGAGTGTTTCCAGAGGTTTTCCATCTTGAGGTGTTTACATTCATGATGGCGTCTCTTGTAGGTGGACTGTGATAATGGTAGTACCTCCCCCAGTGTTGATGTTGTGAAGGGGTTTTTCTTCACCAAATAATTCTGTGATCATTCTATTTAGCTGGATTCCATGGCAACTTTCATCAATGCCAGACTTTTTATTTATTTCATCAGTTTACCTTAAAATAACAAAGAAACTGGCCATAACTGGTTATCAAACTGTTTATCAGTGGGTTGTCTATTTACTTTTGAGGAAAAAGAACTTTTGAGACTTTGTTAGAAAAAAAAAAGGGTGTAATTCAGAAGATTTTACTGCAGCTCTTTGTGGTGACGTACAGAAGTAAATCACTAACCCTAAATGATGCAGTGAGAAGCTTCTCATTTCCTGAACAACCCTGTCAAAAGATACATCATCTGGTTGTTGAGACATTACTTTGTTTTAGAAGAATCAAATTATAGGCATTAATCAATGGCAAGAATCATAGATCACTAAAACATAAAAAAAAAAGACTTGACTAAGAATAGACTTTGGAGCAGACAGTTTATGATCCACAGCGATGGGCGTGTCAGGGTAAGAAAGGAAATGCATGAAGCGATGTCCCATCACGCAGAGTTCCCACTGTAAAAGCCTCTGGAGGCAGTGTTACGATCTGTTTTTTTTTTTTTTAAATGACCAGGTTATCCCATCAATGCATTTTTCTTCTCTGATGACACAGCCATATTCCACGACTCAAAAATGTGAAAGGGTAGTTCTGGAAGCCACATTCATATTCAATACATGACTACAGTAATATCATGGTCAGCATGTCAGTTAGTGGTAGTTTTGGCGCGGTGGGCAGGTGCTAAGTCCTGCTGGAAAAGGGAATCAGCATCTCCATAAAGCTCGTCAGCAGACAGAAGCATAAAGTGCTCTAACATCTCCTGGTAGATGGCTGTATTGACTTTGAACTTGATAGAACACAGTGGACCAATACCAGCAGTGGACACAAACCATCACTGATCATGGAAAATTCACAAAGGACTTCAAGCAACTTGGATTCTGTGCACTTTTCACTCTTGATCCAATCTCTTGGAACATGATTTCCAACTCAAATGCAAAATTTACTTTTTATCTGAAAAGAATACTTTGGACCACTGAGCAAAGGTCCAGTTCTTTTCTCCTAAGCCCAGGTAAGACGCTTCTGAGCTCGTCTCTGGTTCAGGAGTGACGTGATACTAGGAAAACAGTTGTAGCTCGTTTCCTGAAGATGTCTGCACGTGATGGCTCTTGATGCAGCTTTATTCCACTCCTTGTGAAGCTCTCCGAAATTCTGGAATCAGCTTTGCTTAACAATCTTTCCATGAATGTGCTATTCTATGCAGCACCCTGTGAACAGGAAGCCCTTTCAGCTGTGACCTTCTGTGGTTTCCTCTCTGTGTGGAGGGTGTCAGTAATCATCTTTTGGACAACTGTCAAGTCAGCAGTCTTCGCCACGATTGTGGTGGCATGTACTGAACTAGAACTAGAGACTTTTACTCAAATTCAAAATAAAATGTTCTAATATATCGGGGGGAAAAATTGTCCACAAGATGTAAGCTGCAATCATCCAAATTAAAACAGAAATGCTTAAAATGTTTCATTCTACATGTAACAAATGAAGAATATAGGGTTTCACCTTTTGAATTAAATTATAAAAGCGAAGTTAGTTATAAAAGTTGCTATGTTGGAAGCAGGATGATGGGCAAGCAAAAGGATTTGAGCGATTTTTGACAATAGGCAAACTGTTTTGACAGAGTTGTGAGGGATTCCCAGTAGACAGTGGTTAGTGCCTACCAAATGATGAATAACAACCAATGAACCAGTGACAGAGTCATGGATGCCCAATGGTTACTGGTGCATCTGGGTTGCAAAGGCAATCTTGTCTGGTCCAGTCCCACAGAAAAGACCAGAACAGGACCATGGAGCAATAAAAGAAAATGCCCTGATCCTCTGATGGATCACGTTTTCTGTACATCATGTGGACGCCTTGGTACAGTATGTGTTAGTTGCTTAACTGGGAAAAGGAGGACACCAGGATGCACTAGGGGAAAAAGGCAGGCTGGTGGAGGTGGAGTGATGCTCTGGACAAACTTCTTTTGGAAAACCCTGTATGTATCATTTCACCTATTAAAGTATATTTTTCTTTTTTTCTTTTCTTTTTTTTTTTAGCCCAGAAACTATAGAAGCATGGATCTGGCAAATGTCATTTTCATTTCATGCCATTTTATATACATTTTAAACACAACACAGAGATATGTTAAAAAGGATAACACTCAACAAATTTGGTGATGTGAAGTAAATGAGGGCAGCATCACCTAACCTCAGTCTCTCTCTCTCCAAACTGAATTTAGATAAGATCGAGCTCCTAGACTCCTAGACACCTTTCAGTTAAGCACAGTTAAGTGCACATCAATGGCTTGTTTGGTCTATATGTGAAATGCCAGTTGAGCATAGCTGAAACATGCAGTAAACAAGACGCTTTTAAGGAAATTACACTCTGAGCGAATTATAATTAAAGTGCTACTATAAGCAAGTCCAGGAAGTGAAATTTATTGTTCAGTGATAAAGTATGTAAGCGTTGTACAAGAAATACGACAGAGAGCTGAGCCGAAAACATCTAAATTGCTCATCAAATAGTACAGAATGTAAACAAATAGTAATTCTTTTTTCATTTCTTTTATTTGACTTTAAAGTACCAGTTCTTTTTATTATTAAGTACACCGCACAGCTCAAAAGAAAAGTGTTACCACCCGGATTTAACTAAGCAAATAGTTACGATACTTCATTTGGATAATTACTGTAGTGATTAATGTGTTTCAGTTGGCACCAAAATATTTAATTAGTGAGTAGCTTCTTACTGTCTTTCTTAAAGAACCAGGTCAGAAGACATATCCTGTGGTTGTGGCAAAGATGTCACTCTGTTTCAGAAGGTTCAGAACTATCGGCCTGCATCAAGCAAAGAAACCGACTAAGGAGATTGCTGAAACTACTCAAATTGAGATGATATTTTCTAAGGATAGTGCTGAACCTATCCTACTGGACCTACTGATAGGACTAACTTTCTAATCTCCGAGTAAGAAATGTGATCGGAAAAAAATGTGAACGTGATGGGATATCACTTAACAAAATCAAACTGTAAAAAAAAAAAAAAAAAAAAGCAACAGTAGGACAACTTCAGTTTGCTAGGGAGCATAAAGAATAGACTGTGAGGGAAAGAAGGATGAAGATAGAGTGGTCTAATGAGTCCAGATTTTCCCTGCTCCAGAGCAATGGGTGCGTCAGGACAAGAAGAGAGGCAGTACACGCCTGTGGGGGCGTTGTTATTATCTAAGGTTGATTCTTTTGGTCAGGTCTAGGTTCAGCAACTTTATAAGGTCATGCAGAATTAGGTTCATCATTCATTTTTCAAATGAGTACCGCTACCACACACTCAAATTGCTTTTATATTTCTTGGTCATGAAAACGATTGGCAGCAAGCATGAAACGCATGTCATCATACCGTACGTGTCTATGGTACTGTACTTGTCTGCCTGCATTCTTTTTTTTATTGCTCAGTCTTGGTCATATAGTTGTTGCCTAGGTGGTCCTGAAAATAATCATCACACTATATATTCCTTAAAATATACTAATGCAGAAAAAAAAAATGTTATAAACGTTTTGGGGTTTAAGGACTACATTCAGAGAAAAAGGCTTGTCATCTCAAATGTTTCTCCATAACTGATCCCTGCTGAGCTGATGTTCTTGGCAGGTGATTGTCAAACATAAGATCTCATGCATAAGAAAAGGAACAGGGTGACAGATTTGCATCTGCAATTTTTCTTGGATTTCTTTAGCTATAAATAAGTCATCTGAAGCACAACAAACTGCAGGACAGGATTTTAGCATCACAGGTCTTTAGCACAAGGGTGTCGGATAATTATACGAAGTAGGCTGGACGAATAAAAAAAGTCAATTATGTAGCCAAAAACACATCAGCAACTCCAACTGTTTATGCATAAGCATTTATCTGATGTATTTATTTGGTAAGGTGCAATAAAACAAAAAAAACATTATTGAAGTGTGGGGTTAAAAAAAAAAAAAAAAAAAGAGTTTGTAGAATTAATAACAAAAAAAATGTGTGACTGCAAACCGCTGAACTTTCTTTTCTTTTTTGGAAAGGGACGTGGTTATAGCTTCATATTTGAAACAGAATGTATTGTCATTAGCACTTTTTATTATTTTTTTTTTACTAGTCACATTTATAATACCTGATTTCTGCTCTATTCTGACCCCTAGTGGAAGAAGTTGGTTTTCCCTGAATCTTTTGATGAAATTCCAGTTCACTCAAAGATTACAATTAAAGCACGACTTAGGACACAGATTAGAAGCTTTCCCGGGTCAATTCCGGTCCTCACGCCTTGTGTTTGACCCAGAAAAGGCAATCAGTATCTCCTGGTAGTTCTGTAAACATTATCCCAATGCAAAGGGTCCAAGAGAAAGAGGCCAAAGTAAAGAAGCCATAAACACACGTATAAAGAAATATACAAGTAATAAATAACTAACATGATCTTTAAACAATGTTAGAAGTAGACCATAAAAACAGCAACGCATAGGGAATACACACTTATTCGTCACCTTATGAAACCCTTTTTTGGCACAGCTGTGAGCCAAGCCGATATCATGACATCAAACAGGGAACCGATAAACAAAGAACAGAAATGCCTGCGTTTGGTAAAGACCTGCGGCATTTGGACAAAGTGCAGACAAGGAGAATGTTTGTCTGAAAACCAAAGACACAGTGTGAGAAGACAAGGGAAGTGAGACGTCCTGTAAGAACACAAACTGTCTTGTTTAGCGTCTTTATGCTTCAAAACACATGTTTTACCCCCAAAAAACATTTTCCCTGCTATTATCCTCCTTGGTTCAGACAATATACTGTAGCTCTTTGCAAAAGAGTACATTTCTGCTATCGAGGTAGAATATCCTGGAGTTAAAATTACCAGGCAAAACAAAAAATTCAATCATCTGCAGCTCCACATGAATCTTTTTGCTTTCATGGAAACGCTTTTCTTCTGATTGAGTGGAATTATCATAAGAGTGTGTTTGACTAAAAAGAATTGTATTGAAGAAGAAGAGATCTTTTTTTTTCTTGATGTTTCTCAAGATCTATATTCATTCCTATGGTGAAATATATAAATACTAGTTCATGTACCCATCGTTATTAATGTAAAAGAGTTAAAATTAAAAACAAGCTGATTAGGAGACCGGTTTCAGGTCCTCCAATCTACGAAGATATCATTGATACAGCGAGTTCTGACTAATGTACAGACAAAACCTTCCTTTTATTTATACAGACACTGCAAACATCTGTATTAATGTCTGGTATAAATGTACCAAGATGGGGCTAAACCAAGCTAAAGAGCGCTAAGCCCTGATTCATTCGTATAAAAACTTCAGTATTCATTTCTGGCATCCGCATCACATTATATCCGAACAGCCAGATTATTCTGAGCTCTCAGGAAAGCAAGTACAACATCACAAATGATTTGAAGAAATGCATACAGACAGAAAGTTATGAAGAAGTGACTCATGGTTGATATGCAGTACAGTATATTTGAGCCTCAAAAATGCAAAGCGACAAAATGCAAATGTGACAATCGTGTCAAGTGATGACACAAAGAACCCCCCCCCCCCTAGATTTACTGATCTTTTTTTAGTCTTCATCTCTGACACATCCATCAAACAATGTCAGCAGTGACACAGAAGCACTGTGCATGCGAAATACAGGCAGAAGTGTAAAGAACATGAACTAACTATTGTAGTCTGTTGTCCTGAGTGACAACAAACTACAATTTCTTGTGAGCGAAGGTGTAAAAACGATTTGCATTTACAGAAGAGTTCTGGCATTGTACAGAGATGAGACTCAGCCTCAGTAAAACATATGAACGGTGTAAACATTTTAAAGAAGGTCGTATATCTACAGTATTCCGGCTGAGATGGCACTGGGAAATAAAGGGAGTTTTTTTTTTTTATTACTCTGATACTTGTATTCTGTTATTCTGCACAATAAAAGGTCCCGGGTTTAACGTGAACTCTCCTGGTAAAAAAAAATAACACCTTAGGACAGACCACGCAACTGTAAGTTTAGTGTCATTTGGTGTGAATGAAAGCATTTACGTTTTCTGTTTACTGCACTTTGTTCTCAGGCCAAATATGGTGTGAACCCATTTGACCTTTGACACACAAGATATAAAGAAAATCATGAATACACATGCTGATCTGTAAGTTGTGTAATGGTTTACCCCACAGCGTTCTTCTCATGAGATTTCATGATAAATGTGCCATTCACTCCTAAACGTTTCAGTGTGAAACTATCGAGATATTACATTTTAGCCTCCCATCTAATGTCATCACCTGCCATCACTTTTTAGCTTCTGTCTCATGCTGACTTATGCTACAAAGTGCACTGTAGTTAATAACACAACAAACAACATCATACAACACAGCATAAAGTATAACATATAATACACACTTAAAATATAACTCAACACAAAATAAAAAATAACACAACATAACACATAACGTATAACACATTGCGTAGCACAACAAACATAAGACAACATAAAACATATCACAACATAACATATAACACAACATAAGACATAAAATAAAACAGGGACATACTATTACATATAAAATAACACAATGTAAAACATAACATATAAAACATAGCATAACATAAAACATAACATAGCACATAGTTATATAGTTATATGCCAACAAAAGTAGCATTGCAGTGATTTAAAATGCATATGTTGAATAATCTGTTGTGCAGCTACACAAAACTTAGAAAACCTTCTTAGAAAACTTCGAAAAAAAAATCAGCACAGCCATTACCACTTGCGGTACAATTACACTGTAGTATGACTGGGGGAAAATACCGTAGCTGCCATGCGGTGCGTATGACATCGCTACACAAGTCCTGTGGTACCACCATAAAATTTTCTGAAATGCCATGTAGCTTTTTTTCTGAAACGCCACATGGGTCAGTTCCCATACAGTATCAGTATACATCTACGTTATATAAACGCTTAAGTCAAGCTTCTGCAACAGCTCTATTCCGAAGCATGCCAGCTAACATGCATCAGGATGCACACTCAAATCCTTCGACTATTCAATTCACCTATTCATTAGACCGGGCATACATGGAGAAGGTCTTGTCAGACCTCCACACCAAGGTGCTATATATAGGTGTGATGTCTTTCTGTGCAACTGGAGAGTCAGTGGCCTATTAACATCACGAAAATGTGAGGCCTGGCACATTCCATGGACAGAAATAACCTGTTGAAGGGTCAGAGACAGTGGGGAAACGCAGCACGAAAAGAGTGATGTGTGCAATATAAGACGGAATGTATGAAAAGGTACAGAGAAAGCGTGAGAGAAATTGAGACAGGGAATGGCAAAGAAAATATGAAAATGATGAAATAAATGCCTGAAAAATAGGCACGACTATATAGACTCGGGAGAGAAAGAGAGAGCGTGAGGTTAGAACCGTGAGTGACGGAACAGGTGTGTGATGTTGAGGCTGGTGAATACTGACGCAAGTAGCCCAGGCTTTTAGCACTAACCCTCAAACTGCAGAGGAGGCTCTCAAACAATCCCCACTGACCATCTGTAACTCAGTAGTCCAGTCACATAATTGGACTTCCTTTGATCCATAGAGAACTACAGTGCAATGCAATGCAAAGCAACGTAATGCAAAATGATGCGACTGATCTCGTCCAACTATGAAGAAAACACTGCGGTGGCAGAAGGATGGTCATGACCCATATGTTGTATTCTACTGATCCAGTCTGTACACAGTTCCAAAGGAGATGATAAAAGATTGAAGCTTCAAAAGCTCCTCCCATGGGACATGAAGCATCTACTATTTTCTGTATATGTTTCTGGCCATCTCCATCTCAGAGTATAACTGACCCTTTGGATGTGTATGCACTTCCAATAAACACTCAATTTTTTAAAGCGAGATATAGTTCTGAATGTAAAATCTTTTACAAAAGTTAGCAAAGAGCATGGTGGTGTGTAAAACTATAATCTCGCAGGTTTTTATACATGCCATGGGGAAAGGTCTGTTGTGGGTTGTTTGCTACTGTATGTCCATCAATTTGTGTCTTTGGTCGGGTTTTTTGTCAGTATGTTGACAAAACCGAACTCAGCTATAGCTTGCAGTCAGTAGTTACTTAGTTGGTCAACCAGCCTGATTACATGTACTGTATAGTACCGGTCTCAAATATGCATGCTTCAAATTTATGCAGGAAAGACAGAAAATGGAGAAGAGAGAATATACACGAGGAATTTTTAGACTTTTCATTGACTATCAGCCTATTCAGTTGTTTCCTGATTTGTTGGGAAGCTGGTGAAAGATAGGCAGAGTTTAGATTTACAACATGTGGCAGATGCCCTTATCTGGAGTGACATACATTTTTGTCTTTATTATACATCTAAGCATTTGATAGTTAAGGGCCTTACTCGATGGCCCAACAGTGGCAACTTGGTGGCGGTGGGGTTTGAACCGGGGACCTTCTCATCAATAGCCCAGCACCTTAACCACTGAGCTACCACTAACCCCGACTGTGGCCCCCTTGGTAGCAACAGTAGGGTGATGAGTAAGTATTTTCTGTATTTTAAACTCTGCTATAGTGGATGGACAGTGACATACTGTAGTAGCTAGCAATGTGACCTTACACATCAAGGGTTCGATCCTTGCCTTAGGTCTATCTGGATAGAGTTTGCATGCTTGGTAGGTTTCCTCCCACAGTCTAAAGACATGCAGATAAGTCTAATTGGTGTTCCCAAATTGCCCGTAGTGTGTGTGTGTGTGTGTGTGTGTGTGTGTGCGTGTGCGTGCCCTATGATGGATTAGCACCACGTCCAGGGTGTACACCGACTTATGTCCTAAGTCTCCTGGAACCCCGCGGCTCCAGGCCGCCCGCGACCCTGTACATGATTTTAGCTAGCGTGCTAGTACTCGCTGGTTCATGCTAAATGTTTTTCACAGGCAAGGCAGCAAAGTACACAGTTTAGGTAATAAAATAAACACAGATTAGATAACAAAATACTCAAAGAACATGTATTAAGCTTGAAAAAGCATTGCGAATAAACAGACATAATAGTTTCGTTATCTGCATGATATTTTGGCTAGTTTTTTTTTTTTTTTTTCTGTTATCAGTCCCAGGCATACACACACCCCTTTGAGGGAAAGCTTTTGCATTTAAACTATAGTCTGGTCCTGTGCATGACACTGTGAGATTACAGGAGACAAACCTTTTCCTCCATTCAACCAGACTTTATCTTTGTGTGTGTGTGTGTGTGTGTGTGTGTGTGTGTGTGTTGGCTATGTACTGTTTATTATTCTGAATGGGAACACCACAGCATCAGTGATGCATCGGCACTGCTGTTTGATCAGGCAGTCAGAGTAAGAGTTACCCACCTAACTGTAGTTAAACAAAAATGAGCTTTTATTGAGAGAGTTTGCTACTTTATCTGGTACACTGCAGCATGGCAGTGACATTAATGTGTACAATAAAGAAAAGTTTTTTTTTTTTTTGCTGTTCATAAAACATCTGTAAATGTGAGGCCATTTGTGTAAATGTGCATCCCAAATTGGACACTACCCTACCACATGATGTATACCAGTCATGTCATTCGTATTTAGGCACATAACTAAGTCAGCATCGGCCATCGCCTTGGAATAGAATTGAAAGTGTTTATTTGCAGATGGGAGATTAATTCATGAGGTGGAAGGAGAGCGCAGCATGACCTACATTACAAAACATTCTCCTAAACGTACTTTACAATAGCATTTCATACTAGACAGGGAGAGATAACTTAGTCTCACTTTCTGGTACTGTAGCTTAAACAATACGTGTGTATAAGATCTTGTAGTTGTTGCTTTGTTTTCAATAATAGAAACCTTAGCAATAACATGAGAGACTAATTGAGAGGAAAACTAGGTTGATGGGTTTTAGGGAAAAAAGTGGTAAATTTCGTTTCCCCCTAAAAACTCAAACTGAGCCCTTGGTAGAATTATAAAAAATAAACCCCTGATGAACCCGGGAAAGTTTAGCCAAAGCAAAATTAAAGGCAAGCCACGGAGACTTCTCGTCTGGGACTGGAACTGATAAACCCGACCCTGGAGCGGGCTGTTAATCACAGCTCCTCTTTTGACAGCTCGACAGTGAAGATAAGAGTAACACTGATATAGTAACTCTGCCAGCAAGGAGTGGAACAGCCAAAGGTACAGCACTCCAGCCAACAAGGACAAGCAACAAGTGCAGCGACGAGAACAATTCACTCGAAACGACATCCACGAATAATACATTTTCCAACTAAACAGCACAATGACCTTTAATAGCTGTGCTGCTGTATGTCCTTAGGAAACAGTTAACCATTATCCTGCATCTGCTTAGGAGTCCCTGCAGCACGGATGATTGATTTACATGTAGAACCAGCATTTGTGTGCATTCGCCCCATCCATGGTGACCAGCGATAAATATGCATGAGCGTTTTTCAGCATTATGTCTCCGATTATTTCAGCCTTCCAGTATGTAGTGCCCTACTCTTGAATATGTAACATATTGTAATTTCGCAGATCCACTTTGGGACAGGGAGCAGTTAAGTCACCTCCTCAGCTGCCACCATCACTCTCCCTGCTCTCTCCACACTATCACCAAACCACCCCCAAAGAAGATAACTGCTTACAGACTTATGACGAACAGAAACCGATGATACTCCATTTTACTTCACTGTTGATCCACCATTTTGTGAAAGACGCATGTGATGGGACTAGTCACCCATTAGGCTAATTATCTTATTTACAACTAGTCACAAGTAACTTGGCTATTGTAATGAGAATGCAAACCTTCCTCTTTCCCAGCTCGATATCTGACAATTAAACAGCATCAGGCTCATTAGACAGCAGGGTGAACTCCTGCAGGGGACATTTCTTGCAAGATTATTAGGTTCTGTAATAAAATTGAATTAGCGAAATGAATTTAAGGAGGGGGAAATTAATTACACTCTTGAAATGACCATCAAGCCTAAGAGATCCACAATGCCTGGCAGTGGGATGCAGGTTGCATCTGTATTAGCTTAGAAGGTTGGCAGGTATGCCTTGATGTTTATTTCGACAGTAGTTACCTTCTCCCAGATCCAAGACGGCAAGGACGGCACTGCTTCTGGCTTCTCCCAAATAGTTAGTAGCAATACAGGTGTAAAGGCCTGCATCAGTGGGCTTGCAGTCACGTATCCATAGTCCTCCATACTCCTGGTTATCCATGCTGAGTAGGTCATCGTTGTGGTACCAGTAGAGCGAGGGCTGTGGATCTCCTGCCACGGCTACCTTCAGACGGATGTCACAACCGGTACCTACGGCAGCGTTCCTCATTTTTCGGATGAACACGGGTGGTGTTGGAGTGGGATAGACGGAGCTTGGGTCAGGCACCAATTGATCAGGGTTGACTTTAGCCCGTTTGGAGGGTATCCGTGGGCTTGGAGGTGCAATTCCCCCGGACCCATCTTCCGCACCCTTTTTCAGGGTCATTTGCACCTCGGCCTTTCGCATGACTCAGCAGAGAGGTCCCGATTTCTTTTTTTGTAAATGACTTATATAAGATTTAATTGGATTAACAGTTTGTTGTGACAATTCCTAAGATTGATCCACCTGTAAAGTTTTACGCTTCCATTTCATGACTTGAAAATGCATTCCAGAAGGACGTCACTGGAAGTCCAATTAAGGCTTTGCCAATGCCAGCTTGTTGACAGCAACTCTGAGACTCCAAATGTCTCCTTAGATATTCAAAGAAGCTTGAGCAGCATGTGAAACTGCCAAGCATGTTAAACATAGAAACATTTTCTAGGAAGCCCTCAGGCAAGTGAAGGTTAGTTAATGAATTCAGGAATTACCTTCAGATTGCAACTTCTGGAATATGTTTTGTGCATCCTTAAACAAGTCCAATTAGAGAAACAGGAGAGAGAAAAAAAAAAAAAGCTTAATCTTTAGCCAATTAGACAGCCAGAGCAAGTCCATGTGTCCCTGTCAGTGGATATTTTTAGAAGAGTCCAACAGGATCATGTTGCTTTAGCAGTTTCCAGAATACTTTTTTGGAAGTTTGGACTCCCTTCAAGTCATGCCGATGAAAGTGGTTGCTTGGTTCGTTGCAGTGGCCTTCTGGTGATTTCCCGGGTTCTCAGTCTAAAGGCAGCAAGTTCTACCGAGTCCACAGCCCACTTTATACCCTCGTTTACCCTAGGAGCCTGGCTCTCGTTCGCACAGCTCCCTCTCAGCAGTAAAGCCCCATGCTGGAGTGACAAAGCAGCCCCTCTGACAGCTGCACTCTGATAGGTTACAATTTTTAGACAGTCCAGACACTTCAACCCAGCTTCTTTTGCACCTGGGCTGTCCTTCGGCACTAGTGGCCAATCGCAACCCCGGAGTGTGTGACACGATGCCTAAACGGAGGAGGGGGTAGGAAAGCGTCCTGATTCATGTCAAAGATAGCTTCAACCCAATGTTTTAACAGCATTGTAGATGGTACTGTAGTAAAGTGCCTGTCTAACATATATGGTTGTACGGATGGAAAAATCACTTGCTTGGATCAATATTATTGATCCACTGTAGTGATGCTTAAGATCCAAGACACAACATTCAGTCCAAGGTATCATAACAGGATGGAACTTAGGGAACAAAATGGCTAAGAATAACTATATAGAATCTGTTCTTGCATAACGCGGACTGCCATCTGCTGGATTGTACCATTAAATGCAAGTTTCAACACACAGCTGAGCAGATGAGGGTTAAGGGCTTTGCTCCAACAGTCCCGACCGTGGTGCTCTAGTTATCCTCTGATCCTTGGATTTGAACTCAATCTCCTGATCACTAGCACAAAACCTTAAATGCTGAACAGCGACTGCACAGAATGCCGGCATTAATCCTGCCTCTCATATGCTGCGAAAACACTCGAGCTGCTCCCTCGGAGGAAAGCATGTGATGGCGCTTGTTACAAAAGCATGTGATGGTACAAAATAGTAGGAGAATCTATACAAATGTACAGTGTGTAATACTGACGGCAAATAGCACAGTGGCGAAAAGACTATAGACTTTTGCTTTCTACATAATTTAACACAGTGAAGGCCATGCCTCATTCCCAAGGTCTGAATTAGATCATAGAAAGGCATCAAAATGAATAACTGTAAAATTGCAGTACTTCCAGATCTGGGTAGTAGGTAAATAATACAGACGAGTAAAACCCAAGTGCCTTAACAATTCAGAAAAAGTTGAGAAAAATTCACAAAGTGTTCTCCTACAAGGGGCGTTCAAGTCAAACCAGGACTTGTGAATAAAGACGTAAAAACCAATCGATATCTACAGAAGACTTTAAGCAGAGTAACATGATGAGACTGCATGATTAACCGCAAGTAGAATATTTAAGTATAAGCACAATATACTTAAGCATACAACAGTTTAAAGAATCCTGTATATCCTGTATATATATATATATATATATATATATATATATATATATATTTCCGCATGTTTGGACTATTAAAGGAGTTCCTGGGAGGCCAGCGACAATCATAATCAGAATAACGGTTTTATTTGCACGCCCCTTGTAGGTAATACATAGAGGAAGACGTCTTCAGAGATTGTAAAAAAAAAAACAACAACAAAAAACAGACAACTTGGATAAGAACGGGGCCTTAAAGTGTTACACCCAAGCTGGTGTATTTGCATTCTGAAGCACAGCACTACAGTATTGTCATACAGGACCTTTGACACCTGGATTTCAGTGGCAAAAGTTATTAATCCGAGATCTCATTCGGGGATTTTACCTGATACATGGTAACTGTGGCCGCTTGATTTTCTGGTTTCCTCCCACCTCACAATAACCTGCCAGTAAGCAGAGTGGCTACTCTAAAAATAAACTGCTCCTAAGTGAGTGTGAGAGTGCATGCATGCTGCCATGTGATGCACCGTCATCCCAGCCATGGTGTATTCCTGTCCAGGGTTGCAACCAGGATCAACATTTTTGTGGAGATCCACTTGATTTGTAATAGCAGTTTTAATTTCTTACCCGGAGATGAAAGTGTTCTATTGGCTTTATGAGCGTATATGCACACAATGTTATGTTGAGGAGTTCTCAGGAAGTTTTTTTATTTTTATTTTTATGCATAGTAGGCGAATTTCTGCCACATCATTACCGTATTCATATTTAATTTGGCAACTGAAGGCGGGGAAAAAGAAAAAAAAAAACACTGATCTACTGAAGTCTGTCCTCCTAGCTGCTGTAGTTAAGAAGAGGTGACAAAAAAAAAAAAACCCATGTGGAACTATAACCAGTGGTAAACCCAGGTGGGTAAAAAGCAGGTGATGTGGTACAGTAGGATTAATTCCATTGATATCTGTAAATATTTTTACAGCCGCTATACAAATACTGGATAGGGCCTGGGATGTGGCATTACCAAGGGTGGCATCATCCAACACTCTTGGCCTGTATCTGCACGATTGCATGCATCGCACTCCTGCCACATGATTGGCTGATCAGATAATTGAAGGAACGAGTAGGTATACAGGTACGTCTGTGCTATGGGATTGTATATACTACGTAGATATAATGCACTTAGAGTGAAAAGACAAGATAGGAACAACTTTTTTTTTTTCTATTTAGGTTCCTAATTTTATATGCCCATATGCTAAGGAAATATGATTTACCAAAAAAAAAAACACAAAAAAAAACATGTTTTTTTTTTATACGATATGGATGCATTGCAATACAAATGTCATGCCATCTCCGAGTCCCCCACCCCCTCGCTTTTACTGATACCCAAGCTGGGATGCAAGCAGGGCCTGTTGTCATAGAAACAGTATTATTCTCAGGCCAAGAATGAAAGATATGATGATGGTTTTTTAGACCTGACCGAGATAGAGAGAGAGAGAGAGAGAGTAGGAGGAGGAGGAGATCAGGAGAGAAACTACAAGACTTCACAACACACATCAGCTCATGCAGGGGGCAAAGATATCAAACGGGAAAAGACCGAGCCACAAAGAGTACCTACACATAAAAAATAAATAAATAAACGATGAAGTGACAACATGGACATGTTGCTCAACACGGAGCATGAGAAGAATGGGAGAAACAACGCTGATGATGGTAATCAATCGCACTTACGTCTTGGGGTGCACAGGAAGGCTCTGACAGGGTGCTGCTGCAGCAGGTGCTAAATGTCAGGATGCTGCCCTCTGCTGGACCAAGTTCCACAAGGCATCAGGCAGAAATGAACATTATATACTGTAGTATGTATAGGACGGGATTCTCAAGTAATGACTATACGCAGTCACAGCAGTGCTGCCAGATTGGACTAGAGTCTAAAATAATTGGGCTATTTTTAAGCAAACAAGGCTTCTTCTCTCCAAACCCACACAAACGCATGATCCTCAGACAGATATGCTCTAATGGAGTAGAATGGAGTAGAAAGGAATAAAACTAGGACATTTCTACATTTTTTTAAAAACTAAGCTAGGCTTAAAAATGTTTATATAAGTAGTTCTACTGTGTGTTTGGGGAAGTAGATTCACTTATTGCCTTTTCAATAATGAGCACAATATGTCACAGGATCATTACCAGGATCTCTGAAAAGCCATCACCATATGCAGTATAGCCATGGTGAGAGGGTGGACAGCTTCTCGCTGCTACTAGCCATGGCAACATGTGCGTGATGGACATAAGCATTTGCTTAGAAGGTTAAGTTAAGTGGTAAACCCCTCCAACAAATATATAAATATAATCAGGTTCATTGCTTTTTTATTTATATATTACTCACTCTCACTCACTCATCATCTATACCGCTTAATCCTGTATTCAGGGTCACGGGGGGCCTGGAGCCTATCCCAGGAGACTTAGGGCACATGGCAGGGCACAGACACACACACACATACACTCACTCATTCACACACTACGGGCAATTTGAGAATGCCAATTAGCCTAACCTACATGTCTTTGGACTGTGGGAGGAAACCGGAGTACCCGGAGGAAACCCACCAAGCACGGGGCGACCATGCAAACTCCATGCACACAGAGACAGGAATCAAGTCGGGCCAGGGATCGAACCCGGACCGTGTGCAAGGCGACAGTGCAAACCACTACACCACCGTGCTGCCTATTTATATATTATACATATATAAATAAAAAAGCAATGAACCTGATCATACTGTAATTAGAATAGAGCTATGATTTGTATTTTAATTTAAGCTCTTCTTGCCAGCCATAACTACCTGAAAAAAAAATAAAAATAAAAAAAAAATAAAAATATAGTAAACAAAGGATTTGCGCAGGTTCTTTAAGGAGTTTGCATGTTCTCCCTGTGCTTGGTGGGTTTCCTCCCACAGTCCAAAGACATTAAGATTAGGCTAATTACCATTTCCAAATTGCCCATAGTGTCCGATAGGTCACATGTACCCTGTGATGGATTGGCACCCCATCCAAGGTGTAACCTGCCTCATGCCCTGAGTTTCTTGGGATAGGCTCCAAGCCCCCCGCGACCCTGTACACAGAATGAAGTTGTCTAGATGATGAGTGAAGGAGTGAGTGAGTAAACAAAGGGCCGGCACCGTGGCTTAGTGGTTAGCATTGTCGGCTTGCACCTCCAGGACTGGGGTTCAAGTCCCACTTCAGGTTTCCTCCAGATGCTCCGGTTTCTTCCCAAAGTCCAAAGACATTAGGATGAAGCTAAAAAGCTTTCCCAAATTGCCTGTAGTGTGTGAATGAGTGTGTGTGCCTTGCAATAGATTGGTACCCTGCCTCATGGGGATAGGCTCCAGCAAAGAGAATAGACAATGAGTGAATAAATAAAGGTCTAGTCCCAGTTATTCTTCTAGGGAACAATTAACTCAAAGCCACAAATTCAGCTAATTAGAAAAAGGGTCTTTTCTATGAATAAATGAAATTAGAATTTTAACATAATTATTTATCCTCCCTCTCCTCCAACTTTAATATTTATGGGCTTTTTTTTTTTTTTAATAGATTCAATGACGCACACGAAACAGCAATAACATTAAAACCACTGGCAGGAGAAGTGAATACTACTGACTGACTCTCTCATTACAGAGGCAAAGCAGTCAATACTCAAGGGGTGGATACATCAGGCAACACGTGGACAGTCATTTCTCGGAGCTCACAGGATAAATTGTCACATGTAAGGACCTAAGTGACTGACGATACATTGTCACAATGCGATGAATAGATAACTGGGACAGGGCTTTTTCTACATGACGTGTTTTGTGATGAAAAGGACCTCCTGATAGTGGTCTAAGAAAGGACAATCGGTGAACCGGAAACAGAGTCATGGACAGCCAAGGCTCGAAGCTGTACTGTATGTGGAGAGCAAACACTAGGTCATCTAGCCTGATCCCACTGTAGAGCTACTGCAACTACACACCAGTTCCATGTTGACCAGTGTTCACCACCAAAAGTGCCTACAGTGAGCAGGTGAGCATCACCTGGTGGTGGTGATGGAGGCGATGGCGGCAGTGCGATGCACCGGATAGTGTTCTGCTTGGAAAACCTGGGTCCCGGCATTTACTACAGGATATATGGATGTAACTTAGACCAAGTTTACATCTTCATAGCAACAGTATTCGCTTATGGTATTAGCCTCTTTCAGCCGGATAATGCGGCCCTGCTAGACTGCAAACGTTGTTTGGTTTGAGGAACATGACCAAGAGTTCAAGTTGGTGACTCGACCTCATCTATTCAAACATCTCCTGGAAATGCTGGGAAAAACAAGTCTGATCCATGGATGCGCCATGGCTGCTGCTGATGTCTTGGTGCCGGATACCACGGCTCACCTTCTGAGGTCTTGTGGAATCGATGCATTAATGCTTTAGAGCTGTTTTGGTAGCACAATAAGGGCCTAGGTGGTTTTAATGTTATGGATGATCAGTGTAAATACTGTACAGATTATTGCCTAGATTATTTAATTAAAATCCTATCCATAGGCCACTATTCATGGCTGGACAATTTTAGTTTTAATTAAGGCCACGGAAAGGGCCCGAATAGTTTCAGATGAATTATTTATTCTGGGTCAGACATGCCAGGACCCATCCATACTTGATGAAGCCTGATGAAGAACTGCACTCTGTACATGTTATAAATTATATAATAGTGTGTCTGGTTGCTTGGTCGGGGATTTTCTTCTGTGAAGTTGATACAATCTTTAAGGTTTCACTGGCATTTCAAGATAAAAGCCGAGTTTAATCGAAAGGCCAAGAAGGAGGACGCTGCAGCTTGAACACGTGTGGGAGGGAAGAGAACTGTCTTCAATTATTTTCTTCATCCTACACCTTCTGGCTACTTTTCTAAGAAAATATCTGAATGCGATGAATTTGTGGATGTGCAACAATTTTGTGCATTATACTGTAAATTAAGAATAAACTCTGACCTGCGATGGTCTTGGATTTAAGTTGGAGCAAACATTACACACACATAGGGTTCAAAACATGTCAAAACTTATTTAAAGCAAAGATCGGAGACACACACATCTGTTACAGCACAAGGTTTATTCACCAATATACAGATCCAGACTTTCCTGCATTGCAGATTGATATTAACATTTTCTCACTTTCACTCTTTTTGTACAGTTTTATTTACAAGGATTTAAAATAATCTTTCCATTTACATCAATGGTACAGTATTTTGCTTCGGAAATTGCTTTGTTACAGCTCTGCTCAACATCTTTCGGTTGTAATCCTTTTGAACAGCGTAACCACTCGTCCAGTAAGACCAACCTACTTAACACCATGACTCTGTTCCAGGGTTCCTGAAGACCGTGTGCATGCCTAATGTTAAAGAAACCTGCAAAAAGGTCCGACTGACTTTATAACTACTATTTATTTATTTTTCCACACACGCACGCGCGCACACACACACACCATATCTCTTACTCTATACCTGATCATAAAACCAGGAGATCATTCCGTTAAAACAGCAGCAGCAACTCTGATGAGGTTCCTCGCTGAAGGACCTGAGGAGGAACTCGCAAATGCATTCCAGCTAAGACCTACCAGCTACCCAGAGGTTTGACCCAACCCCCCCCAAAAAAAAAAAAAAAAAAAAGAGAAAGAAAACCTTCAAATTGCATAGAATCTGTTTGAAATAAAAAAACAGAGGAAACAATCCAGCTTTTAGGTGTAGAGAAGAAGGAAGAACACCTGAAGAACACCAAATGGAGATACGTTCCTGTACAGAGCATTTGGATCGTGAGGAACGTTCCCCTGTAATAGTAGCTGAGTAGTCTGTAGTAGGAGTTGGCATTCACTTCCTTTCTGTTCTCATGCACACACACACACATTCTCTCTCTCACACACAAACACACACAAATATACATCTATTGTCAGCCACCGACAACACCAAAGACTGGATAAAGTGCATCGTATGAAAAGAAGGCCTACACTCATCACATGCAATCCAATCACCAAGAGACAAAAAGGGAGGATAAAACACACATCTCTCAGTTAGCAGTTTGGTCTGAGTGAGAACAGGAGAAGGGACACTGATTGTACACATCCACGATATAACCAACAAGATACTTCACCAAAACTGAAAAAATTTACACATCAGTTGCCACAGTTGTAGTTATTGAGCCAAGAAGTTTGGTATCTGGAGATATGAACAAAAATTCTATTGAACTTAAAACAGAAAAATGGATGTTAAACAATTAAACAAAACAGAATGACCGAAATGAAGATTAGCAAATTTTTTACACGCCATGCGTCAGACTTGGGTAGGAGGCGTGGCCTAATCTTTAAAGGCAGAATTGATGCAAATGGTTTTCAAAAATCATACAATTTCGGTTTCATTTGAATAAGTCAGATTTCCTCGTGACCGAACAAAGACTTGAGACAGGATCCATCTATGGAGTTATAAAAGTCAACGGATAAAAGTCTTGCTCAGGCTGGGATTTGAATTTGCACCTTCTTTTCAGTAGCCCAAAGCCATGAACCTCAAACCATGACATCCCCAAAGTGTTTGAAGTTGAGCATGTGCAAACCTCACACACAAAACTAGCAGATTAAGATTAACATCTGTGGATAAATGACAAAAAAGTGGACAATTCATTGTTGGCCAAACTGTTCCTGTAAGGTTTGATATAAAAGTCAGATATAAAAGCTTGGTTCTAAACTGTGCAAACTCTGGAACCATCAAGGGTACGCCTTCTGTATCTTTCAAATACAGCACATCTTTCAGCTTCAGGAACTTCAGGAGTGAATACAGTGCACATTTCAAAAGGTACAGCAGTCCTCCATAAGGTCTATTATACAAGCTTTAAAGGTATATTTAGAAACAAATCAGCTTTCAAGTGAAAGATAAAATAAAAGATATAAAGGACGTACCCTTGAAGGTACCCCTGCAGTGATGAGCATGAGCACGGTTTAGTACCTTTTTTTCTGAAAGTGGTTTCGTATTGTGTTGTAGTGTTCCAGACGCAGATTTTACACATTCAACCCAGTAAGAAAGCCTTCATGAGGAAAAGTGAGTGGGAGCAGTGAAACACACCATGGTTGTAACAAACTGTACAGCAAATGCACGGACCAGCAGTCCTCCAGGTCACAGAGTGGAGGTTAAGACGGTTATGAAAAGAACACTACAGCTCTAAGTCTCGTCCTAACACACACTACTTTCATTAAGTTACTACCACACTGCTCAATTAGAAAAAAGATGCAGTTGAGCAACAATCCATAAATCTGGCTAAAGACCATGGCAGACTGATGGAACAGGCTGTGCTCTCCTCAGACACACTTAATAAAAACCAAACCTAAGAGGTATAATGTACATCTGTAGTAGATCAACACCACATACACATCATTAGGTAGACCCTCTACAGGAAAAGAATTCTCAGCATGGGTGACATTAAAGATGTACAAGGCACAGATGAAAATGTATCCAAATACACCACACCATCTCTAGCTTACGTATTTAAAGCGAATGATCAAATGGTGAAAAGATCTCCCACATAAGACAAGGGCTGTGAAAGCAGTCGTTCTCAGGAAGGAGGCTGTTGTTGAAAAGATGCAAGATGAAGAGACAGTATGAGGCCTTACTGTAGAAGTGTGCAAAGGGGGCTAGTTTTTAAATCCCAATCCGAAAAAAAAGGGAATTCTGAGCAATCCTCATCTATTTACCTAAAGCATGACTAATCCCAACTTCTTGCACAAGTTTAAACAATCCTGTCTGTACCATCAGAGACTTTGATTCATCCTGCCTGCTTCCTCTGAAAGTTTCAGCAATTCAACCAGTTCTGTGAATTCTGCGCAGCTCTTACGAGAAAATCTTACCTAATCCTTGCTTCTGCACATAGTTTGACTGATCCCACCTGCTTCTACCAAAGTTGATTCCCAAATGCTAAAAAATTAAATTAAATAAAAAATTTAAGTGTGATTAGTCCCACCACCTGCTTCTACAGAAAGTCTGAATAATCCCAATTGCTCGCATCAAGTTGAATCAATCACAACGCCTTTTGTGAAAAGTCCAATCCTTCTAGCTCCTGCAAAAAGTCTGATCAATCCGTCACGCTCCTGCTGAAGGTCTGACCAAACCCTCTCAGTCCTACAGAAAATCTGACCAACCCCACCTCCATCCTGATGCTTGCAGCAGGTTTGACCAATTGTGTCCGCTCCCTCAGAAAACCCTGACCAATCCCGTCCAAACCTGAAGAGTTTCTCTAGTCCTTCAGGATCTCTGAGTCTGACTAATCCAACCTGCTCCCATAGAAAGTTTGACCTCCTCCAGCCATGGAATCCCCAACTGACCCCATAGTAATCCCACTTGCTTGCCGAAAGTTTGATCAATCTCACCAACTCCTAAAAGAAACTTGGATTCTTGCAAAACCCCACTGTTTGTACAGAATGTTTGTTCATCCTGCCTGCTCCCTCAGTAACCCCTTCTTTGATGCAGAGCTTTTCACCGATCCCATCCACTCTGGCTCTGATTCCCATCACCAAACCCAGAACGTGCAGAATGTGTGATCAACCCTTCTCTTTCGGTCACCTCTGTTGCTCTTGATGAAACTTTGTCCACCGCAGGAATTTTGACAAATCCTATCAATCTTGCAGAAAGTTTGACCAACCCAGTCAGCTCCCCCAGAAAGCCAATCTCTCCATGTCTCTTGCAATACAAGTGCCAGAAGTTATTTTCCGCAAATTTCCAACCTTCCATAGAGAAGACTGTGTGTAAAACTGTCTTGCCGGGGTCTGTGTTGTGACGCACTCATCTACTAAATGGCTTAGCGTACACTAAACAGCACAATGGATGAAAGCCAGCATTCCCATTAAAAAAATTTGCAGTGATTGCTTTTACAGTATTGAAGTTGTGCACAGTGAAAGAAGGTTTAAAATGAAACAGCAAAAACATGATGTGCATGCAGGCTAAAGCGCACGTACGTACAGTAAACACACGCGCACGCACGCACACGCGCACGCACACGCACGATTTATCCAGTAAGAACAAAATGCCACTGGGTACAGCCACTAGATGGAGTTTCTGTTTGTCATGAATACGAACAAATTAAAACAGGCCTTGGATGAAGTGAGGTTGGACAGAAGAGTCGTGACTAAACGCTCAGGGATGAATCTTTTGGGATTTTTCAGCACACATGTAGACAGCGTGAGAGTCCAGTGTTTGAACGGCTGATGGAAAGAAGACGAGGTAGAACTACAGTAATGAAACAAAGATCCCTGTGTGATTACCTGACACGAACACAAGACTCACACAACAGCCATGCACTGAAAAAAAAAACACTGTCTTTGCAAGTCAATTATTCTTAAATCTATTGAAAACATATCTATAACTTATTAAAATAAGATTCCAACAAATCAAATATGATATTATTCAACTTTTTATCTTTAAATGTTACTAAAATTGCAAGAGAAACAGTTTTTGTTCTATTGGTAGATAATTTTGCTAGGTTTTAGAAATTTTTTTTTTTTTTTTTTTTTACAATTTTAGTAACATTTGATACAAATAAGCTTAATCAACTTATATTTGGCTTGTTGTAATCTTATAGATATGGTTAGATTTTTTGAGACTCAAGAATATTTCACTTGAAAAGATGTCATTTTTTTGCAGTCTGCACACACACACACACACACACACACACACACACACACACACACACACACACACACACACACACACACACACACACACACACACAGAACTTCTGAGGGCAATACAGGTTATTACAGCTTTAACATGTTTGACACCAGCACAGATCAGAATTACGCTTCTTAAGCTTATTCACAAATCTTTTGAGAAGAGGAAAGTCGTGAGAAATGTTCACCCACTCAGCAATAGTCCAGAAAGGTTCTGCGCTCTTAAACACATGAAATATCGTTCAGCAGCGTTTCGTTTTCTCCACACGTTTGTACGATTCTCCTGCTCGGGTTTAGAACGTCAGCGGATACACAACAACAACATTCTTCAACATCTTGGCCTCTGGTTTTTAAAATAGACAAACTAAAATGACTAGAAGTCAACAGAATACACCGTTTGTAGATTAAACAGTTAGATTAAAAAATTATCAAGAAATGGAACAAAAAAAACAAGGCGGGGGAGACAAAACAAACAAAAACAGTATTAAAATCATACAGATCAAACCAAGTAATAATAGATTGTGTTGAATTTCTAAAGCAAAATCAAGGTCACAGATAACGGTAAATATGAAATTTGATTTAGGAAACGCCTAAATTATAAACACAACCGTCTCTGGGGACGGAACGCAGAGATGAAAAGAGTAGGTTTCATTTAACAACAACAACAACAACAATAATAATAATAATAATAATAATAATAATAATAATAATAATAACAATAATAATAATTATAACAGGACCTTGATAAAAATTGCACAGGACCCACGAGTTCAGCAGGAATGCATATGATTGCTTTGTGTCTGATGAACAACCTAAGATTTATTGCTTTTTTAAATATATATATATAGACTAATCTCTGAAGTCCCACAACAATAAATAATATAATATGCCTGATCTCTACTGGCTAGAGCCAGACTACCTCATCATCCATCTCCAATGCCTCAAAAGTGGTTAAAACACTTAATGATTGAATCTCAATTCACACGTAATAGATTTAATAACGGGCACTGGCCTGTGTTTACCCCTGAAGCATCGGGGCTTAACCGTCACGCTTTCTATTTATTTATTTATTTGTCACAATGAGTTAGCTTGCCTGTGTTGTTTCCGTTAAGCGCTCATGAGGCAGTATGTTCGTCACAGCTCCGCTGGTAAGGCTTATTTTTAGCATCTGGCCAGGTGTGGATAAATTAGTGACACTGTGGAGATGCGTCTGAGACCTGACCAGTCTAGATCAGGCGGTACATCCGAATCCAAAACATCACGCCGTCTTGGTCTGTTAAACGTGGAATGCTTAATTTGGTCTGAGGAAAATACGCACACTGAGAAGGAGAAACGTAAAGAAGAAAGAAGGTCATGTTTCCATCCAAATATTTCACTAATTTCCATCAGACGTTGTTAATTTTGTACGTTTTTGACACTGTGTAGTGTCACTGTACATTTAGCGTCCTCTTTAGCAAACGTTTCTACCTCAGCCCAAAATACCCATATTTATCTCCAGTTTCTTTTGTGCCAATTCAGATTTGCATAAAATGGTGGAAACCCAAAGAGGAAAAATAAAAGAGAGATGAAGAGAAACTAACCCACCCTATTAATCAGGGTTCTGTAAAAAAAAAAAAAAAAAATTATAAAATAAATGGACTGAGAGAAACAGGAAGCAGACGAGAAGATGGTGATGCAGGTGTAATATATGTGCTACACCTGCGATATGAGCTGCATGTTGAAACTGGGCGAGCGAGACTGCTTGGTAAGAGGAGCTCCAGGGGACAGCAGGTCTTTCCCACCGTCAGGTCGCACCAGATGTTCCTCTTTCAGACTGAGGCTGGAAAGGCGGTGCGCTCCTCCTGCTCCTCTCCCTGGGCCGAGCCTGGCGTCTGTTCCTCCTCCCTCCTGCTCTCCGCTCACTCCCACGCTCATGCTGCAGGTCCGACTCAGGCTCTGCGTCTTCTTTATGGGGGTGAGTTCGATACTGTCCAGCATGATGGCAGGCGGGGGAGACTGAGCTCTCTGTGGGGGCTGCGGCTCTTTATGTTTCTCGGCTGGACTATCCCTCTCTTTTTCCCGGTGTGTGCGACTTGAGCTGCTCTTCTTGGAGCTCTTTTGCGTGCTGGCCCGCCCTCCTCCACTCCCCGAGGGTCGGCCTGTGCTCGGCTGGCTGCTGTTGGACGCACCGGAGGAGAACCCTTCATCTGGGTCGTTCAGGTTGAAGGACTCTTCACCTCCGCTCATGCCGTCAGCGTCTGAGAGAGAGAATGAGAGAGAAAAAAGATTTTAAAAAATGTCAATAGAGTTGTGGGGAAAAGAAAGATTGAGTCAGAAAGAGAGAGAGAGAAAAGAAGAGAGGAAAGGAAAGGAAGAAGAAAGTAAGGTTAAAAGGAAGAAAAATTGTCTGGCAACAAAAAAGAAAAGTATACAAAGAGTAAGGTAGGATGAAATAAAAGAAGAAAGTAAGAGTGAATGGAATGGAAAACAAAATATAAAAAACAGAATAAATGAAAGAAGGAAAGCTTTCAGGAAGAAATGAATCAACATGGTCAAGGAAGAAGGAAAGGAAAGTATTTTGGAAAAAATAGAGGAAGAATTGGACGGAAGAAAGCAATGAATGAATGAATGAATGAATGAATGGAGGAGGAAAAAAGCAAAAAAGGTAAACAAGGAAGATGAAAAAAAGAAGCAGATAAAATAGGAAGGAAAGAAAGAAGGGAAAAGCAAAGTATTCTAAAAGGATTCAAGAAAGAAAAAACGAAGAAAAGGTTTTAGATAGACCTGAAGGAAGGAAGGAACAAACAAAAACAAACAAACAAAGCAGAAGGTGTTGAAGGAATTGAAGGACCAAAGGAAGGAATAAAGGAAGGGAGGAAAGAAGGAAGGAACAAACAAACAAATGAAGCATAATGTGTTGGCAGTATTAAAAACAAAACAAAAGGAAGGAGTGAATGAATGAAACAAGAAAAAAAGTAGGAGGAAAGAAACAAAGCAATGTTTTCAGTAATACAGGGCTGTGCTCATTAATCCATCTGCAGTGAAACTGTTCTTTAGACATAAAATGGATTAGAAAAAAAAAGCCAAATAAATAAATAAATAAACAAACAAATAAATAAATACAGATGACTTGCTCTCACTCTTCATTATTAGTCATGCTTTATGAGTCACTGCTCTTCAGTAAATCAGCCATGGAAACAGCTTACCTATAAAACTCTCAGTTTACTCCCTGGGTTTATACGAGTGTGTGAAGAAAACTCTTGGCATTCAGTAAATGAGGAGTGGTCTGATGCTCGGAGCCAAATGAGACTGAATTGAAATAAAACGGCGAGTTCTCCATCAGTGCAGCAGGAGTATGTCCATGCTTTTCCAATAACCGCTCAGTCTAAAGTCCTACTGCAATTACAGGCACTGCCCTGGGCTTAACCTTGGCATTTTAATCTTGCAAGATGCAAGGACACTAGTAGGGTGTACTCAAGAGGCAAATCAGTTTCTATACACATACAATGTTTTAACAACTACTGTATCTATTCAGACTGCAGAGTTTTGGGCAAAAACTGAAAAGCTGACCTTGTGTGAACAAAAATGCACAGGAATTTACATAACATCATATGAAGAAAAAAAAAAAAAAAACACTGACAAAACACCAAGAAATGTTGAGCTGTAACTGAATGATGGACAGTGAATGAGTGGATGAGTGGTCCTCCAGAAAGTTAGGACAGGACAACAAGAAAACAGAACGAACACAAGATGCAGCAACACATTCAAAATTCAAAGGACGATAACAAATAGCATGCATTCGGGACCAGGCAGGCAAAATGTGGCTGTGTGTGAGTCTGTTCATCACAGGACCTCAGCAGGGAGCATCAGGAAAGAAAGAAAGAAAGAAAGAAAGAAAGAGGAAGAATGACGACATGCAAGTCACTGGTGAGCGTGCTCTCCTGTCACTCTCATTGCGAGCAGAGAGACTTTTCACAAAGCTAAATGGCAACCAACTAATGCTCAGGAAGTCAAAAGACTACACAAACTGTACTGAACATTAGGAAATCATGTGCACAGAATGAAAACAATTTATGCCCCAGCACTACTGGATGCTCGATTCTGATCGGTCAAAAGGTGTTCATTCATTTTCCAATGTGCTAGCATGAATGTGTTACTTATTCTTACATGGAGTGGTAAATATAAGATGCGCCACATGATAACAGTATAAGCGGAATTGCTGTTACGGTCATGTGTTCTGCGAGAAAGTGTTGAAAGACGTCTCTAGTTCCCAACGGTTTGTAAAAAAAAAAGTTGATTTCTTTGTAGCGTTTGTTTATAGGAAAGCATCTCTCTTTCCACTGGCTACCAGTTATGAGGGGCGTTCAAGTCAAAACAGGACTTTTGATTCTGCTCGTATTCCAAAACACTCGTAAACCAAATCAAAGCTTCCCATAAGAAATAATGTAAACTCAAATAATTCATTCCACAGCCCAAAAAATACAGCCTAAATACAGAAAAATAATTAATACAATATATCAAGTAAAAATAAAACAAATTAACCTGCACTTTAACTTTAAATAAAAGTTAAAATAACTCCCAGATAAGTGTTTCCATTTGTGCGCGCAGGCGCCGTGTATTTGTGTGTGTACGTGTGTGTGTGGAATTAGCCCCTTCCCTCCCTCTCCCCACCTCACTTTTTAAGTTTCATAAACACACACACAACGGAAACACTTTTTTAACAGGAAAAAAATAAATCTCTCTAATGACACTCGCGTGAGCGCAGACTAACGGAATCACTGCTGTAAAGTAAAAAACAAAAAACAAATGAACCAGTACCTTATCTTTGAAAAGAATCGCAACAGAGCAGAGTTTCTGTGTAGAGCAGAGTGTGTGTGTCTGTGTGAAGCCGGGGAAGGAGGATGTAAAGGCGAGTGTGTGTGTGTTTGTCGTGTCAAAAAACTCGGCACTCGTAAACCAAGACATGCTCGTTTTGCTCGTCTTGCGGAACACTCGTAAACCAAGGTACTCGCAAACCGATGTTCCACTATATTTCTCTGTACATGCTATGCTAATGCGCTTATCGCAGCATTTCACTAGTGCTTGAATATTATCAAGGTAGAAAGTTTTCTCAGTATGCCGGAGTGCCTGCTTCACGTCTAAATCGCTGGCTTCACATGAACTCCTTAAATGGTCCAAAAATGTGCAAATAGCTTGAAGCAAGTTCAGGACTATACAGTGATATGGCTCCCAGTCGAATTCCTGTAATGTGAATATGTGGTGTTGGTGAATGATTGTGTTAATAGTTCCCACAGACAGATGCATCTCTTCTGCAAGTTTGCGACAAGTTATTCGCCAATTTTCAAGGATCAGGCATTCTACTCACTGAATGTCCACAGGAACGAATGCAGTGGACACAGTGATCCTCATTAACAGATACACAGCCTTCATAAAAATGCTAGCCACGGTAAAACATTTGAATGGTGCAAAGAGTCTTGGCGCTGTACTGTACTGTACTGTAAATATCTGCAAAAATCAGTTTAATGCCTTCATTCATGAAGAAATTTCATCAAGTATCCTGGTTTGACGGACACCGTTTGTAAATTAAATTCTAGGTTTCAAATTTTGCTTTTAAAGCTCTAAATGGTACTGCACTAAGCTATGTCTTCGCCTTTCTTTGACCCCTGTTTACCGGTAGAACATCAAGATCCTTTAATTAGCTGCCTTCGAACATTCCATGCTGACAGAGAGTTCAAAGGTGACTGGCAGCTTCTTTTAACACTTCAAGATGGAATGTTTTTAACATGATGTATTAAAGTCATCATCTATAGCATTTTATTTTAAAATGCAATTTTATATATATAAAAAAAAAAAAGAATAAAAAAAAAAGTTTACTCTCCATCATCTGAATGCTTGTAAGGTCTCCATTATGAAGCTATCCGTCTTTGTTTTTTGCTCTCTCTCTGTTGTTTTATTTAATCTATATATTCTCTTAATTTTTTTATTATTTTTTTAAAAATCTGTGTTAATCTTACACTGTTTTGACTCGACTGCGCAGCACCTCGGTTCATGCTTGCCTAGACTTTCCAGGGAGTCATTGCTAGGGATGTACAATGTGTTATACTTCAATGAATAAAAAGAATCTAATCATCAGAAATACATATTGCAATTGCTATAAAATGAGTAAAACAATTGATGAGCACTATTTTATGAAAACAGTCCACTTCAGTTTGATAAGGACGTCTCTGCTTTACCACATCACGTCACCCGAAAAGTTGATAACTTTCCTATAAATTAATGCCCGTTTGCGTATTTTTGTAAAAGGTTTATGTATATGCACCTGTTATAATGTATAATTGTTTCTATAGTAACAGTTAATACTATAATCTTTATAACGCACAACAAAAAAAACCAAACGGTTGTATTCTTAATGGAGAAAAAAAAAAGGTATAAATGTTGAGGCTGTTAAATTGGTTTGCCATATGAAATTTATGCCTCACTTACTGAACAAGTCTTGTTCTGTTAGGCTGTAAAATCTCAAAAACTGCATTCTTTTGGTCAGGACACGTGACTCAATAGAAAGATTTTAATATGATGAAATCCAGATACTGTAGTTAGTGCAAAGGTACAGTAGTTAACATCTTAAATATCGAAAATTGCTTACATTAAAATTGGGACCAAAAATTTTTGCAGAACCTTGAATATTAAATATTTAGGATTTTTGAAAAATTACTTTCTTTGTTTTACACACACACACACACACACACACACACACACACACACACACACACACACACACACCACACCTCTCTCTCTCTCTGTATAATGTATATATATATATGTATATATATATATATATATATATATATATAACTCATACTTTAGACCCTACTGTATGTACACACCTACACTGTATTATTCAGGTGAGCTGATACTGTATGTATTTGGCTCACAGCTGATGGACAAGGAGGCTTAATGGTGCTGCAGCTGAGCGTGGACCAGAGTGCTAGCGTATCCACTTCCTAGGTTCAATCTGCAGGTTTAACAGGCCATCCGCTGTTTTCATCTGCCTCTGCATGCACATGCTTGGAGTTGAGGCAGGACAGCTGAGTGTGCAAATCAAGACTCTTGCTCACTAACTGAGCTTGCTCTCAAAACCTCTGCGTCCATCTTAAACCAAATTAAACTTCACTTTTATTTCCTTCGATCTCTACTGGTTCTACCAGCTAATTTTAAAATAAACCATGTTGTGCAAGTGTGATAAGGCTATACTGATGTCTTTCAGGAGACACAAGGCCAGAAATACAATAAGGAGAATAAGTTAAAATTTATGTACATTTTAAATGGGATGGATGACTTCTACAAACAGAAACAAAAGTTAATAACTGTGATTAACAGCAGAAATCTACTGCGTTGAGCATGCTCAGTCAGTGACCAACAGGCAGCACCTAAGGTCAAAAGTTGATTAGTAGAATGCCAGGGATGCATGCACATACTGTACGTTTGTCCCCATCTCACCCAAACCTGGCAGAACACTACAGGGACGAAATGGAAAGGTTTATTAACGTTTAATTCCAAGCAAAGCTGGTCGAGTCTGGGGAAGCTTTGGTATCCAAAAAGGCAAGAGTGTTATTGGAGCAAATTTAAACAATTCCCCTGCTTCGATCGTTGCCCTGCCCCCCGACCCGCCTACCCTCCAGTGTGACTGTGAGTATGCCCCTCCCTCTTCGCATGGGATTGGCTGCTGGCTCCATGGAAGTGTGTAGACCGGAATGGATGGAGAGCTTGAACTCGGCCTCGGTTGAGAAGTCAAAACAATCTGTGGTTCGACACAACAGGGTGGAAACATGCTCCTTAGTGCTGCTTGTGTTTACATCCACCGTAAAGCATTAGACAGGGGTACGTCCGTCTGGTATTATAGTAGTGTGCAAAATCAGCAGCTCAAAAGACATACAAAGCCAAAAGCAATCATAAAAAGAGAGATGCTACAATATTACACTTAATCCAAAACAAAAGCACAACATGAAAATGATGCCTTGGACAGACGAGAGATTAGAGTAATAAAAAAAAAAAAAAAAGAGATACATCTTACCTTCTCTCTTCCAGCGAAGCCTGCGAATCGAGGCTGCAGTAACAGCAGAGCGAGAGATCCTCCTGACGGTAGGAGTCACCTCCACTTGCAGTACCTTCTTGCCCCGAGAACCATCCGGAGCGCTGTCTGGCAGGGAGTTCTTCATCGCGTTTCCCAACTAATGATGAGGAAAGAAGTAGTGTGATAAGGGTGGGAAGTGTTTATATTGGATCACTACATATTGCCCCAAGTAATGACTGGATAAATGTTTAGTAACTGTTTATTAATTCAAAGCATCTGTATGTGATCTTTTATGTTAAGGGAAGCCAATACTGATTTTACCACGGTTGTGATAACCCATGGTTTAAGCACCTAGAATTGCTATAAAGGTGAGTATTTCAGGTTACGGAAGAGAAGGGAAGTGTGTGATAATTATAGGTGAATGTAGGCCTGGTATGCTCCGGTACTGTGTACCAATAAAAAAATTCAGTCATGCTTTGCAGTACCAGAAAGAGGAGAGAGCAGCTGCCTGCCAAAACTCATATTTATAACCAGTCACAGAAGCCCTTTCAGCAAGAAAACACATCTGATATCACATTCAGTCTGTGTTGTGTTTCTATGTTTCATTACTGATGTGAGCTTTTACCAATGCCCTGAAAAGTCACGGCTTACTTCATCTCTTTGTGCAAGCTACAAAGGCTGAATCCCAAATCCCTCCCTGATCCCTACATGATGTGCGGAACAAGGGATTCTATGTCCTTACTACTTTTAAATGAAAGTCTTATTTCCAGCTGTCATTGTATCACGTTAGCTTAACTTAATGACTAGGAGCTACTAGCCATTTGACACATCTCTCTCCACTTATATCCTCTATATATACAGGTTTATCCTGTATACAGAGTCACAGGGGCCTGGAGCCTATCCCAGGAGAGGGCACGAGCCGAGGTACACCCTGGACAGGGTGCCAAGCCATCACAGGGCACACACAAATACACACTCATTCACACACTATGGGCAATTTAGGAAGACCAATAAGCCTAATCTGCATGTCTTTGGACTATGGGAGGAAACCGGACTACCTGGAGGAAACTCACCAAGCACGGGGATAACAGGGAGGTCTGGGTTCAATTCCCGCCTGTGTGCATGCAAACTCCCTGCACACAGGCGGGAACTGAACCCAGACCCTGGAGGTGAGAGGTAACAATGCTACCCACTAAGCCACCTAATTATCTTGCTAAAATTAGGTATAATTAGTTTTTATTTCATAGTTTTGATATGTTTGATATTTGAGAGATCTCACCCCACCAATGTTGAATCCACTGTCATGCCCTTGGATTCAACCCAAAGTGGAGATGTAAAGAGAAACTAAACAAGATTTTCTAGGGATGCTCGCCACCTTCACGGATTATTCTCTTCACTTTCTGGCTATATAGTAATGGTAAGAATTTAATTTATTTACTTTTACCTCTGGTAATAATATTACCAGCTGTGCAGTCAGGCAATGAACAGTAAACAGTAATAGTACAAACCCCATGTGTTCAATGGCCAGGTGTTCAATGCCCAGGTGTACACGCATCTACAGCCTTATAATATATAATCAGACCTTTCTACTTTCTATTTCAATTAAATCAGAAATTGTGTGTAGTATTGTGAGATCTCACCAGTAGAGGCTCGGAATAGAGTTCCAGCTGGGCTCGGTATAAGACATCATCCAGAGCTTCTCTTCCCAGGTCCCACTCTCCATTATAACTGCAAGAGATCACACACACACACTTGAGTTCCCAATCAGTTGCAAAGACAACTTACTGTTAACACCCTGAAGTCGATTCATTTCCGTTAAGCATATGCTTAACAAACATTTTTAATAATTAATAGTCTTATTAGTATTACATAAAAATTCTATAAAACATTTTGATGATGTACTGTACACAAATTTAAATGATGCTTCAATTGAACTACGGCAAAACTTTATTAACATTGAAAAGTGTAAAAATTTAAGATAAGCTGTACAAATTATATACTTTTGAGGATTCAGTACAGGATTTTAACATCTAATCAGTTTCTGGTGATTCTTTGATGATGACTGTAATTATCAACAGAAACGTATCATTTAGAAATCTCACAATATTCACAATCATATTGTCCAGCTCTGGTTTAGAGTTTGGGTTAATGCTGTGGAACAGCTGCAAAACAATCACTAAAATTATATCAGCTATAAACAATAGTTCCCCCCTAACATGTTTATTTTTAGCTCGCTCGATCCCCCTCCCCAAAATAAATAAATAAATTAAATAACTACATATATATATTTCAACATATATATACAACTTCAGCTGTTATATATATATATATATATATATATATATATATATATATATATATATATATAGTTGCCAACAGCTGAAGTTGGCAACTTGAAATTTTTAGGGAAGCAAGATTGGTCACTTCCACGTTCTGTGGGTTTTCCAAAGACGGGGTAACTAAAAAAAGTTAATAAAAAGAAATCTCGATCTTTCTAGTCTTCAAATCGGAAGAATTTATCAGTTCTTTTTCTAATCAACAGCTGCTTGGATTGAAAGCAATGTAACACTTGTATCGTATGTTCATGTCAGAAACAGTGTGGCAAGGAAGAAATAAAACGTGCTTTCAGAGAAAACTAATCAGCAGTCGGGTCTGATACATTACCACACCAAAAGCTGATCAATTCACAATAGCAGCACACCCTATCATGTTGTACCACTAATGCCACTGCCGTCATTATTGAAATAATTAAACAATGGAATATCAAAGTTATTAATATGTAAGCAGAAAATATTGCATCTTGTCAGATTAATGAGAAATCATAATTAGAAACCAGGACCATGAGATAATTGCATCGTTCTAAAAAACATGTTCGCGGAAATCACTTGTCCAATGAGTATATCCATCTGCTCGCTCGTTAAATCTCAGGCTCTCCTACCCTCCATGTCTCGGTCTTTCCTCCTTACATCACTGCATAGCAATCTGAGCAGGGACTCTATTATCATCTCTAACTTGTTTAGTATTGGTTGCATGCAGATGAAATGAAATCGACTGCACCCTTAGCTAAGGGAATAAAAGCGGTGCTTATCGAGGCCTCTTGAAAACAGTACTGCCGTAGTGACGTACATGATATCCAGATGTTAATCAAACCGAGAGTCAGTGTGTCATCTGTGTTTAACATCTAAAAATACCTCTTACGTCTTCAATATCCGATTTCGTAGCACGTGATGTGCACTTGAAACCCATTGCATCCAATCACTCAAAACTGTATACTGTATGGTCACATGACACCGTAACCATGCAATGTATAGCAGTGATGTCTATAATACCAGCCAAAAGTCTGCACACACATTTCAATGCAATGTTTTTGTTCAGTGATTTATTTTCTACATTCTAAAGCAATATGTGATATTTAAAAACTACTCGAAAAACATTTATAATTGGGTCAAGTAACAACAACAGTTAGTTGTTATTTTAAGACACGAATGTCAGCTGTTCTGGAATAGTTCTTGCAAGAACCGTATTGTCAAGTGCATTTGCAAAACAGATTAAGCGCCATGATGAAAAAGTATTTTCCCTCGTGGCTTCAATATGCCAACTATTGTTGCAGGACACTTACATGGCATGATAGACGGCAGTAAGCATCTGCACCATGAACTCAGGGTCCAGCACCACGCGGTTACAGGGTTCCCGCCAAGTCTTCTGCTGCTGGCGTGGAAACCCACAAACACACAACCTAAAACAAACGCAGCACTGTTATTACACACAGACTCACATTTTGAAAATGACATACTAAAAAGCCACACTCGTACTGAGACACATGTAATACACAGTCCCATATGGTACAAGGACACAAAATCTATATGCAGGTTCCTTGGCATACGAAATGGTCCACCACACAAGGTTTCACCTTAACTGAAATTTTGCGAGACTTTGCGTTGGCATGCAAAGCATTTTTAGTAGGAATGTGAAACTTGTTTGCGCCAATGAGAAATCGCAACAAAGCATTTTTTTTTTTTGCATTCTGTGCAAGATATAATGAAGACATAGCACCATGGGTCCCAAAAACGTTAGCAAGGATGGTAGAAAGAAGAAAACGAAGCCACTTTCAGTTCAGATTTAAAGAGCTAAGAGGAATCATAAATTAAGGTTAAGTGAGGTTTATTGTCTTTTTATTTTATATTTTACTTTATTTACATGTCTTTTCTAAGTTTTTTTTTTATTGTTTCCATATGTACAAAATAGGATTATAGTGTTGGAAATTGGTAACGGGTAATATTTTTGGCTGGGGCGGCATGGAGGCTTGGTGGTTAGCACTGTTGCATTGCACCTCCAGTCGAGGATTTGATTCTGTGTGCATGACGTTTGCATGTTCTCCTCGTTCTTGGTGGGTTTTCTCTAGGTGCTTCGGTTTCCTCCCACAGTCCACAGACATGCCGATTAAGCGCAAATTGCCCATAGTGTGTGTGTGCCTTGCAATGGATTGGCACACTGTCCAGGGTGTACCCTGCCTCGTGCCCCAAGTCTCCCGGGATAGGCTCCAGGACCCTTGCGACCCTGTATTCAGGATAAGCGGTATAGACGATGATGATGATGATGATGATGTCCGGGTGGCTGGAACGGATTATCTGTATTTACATTACATTATTTCCTATTAAAAAAAAGCATTTCGAAATACGAAATTCCGCCTTAAGAACTCGCCTCTGGAATGGATTAAATTCGTATGCCGAGGTACCACCGTAGATTCATGCAAGAAGGACAATTTGTTTATTGTTTTAAAAGAAAGTTGGTCAGAAAAGTCGTTCACAAGTCGTTATCGAGAAGTACTGTAAGGGGTTCATTGAAGTCGGGATCCTGTCAGACACAGGGCAAAAAAAACTGCGTGATGCATTTACAGTAGCCATGGCAACTGGCTGATGAAGGTCATGATGCTTTGAATTTGTCTCCCATTGTATTACAACTTGGGAAAAATAGCACCAAGGGTAAAAATCATAATAATAATAATAAAATAAATAAATAAATTTGCTAGCGGAATTAAAACTAAAAACAGTTCTGCGTACGTCTCTCAGAGACCAATTATGGCCTGGACTGATTTACAGTAGTTGAGGTTCAGGAACTGCCCATGCTGTCATCGGACAGGAAAATACATTGCTTTTTCCCCCCAAGAACGCTACATAGGCTGCGTATTGGCAAATATGGCTTGTCGCTGTTTAATGATGTATTGTGTGGGGGACAGTGTGTCGGACAGGACTGCTTAACATGCACATGAGCGATAGAATGTGCTGTCGGGTCAAGCGCAGGAAGTGAGAAACTGACACAGAAAACATCTTCAGACTCTAACACCCTGCTGAAGGCTAATGAGGCACTCCGTCACAGCTGTCACAAAGTTTCCAGCTGTCTCTGTGTGTGTGTGTGTGTGTGTGTGTGTGTGTGTGTGTGTGTGTGTGTGTGTGTGTGTGTGTGTGTGTGTGTGTGTGTGAGCACCGTAGGGCTTTCAGGAGACATTTCACAGTTGAATCACTTCGAAGTTGTCGTAATGCGCGGTTACTTAAAAGCAAAGAAAAGTTATTTGTGAATAATAGCTGCCATCAAATCTCCATAAAGTGATGGACTTAATGGTAATGTGACATCGTAACTCGTGTTATATAAATATTACTGCATGTATGGTTGTGGCCGAAAGAATATGACAGAATATGCCATGTATTATGGTTCTCTCTGTGCACAATCCAGCAGGATTTAAAGAATAAAAGACTTCATACAAAACACTGAATGTTGTGTAGTGCAGAAAATGTATTATGTTTACATTTTATTTTTACATTAAACACTATATTTCACTTTTGTCTCAATACTTTTGGCCAGCACTGTAAATAAGTACATTCTTTGTGACAAATTTGTGATTTTTCAATTAAACACTCCTAAATAATTGATAGAAAATAATGTAACATTGGTACGGTTTTGCTTTGTGTCTGTATAAAACGATCAAACATGTATTTTTAATGTACACAAATTTTTTAAAAACTACTTTGCAAGTGGTGCCCAAGCTAGATAGTGCTGAACATTATTGTAGCCCAGATGCAGACTTCTATGTACGTGTCCCAGCTGTTTATTAAACTTGGTGTATCTCTCTCCGTGAATGCGGCGTGTGATGATGGCACTTCTTACCGCGAGCTCATGCGGCACACGGCCTGGTACGACGAGGAGGGCATGTACACCACGGCTGAGTTGTAGCACAGCATGAGGAAACACAGCACCTCGAACCTGAGAACGCACAGGAACAACGATCAGCTCGTAACAGGGCTGGAGAATGAGAGTGTTTACACATGTCCTGTTGAAGCAAAGAGTTTGGCAGGTGATTCAAAGAGTTTGCCAGGTGATTCACACACACAAATGCTCTTCCCATAACTACTGTGAATAAACAGTGAGAATTGAGAATAGTGTTTAATTTGCACCATGATTCAGGAAGAATGTGGGTGCAGTTTTGGGGGAGTTTTGTGTGTTAATACAGAGATATACAGTAAGATCAGTGCGGAAATAAGCATGCTGCTTGTGTGTGCGCTGTATTTTGAGGGATTCGAACACAGTAAGTAGTTGTAAAATTCTATAAGCAATCAAAATTATGTGCAATGTAGAGGACTTTACAATGAATTACAACTGGCATGATGACGAAGTTAATAAATGACCTGAATGTCCATCTTCCTCTCATCGATCAAGTTTGTGTAACGTTTTAATATTTTAACGTTCTAATATAAAAGGGTGTCTTTTTTATGTTGGAAAACAGCATTGAATGAAGAAATGCTATTTAAACTCGAACAGCACTGAAACATAAAACTAAAGACAGGTTTTGTTAAACAGGTTAAAACACTTTGTGGAAAATACTTCTCTATTTTTTTTGTGTACTTGCCAAGGAGCACAAAAATGAAAAAGATAAGCATTATATACGGACCAGCTCTAACATTAGAATGCAAACATTATGCCCAATATTGTATGTGTATGCACTGTGTGTTCTGATTCCCTTCTATCGTGGCCAGCGTTGGTTCAGAAATTTGTCCTGTATCAGATGACCTTTATTCCACACAGGTATAGATGAGCCTTGGATGGCTATGATCCGGTCACTGGTTTACTGGTATATAATTAACAATCAATGTTATTCAATTCACCTGGTGGAAGTGTTCGCTTTGCGGCTGATGTGGAAGGTAATTTTTCATTTTGTTAAAATTTGGCATCAAAATAAAGCATTGTACAGGGACCATTATGGAAGTCAAGGTATTGGTATCTTGAACAACACTGCTGAGGCTGGAGAGTCCTTCTAAAAACACTACACCTTTATCTCCCAGAAAACGCCACCATTACATGTTTTCAAACTGTTTGTATCATCCAATGTTTTAGAAAAATGTATGTTTCTCATCTGGATCAGTCGGACCGTTCGTTCAGAGCGGTTGCTCTCGATTACAGCACTGTAGGCCAGAATCGATTCATGGCAAACAATGCTGTATGTAGAGCAGAACTCTTCAGTACAATATACACATGCAGGTGGGGTTATGTTTCAGCTAGTGAACTGGAACAATCAGAGAATGTCTGTGTAGACGTTTACATAAGCACTGTATACAAAACCTGTAAAACAAACAAACAAACAGTTTTAAATACCAACTGTTTTCTAGATATGTTGTACCTTTTTTTTTTTTTTTTTTTTTTTTAAGATATCTAAGGAAAAACTGTAATTTGCATTAAACAGTGAGTTTTCAGGGTTTTATTTCTTCCATTTCTTCTCTGAGGCCGCCCTCCCATACTTTTTAAACTAAAAGGCCAGGTTAGCGGGGTTTAATCAATTATCAAATTTAATAAAACATCTAAAAACTATTTCATTATTTATGCTTTTTTTTTTTTTCAATGGTCTAAAATATCCAAATTACTTATACCATTCAACATAGCACAGTTTCTGCAGAAATAAAAACAAAACAAAACGCCTTGCATCTTCTACAAATACTCGCACTTTGTAAGAGTATTGCTGCTTCTTCTACTGACTTTTTGGGTGTTTGGTTCAATACCGCCACCTAGTGGACTGAGTGGAAAAAGAAAAGTTCTTGCTTTATACGAGAAATAACATTTAAATAACAATAACACAGCACAGAACATTTTAAAATGTTCATTATATACTTTTAGTAGTTTTTACTACTTCAAAACCTGTAACAAAAATAACTGCACAAGACAAATCAGACTATAAACATTAGTGCTGCTGAATTGAATATAAAATGCCCCAAAATCTAACTGATTAAATTGTGATTGTCTATCACAACACTAGACGACATGGCACCTTATACACAGGCAATGTAAAGCACACCCTGTCTTCTTTAACTCCAGCAGGAATTAATCAATAGAAATGTCTGGAATGAGTGGCTCTATTTAAGTGATCACAGCGCTCAACGAAAAACTAAACATAACAGCAGGTATATACACTATCTGGTGTGCTTGCTACTAAACATAACAGGCTGGATTTTAATGAGTAGTTTTATCAGTAGGTATGTATAATTACATGGGCAGCTGCAATGTCCAATCTAATCAGCACCACACTCAAAACGAATGTATAATGCAGCGCACTTACAGTCTATATACACTTCTACTGTAAATATATAAATATATAAAAAATATATTTTTTTTTCTAGTGGTAGAAAAAACAACAACAACCTTTTCCCCCTAACCAGATCAACACATTTCCCACATTTGTCTTGAATTTAAAATTGAGGTGCATATAGGTACAATAGATCTTGTTTGTCAAATATTTTCCTGCTCTGCACACCGATCGTGACGTCTGTGGCCCTGAATGTGAGTACCGACCCTCATTCCATGCAGAAATGCATTCCAAAGTTCAGCTGAGATTCATATGAAGCTTCTGCAGTCACACTGGACTGTTGTTATCTTTCAAAATCAGGGGGTATTTTGTACAAATTTTACTTATTTGTTTCCCTGGAGCTAGCTATATGGGTAACTGGACTTAGCCAAACTCCACAGGCACTGTAGAGAGCATGATTTTTATTATAATGTACTTGTATGTACTTGTACAGACTTCAATATCAAACTCAATTTTAAACTGCCCCTTTAAATGAAAGTGGTCAAGAATAAAAATATCTGAGTACAAACTGCCTTAAGGAGAAACATATGCAGAAAATCCATGATTAAAAGTAGTACACCAAAATATTAATAATTTGAAATAATTAAAGGAACAAAAACAAGCAAGAAATGCAAACATGTAAAGGCAATAAGCAAACAAATAACTTGACAAATACTAACATAAAAGCCTACAAGCAAGAAAGAACACATGTAATTACACCAAAGCAAGCAAAATACACTATATTTTGTACAGTGAAAAACACGGAAATAAGCAAATGATTAAATAAACAAAAGCAAACAAATAAGCAAACGAGTAAGAAAAGAAAGGCCAACAGGCTAGCAATCAAAAGCAAACAAGCTAGCAAACAGAAGCACGCTCACAAAGAAACTGGCAAACAAACAAGAAAGTAGATAAGCAAACAACCTAGCAAAGAAAAGCATAAAGGCAAGTCAAAAGCACAGATGCAAAGAACACAAAGGAAGCAAAAGAAAAAAAAAAGGGGGCAGTGGTGGCTCAATCGGTTAAGGCCGTGGGTTACTGAGTTACTGATCGGAAGGTTGAGGGTTCGAGCCCCAGCACCGCCCCTGTTGCGCCCTTGAGCAGGACACCTAACCCTATCTGCTCCAGGGGCGCTGTATCCTGGCTGAGCATGTGCTCTGACACCAGCTTCCTAACTGGGATACGCAAAAAAAATAATTTCACTGCGATGGAAGGTACATGTGACAGATACTTGAATCATTATGATTAGTTTATATTTATTCATGAGCATGGGATTTAATCATGCCTGACTGATTCACAGCATGTGTACTTGAGTAACCTGTAGAAAATCTATTTTTTGCAAACATACTAAAGGGGAATTTAAGACCAGTGCGTGCATAGTTTAGTTATATAACAAACATCACACTGGCTAAAACAACCAATTTAAGCCAATTTTTGCATTTTCCCATACAGAATGTGGACATTAAGTATAGTTCTCATGAGCTTTTTTACTTAAAATGTTACAGACAAAATAAGTAAATGTTGAACATGATTAGAAGTTGAATGCAGTACGTGGACGTGTTGAAGTGAAAGACGCACTTTTGAAGATGACAAACCCTCTTTTCTGCTGCATCTTCAATAACAGTGTGGCATTTGGGTATAACTGCAAAAATTGCATTAAAGATCAAGGATTAACCTGCAATTATGCTTTCATTTGTGCCGACAGGAAAAGTGGGACCCTGGGAACTACTTCATATCATGTGACCGTAATTATATTTCTGCGAAGGTTAAAAAATAAAGATCCAGGAACACCAGATCCAAGCTGAGCTCAATGTGTACTATTTATGAGGGCCTGATGCCATCTATCTGTGTGTGTATTTATGTACATGTACAATATATGCGTCTGTGTGTGTGCCCGTCCCTAGGGAGGCAACTACGCACTGGTCTAAAAATAGCACGAGCGTGTTACCTGTTTTGCGCAGTGAAGGTCTCTCTTTGGGGATGCATGCCACTGTAAACCACTCGGATTAGATCGTGCTGACTTAGAGCTCCTTCTGTCAGAGCCATGGAGCCGAGACTGGAGGGCTGAGGAGGAGAAATGCAACAATAAATAAATTGTTGTAGAAATGACAATAAATACACATATAAATATATTCAATGCTGAAAACATGACTTAACAATGATCTATTAAAAATACATTGCGTTATTCATGACCAATAAAACTGTTATAATTGTAAGTTATAAAAGGGACCCCAAACCCTCATTTAAGTCCAGAACCGGGGGATTTCTGTCCCTAAGCCTCAACATGCATTATCACACAACAAGAGCTGCTTGACTATTGAAAAACTTTTTTACGATTATTTATTCATGATTATTTAGGAATAATTAGAAACATCACTTTGGAAACATCATGCATCCATTGACTTTGGAAACATTATGCATTTATTGACTTTTAATGATTATTTTTTTAAATAAATGGCACATGAAAAAAAAAAAGCAAGATAAACGTCACAGCCTGGCTGAGAGCAAGTTTGGGCTTTAGTGAGGACTAAGAGTGCACTGCTGTAAAGCAAATAGAAATGCAAGATTTAAAACATAATTAATAAACGCACTGCTGCACAATAATCGTTTAACCTCAATTATATTCTTGTCATAACTGTTGGAAGCCAAAATTGTAACTGAAATTCAATTAATTGCAGACCCATTTTACATTAATAAACAAATTAATCAGTCCATTAACGAAGGAATATTGAACAAATCCTATAACCACAATATAATAATTTTTTTAATATTTCAGGGAAAATGTTCATTCTTTTGGGGATAGATTACCATTATAAATTCTCTCATTCTCACTCATTGTCTATGCCACTTATTCTGTACAGGGCACATAAACAGAAACACTTATTCACACCCACATCGTGTGTGTGTGTGTGTGTGTGTGTGTGTGTATATATATATATACTATGGGGGTGTATATACACACATGATGTATATACACCCCCATAGTGTGTGTATATATATCTATCTCACGCACACACATACATACATACATATAAATACACACATACATATACATACATATGTACACACACACACATATATATATATGAGTAATTATGGAAATTGTCCAAAATGTCTTGATATGCTAAAGCATTAAGAGTTTCTTGCACGGGAACTAAGGAGCCGAGCCCCACTCCTGAAAAACAACCCCACATCATAAACATCCCCCTGCACCAAACTTTACACTTGGCACAATGAAGTCAGACAAGTACCGTTTTGAAAACCCAGACTCGTCCATTGAATTCCCAGACTGAGAATCATGATTTGTCACCCCAGAGAACACGTCTCTACTACACCACTGGACACTAGAGGTGTTCTTTACACCACTGCATTCGATGCTTTGCACTGCACTTGGTGATATAAGGCTTGGATGCAGCTGCTCAACCACAGACACCCATTGCATGAAGCTCTCTACGCGCTGTTCTTGATCTAACCTGAAGGCCACATGAAGTGTGGAGGTCTGTAGCTATGGACTGGGCAGTAATTGGAAACTTTCCCCGCTCTGTGATACCAATTACGTGGACTACCACTTTGTGGCTGTGTTGCTGTCATTCCAAATCGCTTCCACTCTGTTACAATATCACAGACAGTTGACTGTGGAATATTTAGTAGCGAGGAAATTTCACGACTGGACTTAACGCACAGGACATCCTATCACGGCTAGAATTCACTGAGCTCCAGAGAGCGACCCATACTTTCACAAATGTTGGTAGAAGCGGTCTGCATGCCTAGGTGCTTGATTTTATACACTTGTAACTATGGAAGTGACTGAATTCAATGATGAATACTTTCAGCAATATATTATATTAATAATAATATATAGACACTTTTTTGTGTGTGCGTGTGTGTGTGTGTGTGTGTGTGTGTGTGTGTGTGTGTGTGTGTGTGTGTGTGTGTGTGTGTGTGTGTGTGTGTTCGCGCGTCACTTATCACATGGTAAGAACAGCATCATACTTTATTAGTCATTTTCTCAGCACTGGCACGCTCCACGATCGTCTGCACACCACATGAGCGGTACTGCAGAGATGCACGCTGGGAGCGTGACAGCAGAATCGCGACTAACACCAGAGCCTCTGCGTGCATGTCAGACGCATGAATGTCAGATAAGGAGTGTGGTCGTGAGGAAGAAAGCCTGAATTTATGTAGATTAAAAGAAAACACACACTTACACACTCTCACACATACTCTTCCCTTGCAGTAACCTTGTGCAGCGGTGCTGAGACTGAGGGATCTCATGCTTGTAATTACTTGCAGTCATTTTGTCATACAGCGTGTCTGGAGAAGCTAAAACCAGCGCTGCATCAGCTACTGCTGCCTCACCGCAGGGCAAATCTAATGCTGGGCCGAGATGCTGAATGCGTTTGTTTACAAAACCACATGCGCCTGGAAGAGAGTGTTAATTATCTCCTGGGGACATAAAACTGAAAACACAGGACATTTGGTTTTGCTTTTGTTTGCTTAATAAGACCTTACGTTTGACGTGACAGTACAAGCAGAAAGACATTCCGACTTCTACCTGAATATTCCAACATTCCGGCGTATGCCGGCGTTTATGTTGAAGCCGTCAAACAGCATCTACAATGCACAGTGCGAAAAGGGCTGACCAAAGCATACATAGCGTTATCAGTAAGTGTGGTAATTAAAAATGTGCTGAGGTGTACTGAGGAAAAAAAGGAAGCATGGTGCCTCTTGCATGTGTCACTTTCTCTACATGCTCACGTTACCGTTCACTGCCTTCCTGCTCTAATAGTACTAGACGCTCCTCATTAGATTTATGCAGAGCTCAGTTGGTTTAGATTTGATAACTCACATTATGTCTCTCAGTTTGTCTTTCCTGTTCATTAGAATGTATATATATTTAATCAGATGTACATGTGAGGGCATCAGGGCATGTTTTTGGCGTGCTCAAACTCTCTCTCATGTACTGTGCTCACCAAGGTTGCCAGATCACACTGACAGAATCCCCCCTGGGCAGCAGTAACAAAGTGGAAAATCAGTACTAACTTAATTATATATGTATGTCCCTATCTGCTGTACTTTCCCAGTTCCTGAGTATTAACACTAAAAGTTTAATTTTAAACACACAAACAAAAAAGCGGTCATAAGATTTCTCCCATTTTTTTCCTCATTCCAGGTCAAATATTATATATATAAGAGCTAACTGGGTATAGGAGAAGGCGGCACGGTGTCTTAGTGGTTAGCACTGTTGCTTTGCACCTCCAGGGTCCAGGTTCGGTTCCCGCATCGGGGCAGTGTGCATGGAGTTTGCATGTTCTGCCTGTTCTTGGTGGGTTTCCTCTGGGTTCTCAGGTTTCCTCGCACAGTCCAAAGACATGCAGATTAGGCTAACTGCCGTTCCCAAATTGATCGTAGTTTGTGAATATACATGTGAATGTTGACCGAAGGTCCTACCACGGTCGTATAAACGGGAATAAATAGAATGGTCACCACTAGCCTCCACGGCCCCTGGTTAGACTTCAGAGGTTCCTGGATGGATGGATGGATGGGTATAAAATACATAAAATTTCCTAACGGACCTGGGCAGCTCGCATAAAAACAACAAACACGTATACAAACTGACGACTGTCAGTAGCTAGCATGGGTGAATGTAGGTCGGTATGGACTTCAGTACTAGAAAGAGGGGAGGAGCAGCCGGCTGTTAAAACTTACACTCAAAACCAGTCAAAGAGGTTTGTTCAGAATTGCCTCTGAAATGTTCATGCTATTCTGTTCAAGGCTTACGTGAGCTACAAAGCTAACACGAGGCTGAATCCCAAATCCCTCTCCAACACCTAATCAAGGACACTACGTTTTACGTGGAACAAGAGATTGTAGACCCTACATATCGCATTTGATTTCTATTTAACACTATTTGGTACTCAACCCTCGGAAACCAAGAGGTTATCTGATATTCTAAAGTGAGTGAAACTCAGTGACCTATCAAAAGGTTTCTCGGGATAGACCACCAACACCTCCATGGTTTAGTCTCCTCACATTTTGGCTACAAGAAAACTACTGATGTTCGCCAGTTCAATGCTACAGTAGGTCAGGCAGGTGGGGAAGAATATGTGCAGGCGAAGCAAAATATCTTCTTAAATGAGCAACTAATTATAATCTGTTAATAATAAAATAAATGGTGTACACTTATAATAATCAATGGTGTTTGTGGAATTGTTGTATGAAAGCAATATTACACTGAATATCAGCACAGATGATCAGACAGATCTTTGGTTCTTGGGCTGTGCTTGTGTGCCTACAGCATCATCACGGCTGTTTATTAGATAACATAGCTTTAAGAAATGTACACCTGTAAGAAATATTGATGCTTTTGATGCTGTATCAGACAATACAAACTAGTGGCATCAAATCAAATAAAACAGAAAACTGCAATACCCAAAAATAAAACTGAATCGAATCAAGAGTCTACCTTTGAGTCATTGATCTAGTCAAAACACTAAAAAATGACCAATAAAACTGTAAGGTGTGTGGAAATCATGGTATGATTGCTGATCACTGTGCAGCATTGATGTGATTGATGCGCCATTTCTATCACTTTTGAAAAGTACACGCACTTCTCTAGAACAGCACGAGCTCAGCTCAGCTGTTGCTGAACGCCCACGTGCGTGCGCTGAACGTGACCGAGTCCCGTGGAGTGCTCAGCCTGCTGTTATGAAAACTGATAGAGCGAAGGCAGGAGTGAAATCCCGCACCGGTCTGCACTCAGAAAAACGGTCATGTTGGTGCATATATAAAGTGTGCAAATGTGTTACAGCGTTTCAATCCACCCTGCTCCTTGTCCACATGAGAATGTATAAATGAGAAAAAGAGCTGGTAAACGAGTATAATACCAATACCATATACACACTACAACATGCACACGTGCACAAGGAGAGAGACACATGTCCTTACCTCATGGTATATAGACGGTTTAGACAGCGAAGGAATGGTGAAAGATAACAGCTTGCTGTTTCCTTCTTTGTCTACAATTTCCTGCAACACAAGAAGAAACGCATTTCATCACAGATGAATGTAATATATACAGTATACTGGTAATATAATAAAATTGTCAGGCAAGTTGATTGTCTCCAGTTTTTTTCCCTTGTCCAGGCCAGTAACAGTGTTTCTGGCCACGCCCCCTAAAATGCCATACTATCAGTAAAAGCACGCACTCAATTATTTAGCCTAACGAATTGTTTTTGCGTGTCTATTGCTGTTTAATATTTAACATGACTGTTAGCTAATCAGCTAGCTAGCCTGCCAAATATGCAGACAGAAACTGTACCTCTTCTAGCGTTTTATTCTGAAACTTCAATAACTTCTTGAAATTACAATAACAGTACATCACGGTGACGTTAATCTCCACACGCACAAGGTTCCTTCTAGATCCAAGCTCACGGGAAATCAGCTTTTATGCCACCAGAGCTATATAGCAAACGCAGCCTTGGGTAAAAGTGTATTAGGTAATTTGTGATGGCAGGACATTACATGCATACTTCTTACACATCCGCGCATTGGTTTTTGCTTGGCCGTTACTCTGAAGGATGTTCAAATCACTCACTCAGTCATCGTCTATAATCCTTTATTCAGGGTCTTTGGGGGGCCTGGAGCCTCTCCGAGGAAACTTGGGGCACAAGGAGGGGTACACCCTGTACAGAGTACCGATACATCGCAGGGCGCACACACACACACATTCATTCACACACTATGGGTAATTAGGGAATGCCAATTAGCATAACCTACATGTCTTTGGACTGTGGGAGGAAACTGGAGTACCCGGAGGAAACCCACCAAGCATGGGGAGAACATGCAAACTCTAGGCACACAAAAAGGGAATTGAACCCGGCGACAGTGCTAACAGTTATTTGGCAATAAACTGTAGTCAGCTGATGACCCGAATATACTGAATGACCTGGTTCTCTCATTAATGGATTTTCTTCACTGATTGCACAGACATATTCCAGGATGACAAAGCCAAGGTCCATTGTGAAAGAGTGGTTCTGAGGTCATCCATGAGAGATAATTTTTACACCACAGAGTCCTAAACTTAACCCCACTGAAAGACTTTGGGATGTGCTGGAAAAGACATTAAGGAGACAGTCAGTTAAATTAGTCTCCCATTATCAATGTAAGAGCTCGGACAAAAATGAATGCAACTTCAAGGCAATCAAATGCAATTTCTTTTTTTTTTTTTTTACATTAATTTGCTTCTTTTTTATTATTTTTTGGGGGGGATACAGCAACTGACATGAAATCAACACAGCTGCTCACATTATGTGTAAACGACATAGCACTTCTTACCTCTAAATGCATTACACTGCATATACATGCATTTATTTCAGATCAATCAACATAAAGGCATATTTGCTTGTTAAATCTATAACATTAACTATACAATTTGACGTAAATACACATCGTTTATCACACAGTTATCCAATATTCCCCCATCATGACTCGTGTGTCCTTGAACGCTGCCTCATTCTGTTAGCAGGCTGATGATAATGAGACCAGTCGGCTCCGACAGCGATATCAAGCTGCTCTGAAATCTCCTGCGCCCCTTCCACAACACACAAACACACACGAACATAACAGGAACCGGTGCACAGCTGTGGCATGTTCCAGTAATCAACATGAGTTACGATTACACTGAGATAGATATTGATCGCGTGCAAATGATCTAGTGTAGCCGTCTGCAACTCTGCAGGAGAGGTTACACCCCTGCAGCGTGGAGTTAGGAGTTAACACACCTGATTTACATGCAGACACACACACAGCTTGATATCATTTTTTTTTTTCTTCAAAAATTCCAGAAGATAACCATTCGTAAAATTTTATAAATGCTAAAGATCTTCCTCTAATCTTTAATCTTTGAAGAGGCTGAATTAATCTTTTTTGATCGCCCATCAATACTCACCCATTACTGATTCCTGTACCTTCATACTTTATTAGTTACAGTAATAAAAGTGCAGTTTAAATCACAATATGTATGAAAATAATCATAATGCTATTTTTTATTAAATCATGCAGCCTTATTCTAAATCCAATAATCCATCAAACATTCTTCAACATTCATTACTTTATACATAGATTTAATTGAGACGAAGGAAAAAAATAGAAACGGTTACATATCCCGATTAATTTATATCACAGTTCATGTTTCTCCTAAAAGGTTTTTTTTTTAAAGAAATTTTAAATTTATTTATGTTTGCATTTAAAATGGCAAAATATTGCAGTTCCTCTATAACCATACAGGTGGTGCACTCTAAACTAGTCACACATTGGCAGGCAGCCTGTTTGGTAGTTTCAAATTGCTTTCCAAGGCTGCGTTTCGTTTACTTTAAAGGGTGTTCCTTGCTCCCTGTGCAGGGAAATGTCGGTTAAGGGAACTTCCCTTGACAAAATTCCACCATTCAGGACACACCGAAATGTCACCAGAGCAGACGTCCGTATGTTACCCAGGTAACTTAAGCATCTGATACCTGCTGCCGCCACAGTGGAAATTTCACACTACAGAGATTATAGATTGAAATAAAAACTTTATTCAATTATGTGATATGTACAGAGAAATTATTATGGTGCAGCTTTTGTTTTTACAGATTATTAGTCCATATAACAGTAAGGATTTATTGATTCATTAAATTTTTAATTTTGGTGTCATAGTAAAATTGTGTTGCCTTCAATAAATATTATGATACATGTAGTCCTCTACTTACAAACAAGTTCCTTTCCGGGAGCATGTTTGTAAGTCGGATTTGTTCTCAAGTCCAACAAAGTGAGTTTTATATGCCTTTGACACGAATATTCAATGTAAAGCATACCAATCGACTTGACTTAATATCCCTCCCCTTTTCCCACATTGCCAGCATGTGGCCAAAAACATAAGGAAAAACCTTTTAAACATTCACTTACACACTGAAAATATTGTATATAATTGTAAATATTGGTATCTGGTGCACTGCAGTGTCGATTTTTTGTACACTTCCGTGATTTGTTTGTAGAAAACAAAAATTGTGATACGTACAAATAGAACCGACACACAAATATAAGTGACAATATCATATCAGGTGATCCCTATTTCTACTTTTTCGACATTTTCCTACCTTAGTTCTAACTGTCTGTCCCTACAGCCACTTCATTCATCCAACCATCCATCCATTTCTGCATCCATTCCTACCCACCAGGTTGTAGATGCCGAGCAGCAGAGCCTCGATGCAGCCGTTGATCTGGCGCTCCCTGCTGGCCGTGAATCGCAGGTAAACCCACACCAGCTCAGGCAGGAACTGCAAAGTGAAGCGCCGCAGGCGTTCATCTGAGTTCCGGTAAAGTTCAAACAGCTGGTTGCACACAGGTTCCAAAAGCTACAAAAAATAATTATCAAAAAAAAAAAAAAAACACACAACACATACACAGGTTAAGCTACTGGAACTCAGGCTGGAATTAACCAGAATCTTGATTAGTCAAAAAAAAAAATTGGTTGTAGCTCATGGGTAAAAAATTTAAACAAATGAAACAAAGATCCAGGTTACCAGATCTGTTCTTAACCATAACCACCGATACCAAATTTGCATTTGCATATTTTCACTCCATGCAGGGTGAACAGTCTTGCTCTAGCAGTGGCTCCCTGCAGGGCTTTAAACTAAACTTTCCAACATGATGGGGATCCAAGAAATCCTAACTGCCTGGAAAATTAATCTGTTGATACCCTGACACATTAAGAACTAGGCCAAATGATGACTTCCTGCTGTCGTTTAAGGGAGAGCTCAGTGGGTAAAGCTTTACGCTAATGGAGGGTTGAGTTTAAATCCCCATGACGAACTGAGAGTCGCGGTTAAGTATTCCAACATCTTCTCTCACCTCACTGTTGGGGTCCTGGATGATTCTGTAGAGAGCCGGAACCAGATTCTTCTTCCTATAGAGAGAGCTCGCATAGCTGGAGAACTGAGACTCGGGTAATGTCTGATGGAGGAGGGAAAAAGGAAAATGGGTAGATTATTACCTAAGCTTAGGAAATACAATTACAGTTGTATTGTGATGTGAGCAAAGGATCCTAAAATATAGCGAGAGTGTGTGAGAGTGTAAGAGAAAAATGAGTAGGTAATGTTAGCACCAGCATACAGCATCTTTCTCTTGTAACTGCCATGGTTTCATTGTTTTCTAGGTGTCGTGAAAAACAGAAAGCGCAGTCATACAGAAAGCGCAGTGAGACAGTTGTGAACCTCTCAGACTTCTCAAGGCAGTGGCTGTTCCATCCTGTCTTCACCACATGACCGGAGCACACACTCCTTCATTTACCACCTGCTCTTTTACTGAACCGTTCAGTTTTGTTCTTTCTCACTGTGTGGGCTTCAACAGTCTAGCACTTAGTGCTTCATTCATATCACAAATCACTATGACACACACACAGACACAGACAGCCCTGAGATTGTGAATAGGACTGTAGGAAAGTTTACACAACCGCACTAATGCACTGCACTCTCATTATGCAGCTATAAAAAAAGGAGGCATGGGTGTCTTATAACAGGTCACCTATTATAAAAAAAAAAAAAAAATCACTTTGTGATCAATTTTGCACATTCAGGTTGGGGCTCCGAAGTAAGTATGATTCTTTTGAAAGAAAAAAAAAATCTGTTTAGAAACGTGTGCTTTAGCATGGCATTCAGTTTTCCTTCGTTTATGATGTCATATTCAAAAATGATAAAGAAATGGGGGGGGGGGGGGGGCAATGTTTAATTCATCCAGTACATTCAGGTCATCAGCTGACTTCATTTTATTGCCAGGTAACTATGCTGAGTTTAGACCTGACCAACCGAAGCAACCCCAGATCATAACACTGCCTCCAGAGGCTTGTATGTTGTGCACTATGCATGATGGGTAGATCTGGAACAGGGGTCACTCTGGACACATCAGACCACATGACATTGCTTCAAAGTCCAATCTTTGTGCTCCTTAGCAAATGAAAGCATTTCTTCTGATTAGTCTTACTAACAAGTGGGGGCTAGGCGGCTGTTTAGTCCCAATGCCGTCAGTGTTTGTCTCATTGTGTGTGGAAAGGTATTAAACATAGCTGTGATTTCTACTGTTGATTTTTTTTTTTTTTTTTACAATGCAACTTAACCAAGCATTTAAGTAACCTCTCACTTTATTTTTTTTTTTTTACAAGACCTAAGGCTTTTTATGATCATGGGATTATTATTTGTTTTTCTCACCCACCACTAGAGTGAAAAGAAATAAAGCGGAGGACGAAACTGAGAGCTGAAGAAGAATGACTCACCTTGAATTCTGAAAGCCATTCCTCCACTACTTTCCCCTCCGCCAGCATCCTAGAGAGAGAAAGAGAATATTAATGAGATGGATGATTTTGTTTTTCTCAAAGTTTCTGCTTTGACCTTTTCCTCTTTCATCCTGTCTATGTTAACTGATATCAATCCATGCAGTATGGCTGTAGCTTCACTTACACACGTGGACAGAATTGTTGGTACCCTTCGGTCAGTGAAAGAAAAACTCACAATGGTCACAGAAATAACTTTAATCTGACAAAAGTAATAATAAATAAGAATTCTATGAATGTTAACCAATGAAAGTCAAACATTGCTTTTCAACCATGCTTCAACCTAATTATTTAAAAAAATAACCTAATGTAACAGGCAAAATGATGGTACCCCGTTTGTTGCACAGCCTTTTGAGACAATCACTGCAATCAAACGATTCCTGTAACTGTCAATGAGACTTCTGCACCTCTCTGCAGGTATTTTGGCCCACTCCTCATGAGCAAGCTGCTCCAGTTGTTTCCGGTTTGAAGGGTGCCTTTTCCAGACAGCATGTTTCAGCTCCTTCCAAAGATGCTCAATAGGATTGAGGTCAGGGCTCATAGAAGGCCACTTTAGAATAGTCCAATGTTTTCCTCTTAGCCAGTCTTGGGTGTTTTTAGCTGTGTGTTTTGGGTCATTGTCCTGTTGCAAGACCCATGACCTGCGACTGAGACCCAGCTTTCTGACACTGGCCAGCACATTTCTCTCTAGAATCCCTTGATGGTCTTGCGATTTCATTGTACCCTGCACAGATTCAAGACACCCTGTGCCAGATGCAGCAAAGCAGCCCCAGAACATAACAGAGCCTCCTCCATGTTTCACAGTAGGGACAGTGTTATTTTCTTGATATGCTTCATTTTTCCATCTGTGAACATAGAGCTGATGTGCCTTGGCAAAAAGTTCCATTTTTGTCTCATCTGTCCATAGGACATTCTCCCAACAAGTCAACATGTAGTTTGGCATATTCCAGTCTGGCTTTTTTCTGATTTGTTTTCAACAACGGTGTCCTCCTTGGTCGTCTCCCATGTAGTCCACTTTGGCTCAAACAATGACGGATGGTGCGATCTGACACTGATGTTCCTTGAGCATGAAGTTCACCTTGGATCTCTTTAGAAGTCTTTCTGGGCTCTTTTGTTACCATTCGGATTATCCGTGTCTTTGATTTGTCATCAATTTTCCCCGTGAGACCACGTCCAGGGAGGTTGGCTACAGTCCCATGGATCTTAAATTTCTGAATAATATGTGCAACTGTAGTCACAGGAACATCTAGCTGCTTGTTAATGGTTTTATAGCCTTTACTACGGTGGCCGAGAAGTGCAAAACTAGTTAACAAAACGAAAACAAAATAACTAATTAAAAACCACAATAACAAAACCAAAACAACAAAACCCAAAACTAAATAAAACATTCAAAAACAAAATAACAAAACCCAAATCAAAATAACAAATTAAAAAACAAAATAACAAAACCCAAAACTAATTTGTTATTTTGTTTTGCTTTTTGTTCATTTGTTTTCGGTTTTGCTATTTAGATTTTTAGTTTGTTATTTTGTTTTTGGATTTGATATTTTGATTTTGAATTTGCTATTTAGTTTTCAGTTTTGTTCATTTGGTTTGCACCTCTCGGCCGGAAAAGGTAGGTATAGTTTGCGAATGAAATACTTACACCAAAGCAACTCTAATTTTAAAGCAACTTGCATTTGAGGGTCAGAAAGATTAAAAATATGTAAAATGAAACGGCACTGTTTACAGCAGCTCCAACGTGCAACGCTAAAATTTTTCCAGGTGGTTTCAAAAGGCAAAAAAAAAAGGACTCTTCTCAAACAATGCAGCAATTAGCATTTATCTACATCTGAATTGAATTAAATGAGATGTGACTGAATGGAGCTCTGTGCACATGTGGACTGGACTCCGGCGAGTGTGTCTAGATGAGAATCTGATGGTTTTTTTTTCCCCCCTCAATTTTAACCTTATTTAAAAGATTTTTTGACATTAGCTGTTTTAGAAAGAAAGCTGTTTATGTACACATTTGTTTCTAGGCTGAAATAGCATCATAGCACTTACAAAAACACAGAAAAAAAGTGCTCTATGTCGTTGCCCCCAAAAGGCGTTAACTAAATTGACCTTACAGGAGAACACAAGACACTGTAATATCAAAATGATTTATATCATATATTATATGCTTTGCAGTGGCTCTGCTACTACAGTAGGTTTAAACTTTGGACAAGAGGGGAAATGCTTCCCTCTGAACCCCATCTTTCAAGTATGAAGAAAACACAAAGAATTTCACCAGCTGACCAGGAGGACCAAAAGAGTGAAGCCGACAGGTTGCAGCATTCTGAAAAGCTGAATTTTTACATTTGGATTTTAAATCCAATTAGTCTTGTCCGAAAAATGCTGCTAGTTGGCTTGAATTAGCTGCCTAAACCTCGGTACAATAATGATGTGGTCACTAGATGGATACTGATATTCTCTTCGCACGTTTGGATCGGGACATTCTCATCGCACAGGACGAAGTCATGATTAGCTGTCAAAATTAGCGAGTTATCTATCGGCTAACAAGCATTCATGTTCTGTCCTGTGGCCACGGAAAAGCGAGACTCGTCATAAAACACTTTTTTTTTTTTTGCATATATTTTGATCTGATCTAAAATAATGACTAAATATGTATCTGTTGATGCAATTGTAAATATCAGTATCTGTTGATGCAATCATTTTTCATGTATATTTTTTATACTGTTTAGTTTCTAATAAAATGATTTTTATGTAATTTTTCAAAACCTTGTCATACTTTTACTATAGTCAAACCTTGTATAGATTAACATTTATTTACAATACTTGAAACAATGGCATTACATAAACTCCTGCAAATTATCTGCAAAAATGTGCAGAAAAATAAAAATTAAATGCCAATTTTTCATTAATGGGCTCAATGGCCGCCATGTGACTAGGGCTCTTATAATAGCAACTAGGGTCGTGTATTGGTTTGGGGTTTTTTCGATATCGGTGCCAAATCGATACTTTGAAACCGGTACCGGTGCCAAAACGGTGCCTGAACCGATACTTTGCAAAAGCCACAAAATTTTGGTGGATGACTCGAGAATAAATTTTTATTGAACAAAAAATTAAATGCTTAAAATTGAACAATATATTAAAAGTTTAAGTACTAGCTGGAAAGCCATAATTATAAACAGAATCCATGTTACATTAGTATTTTACAAATCGTTTGACCATTTGTTAGCATGAATGCAAGATTTGCATTTTGCAGTTAACATTACATTATCCAACTACTAACCTGTGGAAAGGCTGCTGACGTCATCGTAATCGGTGGACGCCTTTTTGCTATTGTTGGAATGACTGGGACATTAGATCTGACGTGTTTCCCTCTTTACACGCAACTGCTGTAAAACATTTACTGCACGTCACAATGTCGGAATCCTTTCTTATGAAATATAGCCACACTTTTGACCGTTTAGTTTTAGGCATTTTAATGAAAGTTGTTTCATTTAAGTTAAGATGGCGGTAGACCTGCTGCCATCATTCACCTGCTGCTATCAGAGCAAGTGTAACGTTAGTTTACTTGATGATTTGTGCTTTTAATTTTTTTATCTAATCTAATCTAATAAACTTTTAATTTACAAAAATAAAATGGACAGTAACATTACTGCAACAATGTTTTGGATTTGGATTTTCGAAGCTTTCCGAAGTCCTCAAGATTTTTCTAATTAAGGAAATAATAAATTTTTCCGATCATTTCTGACACCACATGAATGCAATATTTAAATTTTACTAGCAATCATGTGTTGATGAATCTAATGCTTATTACTGTGTCATCATCACAGCCCCAGAGAACAAATATATTAATCAACCATTCAGGCATTTAAGTGGCACCGAAATTGACGTTCTGTTTCGGTCCGGTACTTACCGGTTATTTAGGTACCGGTGCCGTATTGGTACTGGTTTTCGGTACCCAACCCTAATAGCGACATAATATTTTATCATAATAAACATGTAAACATGTGTTGTAAAATAATTTTTGATAGCGATTATGTGCGGTGGATTCATGGAGGGGCATTTTACTGCATAACACCTTTTGGCGCTGCAACGATCTTCTACAAAATTACAGTTTATTGGTGAGTCATGCACGTTTTTCTTTCAAAGTAGGAAGCACACTTTATTATAAGACAGAAGAAGCAACACCTCAAGGCCAAAATCAGCGGTTTGCCTTCACCAGAAGGACAAAGGACACACATTTCAGGACAAAATATACAGATCTTGGACAGAGAGGATAGATGGTGAACGCCTGTTAGCAGATGCATAACCAGCTAATTTTGACTGTGCGTCATGACAACGAAGTCAAACAGGAAAAAAGAAGCCATCTATTTGCAGGTGGAAAGTCCTTCTCTCAACTGGCTATTTTTCATGGTGCCCTTTCATCCATCCTAAGAAAGATTGAGACCCCTTCAGCCGTCCACGAAGAAACTCACACTTAAGGACTCGGCTTACTCTATCTGGTCGTTAACCCTTAACGGCTCTTTCTAATCTCTCTCTATTGTCTTCCTAACAGCTCTCTCCACTTTACTCTCTAATGACCCTCCCTCCTATTCTCACCTTGCTATGATGAAACAATCTGAACCAAACAATACATTACATACTGTACCTTGATGTATGTGTAATCGATTGCATTACATATTATACTGGAAGTGAACTTAATTTTCTGCCGAACACATTTTGACAAGGCACCTCCATGTTCCTGAACGTACCAGACCCAGTGACAGAACCCAACTCTTTTTTTCCATATCACTTGCGTTGAGATCCCGAATAACGGTGACAGGATCCACGTGCAATTTTGTCCTCTCAGCTCTCTGACATGTTGATTAAGACCTCTCAGTCTCCTTAGTGAGGTGCCTCAGAGATTTTGAAGGCGACTGCTCACACAAAATTGCACGTCACCGATTGTGTCCTGCGACGTTTTAAGAAGGGATCAATAATCCCGTTGTTTCCAGTTTCCATACCATCTTCTGAATAACAGCCTTTGCGGGAATGTCAGGAACACCATACTCTTCCTAAATTCACTCTAATATTGATTAAGCAAATTGGTGACCAAATAGGTTTGCACTATGAAGTCATTACTGTACACCATGATCCTGGTGAGAAGTTGATTGACTGAGTGAAGCGGTTACCTTACTGTTCTGACTCGGGGGCATCCTAGTGCGTTCGAAGCTCTATACTGTAAATTGAGGAGCACATTGTACGTCGTTTCATTTAGATTGCTTTATCCTAGTGAGAGTTATTACAAAATATTCGGGGCCTTTTTCAAGCAAATCTCTGTATAGGAACGGTGTTCAAATCAAACCAGGACTTCTGATTGAGTATAAAAACTCTATAAAGGATCCCCACTACACTAATGCACTTATCCCAGCGTTTCACTAGTGCTTGGGTAGCATCAAGGTAGAAAGTTCTCAGTACACCGGAGCCATGATCAGACTGCCTGCTTCATGCCTGAAACGCTGGCCTCCCAAGAACTCCTTTAATGGCCCAAACGTGGAAATTGCTTGGAGTGCCAGGACTGTGGCAAAAACTTCCTGCCAAGTTCCTGTAATGTGTAAATGCTGTTCATGAACAATTGTGTGTCCCACAAACAGATGCATCTCTTCCGCAAATTGTCGCAAAGTTATCTGTCAATTTTCCAGGATCAGGTGTTCCATTTACTGAATGTTCACAGGAACCCATAAAGTGGCCTCCGATCCATTGGTAAGAGCATCATACATAGATGTACGGCCTTCTTTAAAAAGATTGCACCATTCAAAACCACCAGTAAACACTGTACTGTGCTTAAAGTCTTCTGTAAACGTAAATCGGTTTTTCATTCACAAATGATTTCATCACAAATCCCGGTTTGACTTGAACACCACTCATATATTAAACTACTATGTATGGTGCCCAAGGCCTGGGCTCGTAGTAAAGGTATGATGTTCATCTGTGGTTGTTTAAGAAGCCTTGGTATGGGCTGATTAAAAACCCATGACCTTTTGAACAAATTACATTGCACGTGCGCATGCATGACAGGTTTATTAATAGGATGTCTCTAAAGGTGCTCTATTTTTTTCTTGTGGTTTGTGGATGGTGTGTCAGCATGACTGAATACACCAAGGTCAGATGTGATAGTACTCCTAGACACAAGCATCAATAGGCCTCCTTTGCTTTGCATATCCACACTCTTAACCCTTTCCTCCTTCTTCTTCATCTGTATGATGTATCCGACTCATCTGCCATAACTATTATTTCTAAATAAACTTTGCAAATAATTCATTCCTTCGACACGAAATGAAAATAATGTGTAAATAGTGCGCCCCCTGTAGGATAATAAAGAAATGGCGATGTTCTACCTCCAAAACTCTTGTGTGGCTGCGAGCACGCCGATGTGGTGGCTTCTAACGCAGGCACGCGGGGCTTCTAACGCACATGACTGTCGACTAATTAAAGCTTACAGTGTTTTTAGAGTAAGTGTATAATGAGTGGGTTTGAGACTATAATGTAACGCCATAAAACATGGGTCTGTTGCGCCACTTCTTTGCTCAGTACAGAATCCTTCATATCTGAGGACTGATCGACCAATCACGCATCGATACATGAATCGTGCCTCACGTTTTTTTATCTAGTATCTCTACTGCATACACAGGACCTGCTGAGGTTGATGAAATCTTTCTCAAGTTCTGTAATGTACCATAAAAAGAGGACCTCCTCACAGTGTACTGTATGTATTTGTACACTACAGAGAGAGTTTTTGTGCAATCATTAAAATGATAACACTTTGAAACAACTTGTCAGCCTCTTGACAAAATGCCAGGAATCCTAGGGAATACAATTGGCAGTTTTCCAGAACTGGAAGGGATGCGTTTGACCAATCGGAGGCATCTTTGAACTTATTTTATGCAGAAGAGGGTGGATAGCCTTTACCCCAGTGCGTGTTTTGCCCTTTGGCGATCTAGCGTAAGGAGCAGGTACGAACAGAAGTGAAAATTGTTTCACGTGCCTCTGACAAAAAAGGTTAACTTTGACAGCTGGGAAAATGTAGGGTAAATTACCAAACTGGGTTTGGAGAAAATTGTAAAAAAAAAAAAAGATATCAGATATCAGAATGATTTATTAAATATATTTTATATAAATATATTTTATTTTATATTTATATATAAATATATATTTTTTTATTTTACTTGAAGTTGAACTTGAAGCATTACCTGACCACAATTTCTTTTTTTTAAATAAATCAATCGAATTATCAAAAATATGTTCAACAAATGTTTTAAATATTCCCCACAATGCAAAGCTGTCAGCATTTAAAGATTGATTTCTTGGATTTAAAACTCAAACTACCAAGTCAACCATTCACAATAGTAGAGACGAGGGGAAAAACAAACAAAAGAACAAAAACTTCAATTACTTCTTTTGATTCTTTTGTGACATTGTCTGAATTTTCTTTCTCTCTTTTTTATTATATTTTAATAAGGTGGTAAAATGTTGCCGTTTCTCGATAATTCCTGTAAAATTCTTTCCCTAGTTTACTGAGAATTGCAAAGTCTGGAAAAAAAAATCTAATCATAGAATCATGATGCTTACAGAATTGCAATACAAATCAAATCGGCATCTAGGTCTCAAGATCTACTATATCTAATAAACAAACAAACAAACAAACAAACAAACAAATAAATAAATCACACACTGCATTTAATTACCATTCTGCACCAAAGTGAAACAGTTCACATGCTGGGAAAAAAAAACACACCCCCTCTAAAACCTGGTATTTACTTTATTTACACTGTAACTTCTTATTACAACAGAAAGGATCGACACAAACACGCTAAACAACAGCAGCAGCCTTTTTAGCACCAAGTAACATTTTCCTGCTTTTTAACAAATCGGAAAATAGATTGAATGTAAATCAATCAGACCTCATGCTCTGACAAAAGCAGGGTAGGGCATGGAAAGAGCTAGCTGATTTGAATATCTGGGAATGTAAGCGACTGCGGTGGTGAGTGGTGCAGGGATCAGACTGGAGGTTGTGTATAATACCAGTATATATCTTGGATGTGCGCACAGCTCGAAAGGTGTAGCTGTGCATTTCCAATAATCAGTTTATATGCATTTAAATTAAACTGATCTTAGGCTGATTTGTTATTAGCATTTCCCGCCCTCATGTCTTACACGATGCATCACGTGATGTTTTGAACAGAGAGATCTATTAGCTCAGGTTGACGGACGATAGCACAGCTGTGATGCTCCACCCCTAAATGCAAATGCGAGCTTCTCTTTCAAACGCAATCCTGCACTGACAATCCCTGCCTGTACTGTTTTTCTTTGATTATAATCTGTTTTATTTCACTCTTCCAAATCCCTGCTGTCAGTTTTACTTGTCTGATCTCTTCATTAATTACTCAAGTGATGATAAAACACAATGCATAACTGACATTCAAACCTATGGTGTTTTTGCTTTTTATCTATAAATTTATAATTTTTTTCTTATACTACCCTGTCACACTACTGATTAGTTTATATATGAGCTGGATTTTAAGGAAGTTAAACTAATCAACCTGATTTTAACCCATTATTATTATCATTTTTATTCAATTGCTCCGAGAATGCAGTTTTGCTTAAAAATGATCATTTTGATTCATACACATTCACATTTCATACAAACTTGCATCATTCTTTTGCTTGTATAAAGCAGCTTTGCGACAATGACAATTATTAAAAGCGCCATACAAATAAAATTGAATTGACTTACGTTATTTTAACATAACGCCCGAGGTATTTATTCCTCTAATTTCACATTTCAATTATTTCTAGTGTTAATGAGCATCATCAACAGTTCTGCTGCAAAAACAAACTACCACCACTCTGGTTCTAGTCTAGGACTGATTTGGGTTTATCTGCACATAATGATCTCTTATAACTAAATTATTAATGATAATGTACATACATGTTTAGTTTTGAGGCAGATGTGTAGGTATCAGATCTCTATATGGAAGCCCTAAACCGCAAGTCCATATGAAGTGATAAAGTGCTGAAATGCTAGTTCATTTTAAAATATAAGTCCACCTGCCCGCCCAGGTCTCTGCGTCCGCCTGCTCCCCCCATGTCTCTGCGTCTGTCTGCCCGTCTCCGTGTGTCCAATTGTGTCCGTATGTCCATGCATTTGTATTTTGTGAAACATTTTGAAAGATTTGAAAGCTGTTAATTTTCTTCTCCTGTGTGTGGGATCGATGCCAAATCTGACTCTCTTTCGTTACCTCACTCTCTCCCAAAACTCAGATGGTCAGTGCGTGAAGAGCTCGGACCTCCATGTAGCCGGACATCTGCTGCTCGCCCGCTGCTCACCTGTAGTGATGGAGAGTACGGATCAGGTCAGGTGAAGGACAGAGCGCTGTTCAGTCACAACTCTGTAAATAATTCAAGTCTTAAGTCAGGGTAGGACAGAGTGTGTTTGGTTTTACACTAAATGGTGTGAGAAAGATTAACTGCTTGTTTTATTCCTAACAGTCAGACCAGAGTAAAGCAGATTCATCATTAGATCTGTTATAAAAGACCTGTCAAAAAAGGTGACGCGTGTGCACACAGTGGGATTTAGCCAGGACACTGTTCACTTCTCCTAATCTAAACTTCCAGTATAAATGGAAAAGTTGGCTTCTGGACAGCTTATATTATTATCCTTTAAAATTCCTCCCCAATCTAAGCATAAAGGTGTGTAACGCACACACACACCATTGAGAAAACAAAACAAACAAAGGAGAGGTAGACAAATCGACAGATACATAGCACTATAAAAAAAAAAAAACAGAATATGTAAAACATCATGATTTACATGATTTACGCACACATTTTCATCATCAAATTTCATACTGAATAAACTGTTTCAAGTTTGCTAAATCATAAAATACTCAAGATACCCATGACACCTTTATCTCTTGTCTCTCGTTGTCAAAACAAGATCTCACCCAAAAATGAGCGCTGCAGTCAAAGCTAAATCTGGTCAATCACACTGAATTATTTCTTTTTGGCTGTGCAGTGCATATTTGAATCTTTATTTACATTTATTCACTTAGCTGACACCTTATAACTGATTGAGGAAGCAAATTTAAGTAAATAGGGGAGCAAGTGGCAAACTGCCATTGTCCCAGTGTCAATCATTATATGGTACATAACCAGCATTGCACCATGGGAAATTGTGCCAACTGTCACCTTCTTAACCCCACACAATAAAGTAACGTAAGCATGCTGACGGCTATGGTGTACGATGTACGCAAACACGATTCGAATGGAATTCACAGGTTTAGATTTTGGCTTACGCTACGTTTAGACCACCCACAACACCAAAACCAAAATAAACAAGGGAGACACGAGAGCTGGCAATAGAAGGCTGAATGTACAGTACAGGATAACTTTACGGGTACACCAAGAGACAAATTCCACATATGATATGCAATCTGTGTAGAATGAATATGTCTGGGTGTGTGTATATTTGGTGCTCAATGAACAAATTTCCAATGTTAACGTCTAGGTGTATGGTGAACACTCATTCCCTCTTAATACATGATGGATCTTTTCACATGTACATGTCAATTACCAAGTCAAGGTTGTAGCTGGTATGTTGTTAACCTCTATGCTGAATTTGTATTCAATCACTTGGTAGACGCTCATTCCCTCCCCCCATTGAGAGACATACAAAACTGACGTTACTTCATATTGCATTATTGGACTGTGCCGCCATTCTGTTAGCGTTCACGTGCTACAAATACACAGCACGAAGTTGCCATTTTATTGTAAATTTTAGAAAACGTCACGCTTAAAAGCAAGTCAAGTACAAAGGAGTCGTCAAGTGACAAACTCTAGAGGACTCTTATGTGGACAGAATAACTCTCAATGAGAACAGTGTGGCGTAATGACCTGGACATGTTGCCTTCTGTTATGTTACCAGATATCATCATATTCTACGCATGGTTCGAGTACCTACTACCTATTAGCAATATACTGTAAGCATGTAAGCATAGGCTCACTAGCTACTTTATTAACACAACTTCCACATCCGCTCATTCATGGTATGATCCGCTATGATCAGCCAATCAGCTAGCAGGAGAACACTGCGTCTTCAAATCTTCAAGATCAGGGTCACGTTTCACACATCAACCATCCAAATGAGGATCCTGTGACTCTGAATGTGGGATGGTTGCTGGTGCCAGACAGGTTTCAGAAAGTGCTGATCTAGGACTTTCACACCAAAACAGTCTCTAGAGTTTGTACAGAATGGTGTGAAAAACAAGACGAAGAAAGAACATCCAGTAAGAGACAGTCCTGCTGGAGAAAAATGTATTTTTTGAAGATGCAGGTCAGAAGAAAATGGTCAGACTGGTGTTTGAACTGCAGTACTAAAAACTCTTTACAACCATGGTAAGTCAAAAGAGCATTTTAGAAAGCACAACAGGTGAGTGAGTGGGCTGCAACAAGAGAAGAACACAGTGTACTCCCACTCTTGGGCACAGACCAAACCATTTCAAACTGCTTTGACTGCGATCATGAAATTTTAACACATCACACAAAGATAACCTGAGTAAATACAAAATTCAGTTTTTAAAATGATAAGGGAAATACTAAGGGGAAAAAAAACCTATCCAAACCTACCTGGCCCTACGTGAACAAGTGACAGTTAAACATGGTGGTGGTAGTGTGGGGCTGCTCTGTAGATTCAGGACCTTGACGACTTGCCATAATTAATGAGACGATGAAATAAAAAAAATCCAGAAGGAGAATGTCTGTGACCTCATGCTCAAGCGCACTTTGAGTTACACACTGCTGGGTTATGCAGCATGACAATGATCCAATTGCATCAGCAAGTCCACTTCTGAATGGGCCAAATTAAATAAATTAATTTACATAAACAAAGAAAACTCAAACACTGTATCGTCACATCAAATCACCAAGCCTCGTATTCTCAAAGAGATCAGCAGCATGCAGTACAATAAGTAATAGCCACTTTTCCAGCCTGATCGCTCTTAAAAATGCCACAGATGAAACCAGTCAACCGTATCGGAATGAAAATGAACAAGTGAAAGACAATTCTATTACCATATTATCAGTATAAGTGATTCTTATACCCTCCTAAGCATTCCTTCTTGCCTTTGAGGCCATACTTTTCATTTCGAAAACAGCAAAGTCATCTGAAATGAGTCATGCACCATTGGAAAGCTTTGCCTTTTTTTTCCTCATAACAAGGAGACAAGAGCTTGCATTGAACACACTGCAATTAAAAACCCAAGTAAGGGAAAAGTGAACATCTGGCACCGATGTCTAATAAAGTGGAAAAAAAATAATTTGAGAAGTTTGCCTAATGGATTCTTGGCAGATGTTTCCAAAGCACTTCGGGTGCATTAATCTGGAGTCTGCAGTCATGTGGTCGAGCCATAATACAAGTATATTTCAAACAAGTTGATGTTTTGGCTGGAAGGATGGCTTAGCTCCGAATTATGGTACAGGGCAAAATGTAATTAAATAACAAGGATTCAATTACAGAAGTTGGTACTGGGTGTGAACAGACAAAAGGAAAGGGAATTAAGTCGCGGTATCATTACGAGGCCAATGTTGAGCTGTAATCCTTGACGTCTTGGATTGAATTCGATTTTTACCCAAGTCTACAAATCATTTGTGACACAGATTCTACAGGTAAACACTGAATAAATCTTGATAAATGAATGTAATCAAAAATTCATTTATACTGAGTGGTTTACGTCATGAGGTGGAATTTCTTGGTAGTGGTAGCTTAAACAGCAGTGGTTCTGATCTAATTTAAAGGGAGCCAATTATTCCACCTTTAATTTCGGATCATTTTGGTGGCTCAGTGGTAGGTTCCTCACCGTCATGCAAAAGGCCCGGGTTCGATGCCCAGCCAATGGCCAAATCCCAGCCAGTGGATTCAGTGCCGGTCCAAAGTCCGGATATCTCGGATCGGAAGAACCTCTGTGGCGACCCCTCAATGACGGAGCAGCCAAAAGTCCAACAACAACAAGTTTTGCATCATTTCGACAGACATTTTGGTCACGTAGTGTACAGTAGGTCTCTACTGCGTATTTTCTTGCAAAAAAAATAAAAAGAAAAAGAGAGAAAGCGCAGACCTCTTCCATTTCATTTTTCCTTGCATTTTCCTCTTAAAAAAAAAATAAAAAATCATGGCTGGGGTTTGTGATGTTTACAGAGACGATAGGGGGGGTAAATTGTTAAAGACCCTTCTCAAGCTCAGTTCCACCCAGGAGTCGCTGTTTTATTTGATTATCGCAAACTTGTGTTGCGAGTTGAGCATTTTACAATGAAGTCAAGCAAAGAGACAGTTAACATCAAGATGACAAAAAAGAGACAAAACCGTGCTGAATTCGCACATAAAGATACCAACTCAATTTAGGTCGATGAGACTGCAGAAGCTTCATTTACTGTGGAATGCATTATTGCACAGAATGAGGGTTGTGGAATTTGGAGCTGATTAACATTACTTACATTGTACTCGCTTTCCAGGCGCCAAACTGTAATTCTGATTCTGAACTGTTCCTTTAAGATTAGTACCTGGTCAGGATGTACCACAGGATTTGTGCTTGTCCATGATCATTTCTTGCTATTAATAGTAAATAATTTCACCTAGCTAGACAAGTAAGCAAGGACACATTTTTAATAAAGCAAACAAGAACTTCTGCACATCGTTACAGACACTGGCATGTGACACTGTTTAAACTGTTAAATAATACTACCAAAGATGTTTAAAGAGAGCAAGCAGATTTGCTAGTCTGCTAATACAGTAGCTGCTCAATATAGGCTGTGAGAGGATGTGGGTTGGGAGTAGCTCATTTACATATCCCCTGAACAGGCACCTTTCTAAAACTTGATCACCTTTCTGACCAAGCGGTTGAAACAGAGGGAATTTGGGATACAAAATAAAACATTATGTCTGGGATATTTGAGGAAATTGAGTGTTAATAGACAAACTTGGGGGCACCTCTGTGCACCACAAATGATGCATTTTCATAAATTGTACAGTTAGGTTTTTCTTATTTTCTTATATTTTTCTTATATCTTCCTATAGTGTATATTTTGTATTATACAGATATTTTATATTTTATTTTATTCTTTCTTAGTAGTTAAATTTACTTAAAAAAACCCCACATATTAAAGAGATTTAGACACCAGATCTTCTGTCTATCTTGGTTGCTATGAATGATTCCAGCTCGTATCACCCACATCTGACTAATATCTTTTTTTTTTTTTTCCCCAAAAGTTTCAGCAAGTATTGAGAAAAGACATTTAACAAAATAAACCTGTGGGCCAAACAGAGGATTACTGCCTCCCAAGTGATATGATCTCTGACATGAATGAATGCAGAACATTCGGAAAATCCTATTAACCATCCACCACTAATCTGATCCACTTAACACACGCTCATCCCTCAAGCCAAAGAGGATATTTATAAAACTGCTGTTTGAAAATATGTTTAAGAGATTGATCTGAGAATAATCCACGAAAAACAGTTCAAATGTAAACTTGCATGTGCAAAACAGATCCATGGTTCATGGATCCATGGAAAAGTCTCTTTTCCTTTGTGAGGTCATTCACAAATCTAGGGCGGTTTAAAGGCTCATGCTGTTCACTCATTCTTTCTAAAACTTAAAAATTAAAGGCTCAAGCACAAACAAGCGGCCTCAAACTGAATATGAACCTAAAGCATTTAAGGGTATTTGTGCAATAAACGTGCTACTCATGAGAATCCTGTTGGTTCAGAAGAAGTAAGACAAGCCCCCGCTTGCATGTGAATGACAGAACTGATGATGAGTGACTGCAATTTTATAAATTAATTATACTGTTAAGTTCACAGTTGTTTAATTCAATCTCAGGCATGAATTACTTTGATGAAAAACAAAACAAAAAAAACATATTAAGCCCCTGAGTGGTTGTGCTAAAATGCTCCATCTATCCTCTGAAGATCGCTAGTTCGATTCCCGGGTGATGCTGCAGCCAAGGCCCTGGAGAGAGCTGATTGGCCGAGGGGTGGGATGGGAGGCACTTGTCACTCTCGCATCAATCACGGCTCTACAGACAATCATAGCCCCCTAGTGACAGGTGGAATTGAAGACGACTGAATTAGGGGCGAATATTAAGAACGCCAAATCCAGACTTCTAAATTAAAATATGCCAGTTTGGACCATTTGGACATTCAAACCTTCCTCCTAAGAGCAACTTATTAACCACTTTCCACTTTTATTTGTGAATATAATAAGATGCAGAGCTGGGCGATATGATCATATAATATCAATATTGTGATACAATTATGTCACAATATCCTCTTCTAAGATATCAATGAAATTAAATTTTATTTGTACAGCACTTTTAAAAAAGGGTCTTTGTCGCAAAGTGAATATGGAGTCCAGTTTGTTATTGGAGGCTCTGGTAGACTGTAGAATATTCTGGTCCTGACTATGGTGCCATTACAAATATACACACACACACACACACGAAATAATTAAGTAACAACAACAACAACTACCATCAGTTGTTCATTTTAAGACACAAAGGTCAGCTATTATGGAATAGTTCTTGCAAGAACATGATTGTCTAGTGCATCTGCAAAACCCATAAAGCACCATGATGAACCGGACTCTCATGAAGACCATCCCAGTAAAGAAAGACCAAACCTGACCTCTGCTGCAGAGAAGCTCATTTAGAGTTATCAGACTCAAAAATCACCAATACTATTTATGTCACATTTAAATTTTTTCCATCCACTGACTGTTCAAATATCAATATTACATCACTTTACAATATCGCCATATTTAAGAAGTTTGCATAATATGGCATCACAACAGTTAAATTGTTCTGGATTTGTTTCCAAAAACAGACAAATGTTTCTCATTTCTTTTGTTCTAGCCATCAAGCAAATCTCGAAATAAACCAAGATGACGTCAATTGTGTCTCCTTCTCTAATCACTGCCGAGGGACTTTCCTGTGCATTTTATTCCATCGTTATGTTTTAACAAAAAGATCTCGGCTTAGAAGAATGAAAACATCACTTTAGAAACCTGAATCAATAAATAAGCTATTGTGCTCACTATGTGGCAGCCCACCCAGGTTCATGCTTTCCATACTCGAATACAAAAGCAGTTTGATCGACGCCGGTCTCGCTGTTGGTTACTTGTGGCGAAATCGAATGATGCGGAGAACAAAAGACGTGGTTTTTTCGAGAGCCATTTTCCTCTGGAAGTCGACTCGTCGCAGCACTGGGACGCATGCCATGGCTTCCTGTTTATTGCACTTCACTCATCAGGACATAATGTGACCCTACAATCACTGGCCAAACACAGGTGAACAAAAGTTATGACGTGGAGGCGCGCATATCTGACTCATGACAAATTCCTGTTGATAACCATCTGCATTTTCACATGTTGACAACATAATGATGAGCTAGTGGCTGTGAAAGGTAGGAGCGCCATTTAAAAGGCAAACTGCAAAGGACGTTAGCTTGCGTAAAGGAAAAAACATTTGCTGTATTCTTATGCCATCATGAACCACCCACAAATAATTTGCACAACGCTGCAATGTTTATTTTTTATTTTCTAACTTTATTTTATCATCGGCTTTTTAATGGACGCTGTACAGGATAAAATGGCGGAATGTCAAATTATAAAATCCCATTTTAATTTATAATCCCATTTCATAATTTCACATTCCGCCAATTTATCCTGTATGGTCAAAGAAATTCTTTGGGATTTTCAGGACGTTTGTCAATGTTTGGTACAGCGTCCATTAAAAAGCTGATGATAAAATAAAGTGAGAAAATAAAAAATAAACATTGCAGCGTTGTGCAAATTATTTGTGGGTGGTTCATGATGACTATAATAGACCATAAACAACTTTGTAGGAATTTGCTGTATTCTTATGCCAAGAATTGTTACAGTTTTGCTCGCATGGTTCGAGTACGAACTGCTATAAACACCATGTGCGGCCTTACAATGACGTGCTAGCATGGAGTCACTCCTAATCAATGCAGAGCTAGGTAAGGAGTCTGGATGGCTTCAGTTCAAAATGACATTTAGTGCACTATATACATATATACTATATACAGTGTAATAAGACTTTATTTCCACCAACATGTAGTGCACTCAAATATGTAAAATGCAATGATTTGAAGATAGTTTATAGGTGCTAATTTTAATACTAGCTGAAAAACTGAAAACGCAATTTTGATGGTCCATGATCAAAACACTTAGCCTTGATAAACTGACCAATCGTTGCATGACCGGAATCAGTTTTTAGCCCAATTTAGCCCAACAGTCGATGGAATACAACCGATTCCTTCCAAGCAGTCAAAAGAAAATCACTCACTGTCGCCAAGAGATTGCGAATCCTGCTAAAGCCATTTGTACCCGACGGCCAAAGGTAGAAATTTGCTGTGCCTAAAGGGGTGAGGGAGTAGGGTAATTGGGGTGAGAGTGTGCACGGCTCCAGGCCCTTCGAGACCCTGTATACAGAAGCGGGACAGACGATGAGACAAGATTATAAACCTTCAGATGTTAAATTCTCCAAAGTTGACACATTTTGTAAAAAAAGTGCCATAGTATCAGCAGAAAATGCAAAGTGCCTTCATCTTCCGTGTTTTGCCTACTTCTAATTTTGAGTCTGTGCTTGGCTGGTGCAATAATACTGTAAAAACTGTAAGAAATATAGCTGCTTGAGACAAATCGGAAAATAAACATTAGCGCTGTTGAGTCGAACAGAATTGAATATTCGCAATACTTAAAACTGAATCGAATAAAAAGTCCATCTGCGATTAATAACGCTGTTATGTAACAATGTGCATGCTATTTAAAATATAATTATTATATCACAATTATTAAAAATTTTAAATTAAGTAAAAACAAAAATCAGAATCATGTCACATTGGTAACGGTCAGTCAGACTGAAGAAAAAAAAAATCTAAAATTTATATTGGGATATATGCAAATGTAAATGGTGTCTATTTAGTCGTAAGAGATTTGTGAGATATTTATAACATTTTATAGCCAATGTGAGTTTTTGGAAATTTGTGTTCGCTGAACATTTTAATTTGGTTTGGCTTATGCCATTATTACTAGTAGATTGTTAAATGATGCAAAAACAAACCAAGAATTAAACAATAAAATAATTTTTCTAATGTGAATATCACTTACACCATGTAGTGGTATTGGCACGTGTATGTGTGTGTGTGTGTGTGTGTGTGTGTGTGTATGTGTATGTGTATGTGTGTACTGTATGTGTGTGTGTGTGTGTGTACTGTATGTGTGTGTGTGTGTGTGTGTGTGTGTGTGTGTGTGTGTGTGTGTACTGTATGTATATGTGTGTGTGTGTGTGTGTGTGTGTGTGTGTGTGTGTGTGTATGTATGGTTAAATCATGTCAGTGCAGAAGGTGAATTCAGGTACAGAGCATTCAGGTACAAGTTGACACTCATCATATCATTATGACAGAACATTGAAATAAGCAGCAGATTAATGTTTCCTGTCAGACTGGGTTTAATTAATCCATATACATGTGGCTGAGAAGACAAGAGACATAACATAGCGTTAAGCCCTGACACATAAGTAATCCGACTGCATTCTGTCTCAGTTGGATTTCATATCCGTATACAATTAACATAGACAGAGGGAATAAGTTTGCCTAATTATACATGTTTCCTAGTCGGTGCAGAAGCCAATTTCAAGTCTACAAAAAGTGCTTGTAAAGAGCAACACTGTCAGCCAGACAGGCATTAACAAGGCTATTTAAAGCAAAGAGCGGATGTATAAAGCAGATCTATAAGCCACATGTGGTGACATTTCCACTGGATGACTGTTCAACCGATCGACAACGCCTGAACTAAATAGTAGACAGAGGGGATTTTTAAAAGCTTTAGCCATTTTAATATGCAGGGATAATTATTGCCACCATGAGTTCTACCTTAGCATGACCTGTAGTCAAGCCACACACTCATTAACACTCGTTTAGGAAGAAATGAGAGGGGTCAGTGGATCTACAAGCGTGCTTCAGGGAATTGGGAGGAAACGGACGCTCCTACAGGAAACCCTGAGATCATGTGAAACCTGAGTATAGAATCGAACCTTGAATCCTGGAGATGTAACGCACCAGCATGCCTCGCTGCACCAACGAGACATGAGATGATAGAATTAAACAAACAAATACTAATGTGTGCCATCAAAACTTCTACTGCTGTCTGACGAATTAAATGCACAATTATTTCACGCTTAGCAATTTATTGGTACAAAAAAAAAAAAAAGACTAAACACTAATATTTCATTCGACTCATTCAGGGTTGACTATGGTGCGCAACATGGTGGTCAACCTGGTCGTTCAGTACATTTAGGTCATCAGCTGACTTAAGGTTATTGCCACATAACATTGTTGAGCCTGGACCTGAGCAACTGAAGCAACCCCTGATCATAACACTGCCTCCAGAAACTTGAACACTTGCCACTATGCATGATGGGAGCATCGCTCCTTACCCTGGTATACGGTCAATCTTGACTCATCAGGAAACATAATCTTTTTACATTGAGTCAACGTGAATCCCTAGCAAACGTACAGTAAGACTACCAAGTGAGATCCTTATAGCCACAGAGGTGTTTAATTCTAATCCTGTGGTCTGGATTAGGGTCTTGTCCAACTTGTCCTTGTCGTAAAAATGTCGCATTAAAAGCGCATCAATACGCGTCTGATCTAGGACTACGTATGAAAGTGTTTCAGATCAGACCTGAAAAATTGTGCTGGTAATGTGAACACAGGTTTAATATGTTATAATTTTATATTTATATTATTATATTTAATTATATATTAAAGATTATAATTATATAATAATAATGCATTAGACAATTCTTAACCCCATTCCAGTAACTTCAGCAATCTGCAGGACTAGAAACAGCCAGGCAGTGTGTTTTTTGGTTCATGCCCAAGCCACATGCGCCAGTACTCTCTGGACTATTAAGTAAGTGTGCTTCCTGGTAGTTAGACTTCCCCTTGCAAACTTCACAAGCTAGTACTGCTGCTGGTTAGTGTAGAAGACGGGACAGCATGTTTGTTCGTTTTTAAATAGAAATACCATGATATTCCAAAGAAAAGCAAAATTTGTCGCACTTGTTTTTTGAGTAATGATATTCAAGACAACGGAATTCTGTCCTGTGCCTATAAAATGCTTTAAAAACATCAGAAAACAGTAATTAGACCAGAAACAACAGTCCATTGCTTTACTCCGGTTCATACACCATACTGTGTAAAGAGAATCCTTTCGCCCAATCCCAAACCCAGATATCTCAAAATAGAAACACACACGGGAAGTCCCCACCCACAAACTCCAACACTGAGAAAACTGGAGCTTCTGTATTTATGGCTCGAGGCTGAGAACGTCAAATTGCTGACATCGACCAATAAGTTGAAGTCAGAATAATTGAAAGTGCTGAACAGATCTTGTTTTGAGAGTGAGTGCTTTTTTTCAATTAGCACAAAGCAATCAGACATCAGTAAAGGCCCCATTGAAGCCGCAGCAAATATTCCCCACTGGACCAGCCTCGTGGAAACGCACAATCCATAACAGTCCACCAGAAATTCAATTCCAGCTCATCATTAGGACTGCTGTGTCTGAACCAGAGTTGAGTCTGTGGTTTGAATCATGTGTGTGGAGACAATAATGAACAAGTCCTGCTAGTAGTCCAGTGATAGTAGATCAATTAACTCATTAAAATCTACTTAGTCGCTACGTAATAAAGTTAAATAATAATAATGTTGAGAAGAAGAAGATGAAGAGGAACACACAAGCATAGACTATGTTAACTTTACAAGCCACATTGCTCAATTATGATTTTTTATTTTGCTCGGATAGGATTTGCACGTCACGTCAGGTCACATTCATAAAATAAATGACGTTTATCTGACCCTAATGTGGACCTGTCTGTCCTCTGAAAGAGCATGCATGCAAACGTCGATACATCTTTTTTTCCATTCCTAACAATGCATGTGATTTCAGAAATTAATTTTTCATGGTTAGGATTTTGCTCTGAAGGACGGCGAGCGATTAGTCGGCTCTATTTGTTGAGGAGGAAGAAAGCCAGATGCCTCAGGCTGGCTGTTTTAGCACCTATTGCTAGCACTGGTAACCCCTGTGCTGCTGGTGCAGACGGACATCAACAAGCACTTCACACATGCACGGAGGCCAAAAAAAAAAAAAGTCAAATAATTCCGATCTGCACATTCTCATTTAAGTCACACTCTCCCGGATATGTATCTGATGTAGGACCGCATACGAAAGTAACTCTCTGAAAAATACCAGTTTTGTGTGTACAGACAGCCCTAAAAAAAACTGTTTTTTTTTTTTCATCGTCGAGTGACATTATCTCATCCGTGACTTCAGTGAAAATTTCGGATTCAGAACCCGACACAGACTGATTCATGTTCTACATAGTTCTTACAAGTTCATAGAAATTTCTGTTCAATTAGAACCAAATATTTTGGTTGATGATTGTCATTTTTATACAGTTGCTGTAATTTGAATTTATTTTGGGCTACCAAAAACTGAAGCGTGCCTGTCCGAAGGGCTACCAGGAATTTTGAAATGTTGCGAGCCCTGAAACAGATAGATATGCATGACATTAGGGTTAAAATAAATAAATAAATATGTCACTTCAGGCTAGTCATGAAGAACTTTTCATATATAAAAAACAACACATTTTATTTTGGTGACTTTTACGGAAATAAATCACAAAATATTACAAGCAAGCAAAAAAAAAAAATTAAGTAAATGAAAGAAAAATTTAAAGTAAATGAAAGAAAAATTTAAAAATATGTTTCAAAAAATTAAAATATAAAATTATAAAATATGTATTTGTTTATTAGACTAAAATAACCACATAAACACAAACACAACAACAAATTTAGTAAACTAAAACTAATAATTAATTAATTAAGTAAATAAATAAGTACAAATCATAATCCTGGTCAAAGGTTTGAGTCGGTCTTGTGCTTATTTTGTAAAGCATTCCGGGTTTAAACGGATGTATTGACTTGAAAATAAGCGACACTGCAGCAGTGTGTGGAAGTCACCGCTACGGATTTATTCTGTTTTTCGTACAAATGTTTCCCTTCTGTGAGGAAACGAATGCAAATCTCCTTTAAGAAATGTGAAAGTCAGAAATCGGGTCCAGCTCGGCAGCACCGCGCTGCCACGGCTCGGCCTGGACGCATTTCAAGGTCAGCCTCTGTGTCTACCATCTACCAAGCCATCAATTATTGAGCTTGGGGCAGGTCACAGCCTCTAGTGAAAATCTCTCTCTCTCTCTCTCTCTCTCTCTCTCTCGCTCGCTCCCATTCTCACTCTCTCCATCAGTGTCGATTCCATTTCTCTTCTCTCGGCTGATTTCGGCGTGCTTGTCACGGCAGAAATAGCTCTGCTAAATGGCTCTGATAGAGGCAGAGCTCAGATGTGACTAAAAGACAAGTGGAAAAAAAGACAGTATGGCGTGGGGATTGGGAACAGAAGGTTGTACGTTGTGGTAATAAATGAGGAACTGTACACCTCCTTATTAAGGGAGGCTTGTACACCCTACACAGTGTCCCACATGGAGTGCAGAAGAATTGAGTGCATCAGCCACATGTCACAACTATGAAGTAGCCTACTTTTTTTAAAATGGATTTAAAATTATGTTTTTTTAATAGCCACCGTCTCTAAACGTTTTACAGAAAGTATCAACAATTTCATAGTTTAAAAACTAAAGTTCTGATCCACACATTGATGCCCAAAGAACCTCTAAAGAGGAAAAAGAAATAATCAAATGCAGTCTCTTCATTAGGTATTGAAAAAACGCAGCGTGGTGAGAAACCACAAAGCCGTCTATCCTAATGACTTTCTGATGCTCTTAAAACTTTTGTTTCATCGCTGACTGTTACAACGCTCCGACACTGGAGACCAAAATGTTCAACGAAAACATTTAATCTTCTTACACAAAACGTCATTATACTGTATCAGCGATCAGATAGAAGCTTCTTTTTTTTTTATTTAAAAGTGCCTGCTACACAACGCCCCATTACAGTGCATTAATATAAACTCTGATTTCCCTCTCAGAGCTACAGGGGATAAAGAATACAACAAATATCTTGGGTTTAAAAATAGACAAAGCCTGAAATAAACTGTTTTGGAAAAAAGAAAATGTTTTGAAATTTTTGGAATAAATTATTGAAGATAAACTTGAGTTACAGTATGGATGTGACGTGTCGGAATCGGCCCTACTTTATATAAAACCAACTGAAAAAAAAAAAAGTTGCAAATTTCTTCTTTTTTTTTTTTTGGTAGTCAAACACACTAAAGCACAAAAATGTGCATTTCCAGATATGCATTTCCCTCCGTATATGATATTTTTTTTTTTTTACAATGAGTAAAATCTTATTTAATTGTATACAGAACACTGATTCGCTCAACCTCTCCCTCACACACACAGACCCATCTTTGCATAGCCTCACCTCTGCTCGCACACACATCGGCTGTGCTCGTGAAACGCTCCCGAGCATACGGCAGTTGAGGCGAGTGCTGTTGAGTGCTCGGTTTACTGAAAGTATTCTAGAACAGCAGCAATCAGTTTTGTGAGAGAGATCTCTGTGAAAATAAAGATGGCCAAAGTGGAAAGTGTTCGTTATATCGTAGGAATATGAGAAGTCGACTCAATCCGGTGTTCATGAAAGGAATCACAGACGCCTTAACCCTAAACAGACTCAAACAAGTGATTAGCAAGCATGTAAGCAGCCTGGCAAGTAAGGACAGCTTAGCCAAAGTTAGATTACGGCTGCGCTGTCGAGGTTACCAGCAGATGCGAAACAAACTTTATTGGTTAATTCATTCATTCATTTATAGATGGGGCACACACAAACTATGGGCAATTTGGGAACGCCAAACAGCCTAACCTGCATGTCTTTGAACTGTTGCTTTATTCGTCACATATACATTAAAGCACAGTGAAATTCTTTCTTTGCATATCCCAGCGTAACTGGGGTCAGAGTGCAGGTCAGCCATGGTACAGCGCCCCTGGAGCAGATGGGTTAAGGCTTTGCTCAAGGGCCCAACAGTGGTGTACTAACAGGAGTGGCCAAAGGCTTCAGTATCACTTCAGATTGTCAAATTGTACAGTCTTGAAAAGAGCGATGAACAACTGTATTTAAGATGTATTTCATAATTCCATCTTAAGCAATAATGCGACTCCCTTTATGTTATGTCATTTCTGACTTGGGTGTGGTCGATAAACAAACTGGAAACTGGGTGAGAGAGAAAGGTATGTTCATTACTTAAGTGTTCAGGAAATTCTCTCTAGTTTGCATTTGTTTTGGCAACCTGGTGGAGCAGGGGCTCGAATCAGCGATCTCCCGACCAGTAGCTCAGTGCCTTAACCATCTGAGCTCAAAGCCCACTGCCCCTAAAAGTTCAAATCAGTATAAACAAATGTATTTGCCTAGTATTTTTAGTCCAGCAGCCTGGTCTGGGAAAACCCTCTGAACTACTTGTACGCCTTCTTTTCTCCCCCCATGGTAAGGTTGACCTTTGGATGGAATTGCCTTCCTACAACCTTCATAACTTGTAGAAAGACACACATTTTGATTTGGGTAACAAAAAAAATGTTCTGTATGATAAAAAATAAATAAAAAAAAAAGATTAAACCCTGCACGAACGCTCTCCGAGTCACACGCAGGTGATGATCGATCACTGATCCAATCTGAGAAATCAGCCGAGACGGACGTGCTCTCCTTCCTCCGTTCCCTCTGCTGCAACTCCACACCACTGATCCATTTATACTGCAAGGAACAGGATCCGTACAGAACCATAGTGTGTAAAGCAACATAACGGCACCCTTCACCTCACCGCACAAACACGCAACGTCAGGATTATTCCGTTACACTCCCCAGTGACAGAGCTGTTATCATCTCCGGGACTGGAGTAATGAAGCACTGGAAGATCACGGCTAAATTTGGCTCTCTCTCTCTCTCTCTTTCTTGAGCTACCTCCTCCAGCAGACACACAGCACCTGTGAACATCACTGCTTGAAATAAATTGCAGCATCATCAGGAACACTGCAGCTGACAGAACACGGTGTACAATATAAAAAATATATATATATACCAATGATCTTTTATTGCCTTTAAATCTGACTGCATCTGAAAGCCATGTCATGACTTTGGGGCTGAATTTATGTTTATGTTTAAGGACATAATGCGATATTACACTGCCTGGACGAATAAATAAGTTGCCGTTTCAGAAGGGTCATATTTTATAGGGCTGCATCAAGCAAAAAAAAAAAAAGGAAATTTGAAGTTACTGGGACGGGGTTAAGAACGCTTTAATATATTATCAAAAACTGGAAAGATCCAAGCAGCAACTTCAGTGTTCATTTAAATACATGGCGCAGTTGCATCTTTAAAAAAAAAAAAAAAAATGAATGAAAATATTGAAAATAAGAGCATTTCCAGACACACACAGACACACACAGACACACACAGACACACACAGACACACACACCAGTGAAACGAAAACTCACAGGATTGAGACTAAACAGCTGTGGCCATAAGAAAACTACTTCAAAAAAAGGCTTCAATTTGCTAGAGAGCATAAAGACCAAACTTTGGAACAATGGAAAAGGGTCATGTGGTCTGATGAGTTCAGATTCTCCCTTTTCCAGAGTGATGGGCGTGTCGGGGTAAGAAGGGAAGTGCATGAAGTGCACTCTGTACAAGCCTCTGGAGGCAGAGTTATGTTTATGTTTTACCTTTAGTTGGTCAGGTCTAGACTCATCAACATTATGTGGTAAAAAAAAATGAAGTCAGCTGACGACCTGAATGTAATGAATGATCACATCTATGGAGTTTTTCTCCCTGATGGCACGTGCAGATTACTGTGAAAGAATGCCTTTGGGAGCATAATTAATCATTTTCACAAATGAACTCAAAAGGCGATGAATGAAATCTTACAACAAGAGTGAGGGGGGAAAAAAAAATAAAATCATACATATATCTACCTACTGCAAAAGGGTAAGAGAAAAAAGGATATGCTATGAAATGTGGGCACAATACCATAACCTAGCATTTAAAACGTGCCACATCTCAGCGTTTTCATTTTCAATTGTTTCACGAGAGAGAGAGCGCGAGAGTGTGAACTGCTGACTCTTCTCCTTCCTCTATAGAAAATTAGAACAGGAAGTGCTGAACCTCACACACTTCCAATCCTCCTCTAACAATGGAGCACCTTGAACTGCAGAAGCATCACGAGGCGGTCAGCGCGTGATCCGAGCCAATACGGTTCAGGATTTTGTAGTTCAGCGCGAGTACGTTTATTAATTCAGTTGATTAGAATAAATGGAGGAGTAGCGAAAGGTTTCAATATCTTGAAAAGACAGATAAACAACTGCATTTAATATGAAAAGCATAATTCCATCCGAAGCGATAATGGTGCGGTGTGATAAAAGGTGTAGTCAGTAAACGCAGCTGGAAACTGATGCCCAGTTTATTAGGGATGAGGATCACCAGGAACCAGCTGATATACCGAGATATGTTTGGATATGGTAGGTTCATTTCTTACAGTATGTATTCAGGAAATTCTGCATCGGTTTACAAACTCATACAAGTCCAATTCATATGAAAAGTGAAAGGAAAAGAAATGTAATTCCTCGTAACAAATAAACGAAAATAAAATCCTTAGTCTTAACGAAAGTGCTCACTGATCAAAGCAAGCTTTGGCACTCCTACGGTAATTAGCATTAGCCTTAGCATGAGTGAAGGTCGATACAATCAGGGTGTTGTTTTGCAGCTGCACTGTCTTACTGTAGCATAAGAACGACTGAATGCACATGATCGCTATCTAATCAAACTGTAATCAGACTGTATGATGACCTTGCCAGATATATTCAGCTCTCTCTCTCAAAAAAGAGAAAAAGTTCATGAAAATTCATTGAATAGTAACCAAATAAAAAATCAAATTTTCAATCGGTTAGGACTGTGGGTTACTGAGTTACTGATCGGAAGGTTGTGGGTTCGAGGCCCAGCACTGGCAAGTTGCCCCTGTTGAGCCCTTGAGCAAGGCCCTTAATCTGCTTCAGGGGTGCTGTACCCCAGCCCTCTAACTGGGATATATGAAAAATGATGACGTGTGACGAATACTAATAATTTTGAACATGTTTTTATTATCTGCGAAGGATTGGCACCTCATCCAGGGTGTTTCCCTCCTTGTGCTCAAAGTCTGCTGGGGTAGGCTCCAGGCCCTCTGCGACTCTGTATACAGAATATTCAGTATAGGAAATGAATGTTTTTATTACTACTACTACTAATGTTATTATTATTATTATTATTATTATTATATTATTACAACTAAAGTCCAAGATACAGGCATGAAACACGACAATAAAGCAAGTTATGGAAATGGATATGCTAAAATAAACCTTCCTACACAATTTTCAGTTCCTCTGTGCACAGCACTCACAGCTCGTAGAAATAGACTTTGTCACCTAAAAAAAAAAGAAAAAAAGAATGGTGCCAGTGTGGTGCCTGCATACAGCTGCTGTAGTCAATGTAATCGATCACATGCCCAGGGCTGGGTTTTAACACTTATCTGCACTGCTGTAATAAACCTCTGGATTCATAAAGGCTAGTGAATAATTAGTCAGCACAGATTTCCTTTCAGTCTCTATAAATCAGCGTGCAAACAACCACATGCGATGTATCAGTTTGCTGAGTCATGTCATGCTTACTTCTGCATGAAAGAAACCCATATCGAGGAGCTCTCGTGTCTAGGGGAATGTGTCGAGACTCTTCTTACGCTAGATAAGAGTTTGGCTTATGAGTGAACCATTTTGGAGCGTCCTGTCGACCGCTGGGTTAACGTTTAACACGGAAAACTTCCCGCACTGTGCTGCAGTCAAACAAGAAAGCAAAGTCTATGCAAAAAACAAAAACAAACAAAAAAAAAAAAAACAGAAAAAGTACAAAATGACTCAAAAAACAGTGTAAATCAAACATCAGGATCATACGATGAGGGCAAACACAGTGACGTGATGCGCTGCAATACAAAAAAAAAAAAAAAAAAGTGAACATGAATCATTGCCATTCTATTAATTATGCATGTAATGTAAGTACATTATTCAAACACTAGAGCTCTAAATCTGCACGACCCATAGAGTTTAACGACGCTTTCACACTGGGGTCCGGGAAACGTTTCCGAGAACGCTTGTTTCTCAGGATTATCCACCGATTACATGGTTTATTCTCCGCACATTTTGGCGACATAATATTGGTAAGAATTAAAAACTTTCTCTCGGATGTATTACAATGCTGGTCGCTATCCATAAAGTCGCCAGTTCCAGCTGTTGTGGTTTTGCTCTGCCAGGTGTGTAAAAATAAAACAAATTAAATCGCAACACACAACACATAATCTGTTCAGAATAAATGGTCTGTGTATGGTATTGCGCAATATCACACTCAAGGCTGTGCTGTTGTGCTGAATATCAGCACAGCTGGAATATCTTTGGTACTCGAGCTATAACCTCGAGTTCTACGGTAGCTGGAGTGCCAAAGATATTCCAGCTGTGCAATATTGCGCACTACCATACAAATCATCACCTATTTCATGATAAATGGTGCTTGTATGGTAGACTGCAATATCACACTCAAGGCAGTGCTGTTGTGCTCAATATCAGCACTGCTGCAATATCTTTGGTACTCCAGCTACAACTCGAAGTACGACTTGAGAGATTTATTCGATTCATGTTAAGAAAATATGCTTTTTGTGATTTCTACATGCGCTTGGCTTCTTTAGCCTGATCTGTTCAGGCACTTCTGATGAATGAATGAAAATATGTATTAGGTATAGCTACAGTCTCAAATAGCCCTTAGGCACTTTTTTTTCTTCCATTGGGCTGACTTAGTTATGTGCGGTGTGAAACCAAGCCAGATCAAACAGCAAACTCAAAACAAAGCAATAGTGTATGCTTCACTCTGATTCTGAGTCTGCAAAGAGACTCACAAAATACATGAAAATGCAATCAAAATAAAAGAAGGCTGCGCAGATGTAGTGTGGTGTACTGACCAAATCAGGACACACTTTGAACCGTTAAAGCTTTAAAGCAAAACAGAAACGATGGGGCACAAAATGGAGGAACAAAAGTGCACACTCTGGTCTGCTATGTCTTTTTGATCTCGGTGCGTTTGTTACATGACGTGTCTGTGAAAGTGCAAGAGCAGAGAGACGTCTCCATAGCGATGGACGTCGTCATTACATCTGTTTCCCCTTTTCTCCGTCACTGCTGTCGTTCCTTGTTTGTTCATTCTCATCGCTTAGACTCTCTGGGTGCCCTCGATCAACTTGCGGTCGATGACATGAAGTGCACTCTGTGCGCGTGTGTGTGTGTGTGTGTGTGTGTGCGCGTGTGTGAGAGAGAGAGAGAGAGCGTGTAGAAACAGAAACAGTGAGCAGGTTTCCGTGCATGCTGCTGAGCTCAGTCTTAAAAGGGGAAGGCAACGGGAAGAACACAAGCACATGACTGTGTGTGTGTGTGTGTGTGTGTGTGTGTTCATGTTCACAGGGCTATTATCCCATGTTCCTGATCAGTGCCGTGTCTAATTTTCCCGCCCATCAGGTGATATTTACTCTTGAAAGCCGGAAAGTCATATGGCAGACGTACTGTATGCTCACACTCACACCTGTACTGGTTAAAGTGCAACCAGGGGGCTATAAATCAGTAAACCGCAGTTTGGTATTTACCTGGGTCACTAGAACAAGGTTCATTAATCAGGGGATTTGAGGTATGGTGGAAAAAACAAGTTTCTATACACGTCTTTTTTTTTTTTAAGCATTTGGATTAAACTAAATACATCAACTCTTTGTAAAGCTTTTGATTCCATCAATTATGTTCTGTGTAGTTAAGTTATGAAAACTGGATTAACACACAACAGCTCGAGAGAGCTGACTAGACTGATCCAAGCTGAAAAATGGGCAGAAATTTCCTGGCAATTTGACTATTTGAAATTTAAAATAGTATTAATTAATCAAACTCATTACTGCTGTGAGAATTAACATACGATTTGTCATGCCGTTTAAATGAGATGTTGAGTTTACATATTGTTTGATTAGATATGTGTGTGATGTGATTTTAATTATGTTCCTTTTTAATATTATTTTATTATTTGTTATTATTTTTATTTTATTATATTACCATGTCATTTTATTATTCATGTGAAGCACTTTGGGGCATTTTTGGTGTTAAAGTGTTATACAAACAAAGATGAGTTGAGTTGAGAGTCGAGTTAAAGTAGTGCGATTAAATTGTCGATTCAGTTTAATCAATCTGTTGCTGGTTGATGCAATTTGTTCAATGGATAGGTCAGTTTTTGATTGACTGATTGAATAAATTCAGACTTTTTAAAATGATTTAGGTGAATTTATAAACGTTATACAATAAAATATTGATAAATTCCTCAAAGATATACCAAGAAAACCTTTGCAGAAAATGCAAACCTCCAGCATCTTCCACAAAAATACTCTAGTTTTATGAGATTATCACTTCTTCTTCTACTTTTGAGTTTATGCACGATTGGTGCAATGTTGCCACTGCCTACTACGCTGGAGTGCGGAGGAGATGATTGGCAAGAAGTTCTATGTTTATTAAATACTTATTAAAAAATGCTCATTTTGCTGTGGAGCATAAAGTTTGGACTCTTGGACAAGATCATAAGGTCTGAGGAGTTCAGACCGACCTTTTTCCAAAGCAACAGGCGCGGCAGGGTAAAAAGGGAAGCACATGATGTTGTTGGTCAGGTCCAGGTTCAGCATTATTATGCGGCAATAAAATCAAGTCAGCCGGCATAAATTCAACATCCAGAATTATTAAGGTAATCCACTTGCAAGAGCTGGTGATATTGATTAGCAGTTATGTAGTCGAAAAGTAGCTTAGTTATCCTTGATATCAAGGCTCATTAAATGCTTCATAATAACTTATTAGAAAAGATGTGTACCTGAGACTGACAACATACATTAGCTTTGGACAAATCTGTACACAGAACTAACCATTCATAAACTGCAGGATGATTCGGCATGATCAGGGTTGCACTCACTAACGAGAGCAGTTTCGACCCGTGGGTATGCATGGAGAGGGGAGTATATTTGGGAACGGGTTTATGAGAAAGAGCGAGGCAAGGAGAGCCTGAGAAAATCAATGTGCTGCACCCGAGTTGTACAATAAAATACGATTTTGCCCCCACCATTTTGAATAGTAAAAAAAAAAAAAAAATACAGAAAATCAATATTTGGCAGTCAGTGCTAATATTCTGGTGAGCTTCCAAAAATAAATCGATGCATGGGAAACACTGCTGCAGAGAGCGTGGGTGGGCATTTCTGACAAAATCTCAAATGCAGTCATTTTTACATTTAACTCTGAACCTCAACCCACAAGGGTGAATAACGTCAGAGCATGCAGAGGACACGAGCAATATACTGTATTTAAATGGAAAGCCAAGAAAACGGCGCTGTCTCGCAGAACACCATTCACACACTAATTCAACCTGGGTGCAAATCCAAGTTTCTGCAGTGCTACTGATTCCATTTCTGATTGATATTTTTTACTAAACAAGCCTCCATATAATCTATAATTTTTTAAACCTTGCCAGAAAGCCTCACAACATCTGGTTGAGACTACTGGGACTTGGATGCTTGTGATCCTAAAAAGTAGAACAAGAAGTAGGTTTCCACATTCATGCAGGGCATGTAAACGATCATCTATGACGCTTCGGGAGACAAACAAAGACCATATTGATGAACATGAACATACAACATTCATTCATTCATTCATCCTTAGTAACTGCTAGGGTGGTTAAAATTACACAACTAGTTTGTTGATATTTTGGGAAGCAGAACCAACTAAACTCATAGTTGAAGTTGTGTAATACTGTATCTGATTAATCATTCTTAACTTATTTACTGTGCGATATATTCTTATTAGTTCTGCAATATACTCAATCATGCCGAAATATATTACTGTTCAACATCAGTCATCCTATATGTTGTTTATCAACCTGCGTCAATATTAGGTCTAGACAGCGAGTCATCTGCAATGTAATTTCGTTCTGAATGTGCAATACCACTGCATGGTTTTGAATGATGATAATGTATTCATTCATTCATTCATTCATTCATTCATTCATGGACTGGAGTGATGTAGATGAGGAACGATCAGAGTTCTAAAAATGGGAATCACCAGCCCCCAAAATGTTACGAGCCTGTAAGTGTCATATCCCAATTTATATGAATCATATTTATAAATATCCCAAAATATTTTTTTCTGATTTCGTTACAATTTTAAGACCTTGACCCTTGAAAAAGTTGTCATAACTCGATTAGCTTTATTCAACATCTTGACAACTGAATTGAACATGAGTAATTGAACACAGCCCGTTCCTTATAGCATTATTTTTATCCCTTCAAAACCAAACACAGCATTTAAACAATACAAACTAACTTCAAATACAAGAGTTTAACATGTAACTTAAAATTTATTTAAAAACAAAGCTAAATTTTTATTGAGCAGTGCATATCATTTCTAATAAAAATTAAATAATGCACTCCTGCCACACGAGATGCCAGTGTGTGAATAGCTCAGAGTGTACCACCTGTAGGATTATAATAAAACAGTAATGTTTTACCGCCTTGAATGCCTCCGACATCTTTAGTCCGTCTTAACTCCGTGTTTTAAGACTAATTAGCACTTGTGTGTGACGATGGAGGTGTGGCGATACATGAATCGGCACACAAAAGTTATTTTTCCCCTCCATGTCTACACACATTTATTCATCTTATTCAATATTTCATTGCTTACGAAAATAATAATTAGAAAAAAAACTAAATGGAAATCCCTGATTTCTGGAGTCTCCACAGCACTATTGCTTATTGAGAGGCCAGAAGATCAGTGAGACCAGTCAGCCCAGATAATCCATCAAGAGGCTAATTACAGCTCAAACGTGCTGCCATGAACGTCCCAGTGGGCACAGGAAAGATGGTGCAGAGGAGCGAGTGAGGGAGGGGAATGAGGATGAAAATGTTGAGCTATTTCATGATGGCTGCCATTCCATTCCATTCGCTTATTTTAAAACGACTACAATCCAGGCAGAGAACTCCGAAGCTTAGGAGGTGTTGCTCATGAAGCCGGCACCGCCTCTCTGGCAGGATATTTGAGCTTGGAACCTTTTGGGTCACTTGTACAGAAAACTTGAGCCACGGAGCTATCGCTGACCCAAAGCCACTGAACTGACAAGCCTGGTGTATTAGCAGCGTGCGCTAACTGTCAGTGCTGACCAGTGATCGAATACTAAACGCAGTAAGGTTAAACCCCTTCCCAACACCACTGGGGAAAACATCTAAGCCGAGATAAATATTTAAAACAAATTATGATAAACTGATCTGAAGCATGGGACTGAGCTTAGTGAGAGTGTGGTGTTTGACACACCAGGGCTACAGATGGTGAGGAGATTTCCTGCAGCCAAGGTCCAGGAGCCATAAATATGAATGTTTCTAAGAATAACCACGATCTCGGTAGGTGACCACGAGAAGATGAAAGCGCTGTCGAGTCGAGCAGGACCACCTCAGATGCAGCAGGAGTTTCTCTGGCATGCGGCCTGCATACAAATAGCTTGCATTTCCTTAACTACACATGAACTAACACCTTGTGGGAGTAAGGAGGGAAGCATGAGAGCATACTACAATGAGACAGAGTGTGCGCGTGTTGAATATGGGTATATCTGACTCCTGTCTTCTCACCTAAAATGTTCAGCATTCAATGACAGGCTTTTGAAAGCCCTTTGGTACTAATGCAGAAGGGAGGACCATAAGAGTACCGTTATGCAAGTGAGTCTGCCTGGACTGAAAGATTAAGGTCAACGATTCATGACGAGATTTAATGTAGAAGATTTAACAACTGATAAATATATTTCTGCTGGTTAAAAATCAATTGGGTGTTTAACAGGGGGAAAAAAAACAACAACTGTCAGCTCCGATCTGGTGAACTGCTACGAGGAAAGTAACTGAAAAATAGGAAATCCACAACTGCACTCAAATCAGGAATCAACTGGGATTTTTAACTTCCTATTCATTTATGCGTTTCTTCCTAAAAAGTCAGGTCCATGAGACAGGTCAAAAGATTTAACAGATAACAGCACAAAGGTTTCAGCGCAAATTCACAACGGATTGAAGTGTAATATTGTTGTGCATACTTAAGTAGAAACGTGCAAACAGAGAGAGAGAGAGAGAGAGAGAGAGAGAGAGATAAATTACTGCCTACAGAAGAATAACATACTTTATGTTGTAAGAGTTAGCTTATCAACGAATTACAGAATGACAGGGATTACTATTACATTACATTGTGCACAGCATGAATCAACGCTTCAATCTGCACATGTGCAGCACAAATTACTCCATTACTCCAATCTCAAAGTAATTAGACTGAAATAGCAGAGCTGCTCACAGAACAACCACGCTACACTGAACCATAAATGTAATGAGTTCAGTCTCAGAGTGGATATGTTTTTTTGTTTGTTTGTCAATTCTACCTTTTATAATAATAAAAATCTTATTATTGCATTTTTATTTTAAATCAATGAATGTATTTATTGATAAATTATTGATAAGTTTGCTTATCTATTCTATTAGTTATGTTTTACTCTTATGTTATGCTTCTTATCATGATTTGCATGTTGCACATTTGTGATATGGACCTGTACAAATCATCTAACCACAAAGGGGAGAGGTTATTTCAGGTAATGTATGCATAGTTTGACATCCTGTGGAGTACAGTATACTGCATGTTCATTTTTTTATGACTTTTGAGGTCCTAAATAAACATTGAAAAACACTCTTTTAATCTGATCTGATTGTTTCACTGTTAAGTTCTCAAATCGGATGTTTATTAATGTTCTGCAACATCTGTATTCAAATCAGTGTTATATCAACGCACATGTTCGAATGCGTTCTACAGTATATGGCCGAACATTTGTGTAGCCCTTTATACATCACTTTCTTCATGATAGATTTTCCTTCGTTGGTGGTTGACTTCTATCATTAGTTCTACAAGTAAAGTACACCCACATCCAGGAGCAGCCTGTTTTGCAGGGAAATTGTACAACAGGTCATCGCTCAGCATTTTACACAACTGTGCTGTGAGCATGAGTAGTTATAGGCATTATACACACATACTCATCTGTTACACAGCAAAAAAAAAAAAACATTCAACATAGCATGTTTGAGAAATTTTAACAATTAAAATCAATTAGCATTTTTTACAACAGAGTGCTTGTATGCACAGAAAATCAACCGATCGATGACCGTCTCATCAGTATGTGGTTCTTCCCCAAACTGTTGGACACACACAACCGTCTACATTGTCTTTGTGTGCTGTAGCATATCAAGTTCCCTTCACTGGAACTAAGAGCCTCAAACGTGTTTCGGCATGAAAATGCTTTCGAGCACGTATCCAGCTGCCTGAAGATATGGCTTGTCAAGGTTGAAATGTCTTGACCTTCACCTCACTGAACACCTTTGAGATGAACTTGAACGCCGGCTGCACTTCAGTGCCTAACCTTACAAACTCCTTTATGACTGAATGGACAAACTGCAGAGCCACGCCTTCAAAGTCAAGTGGAAAGCCTTTCCATAAAGAATGGAGGCTATTACAAAGCTAAATGGGGAGTTGATTTGAAACAGGCTCTTCAACACGTAGTGATTAGACAAAACTTGCAGGCAAACTTTTATCATATAGTGTATAACTACAATATATTTAACTTCTTACAAGCTTAAATATAACTGCAGATCTTTAAAACAAGTACAGAAATGTCATTTATTAATCAACATCATACTGCAATAATATTAATAATACATTGCAAACTGTGGTGGTGGTGTAAGAGGAATAAAACACTTTGGGACGTGATGATATCAGAAAATAACAAAACGTTTAGGTGGAAACTGTCCCCCAGTGACAGGAAATTTTTGTAGTGTGTATGCAGACATTTTTGTAGTGCTACTTACACATTTCCTCACCATTCATTTAGTTACAGTTAACAGTAAAAACTGACAAGCTCAGTTTCTCTTTACAACTTCAGCCTCTGATGGAATCTAAAACTCTCTCTCGACATTCGAAAGTATTTACTCATTTAGAAAAAAAAAAAAGAAAAAAAAATGAGAACACCGGTACTTAAAATAGACCTTCCTGTAGGTTTCAAAGGTGTTTAATATTCTCACGCTACACTGTAACAGGACAACTCTAAGTACTCAGTAACAATCTAAAATAGTGTAGTGTATACGTGTACGAGTGGAGACATGACATCTGTGCACTTATCGGGTTGTAGACACGCTGTCGCATGATGATATACTAACTCCACTATTTACATTGGTGTTGCACCATACAGATGCTCCTTGTTCACTTCTGAATGTGCACGAGTGACATTCCAGCTGACCCCAGGATCCGTGTAGTGGCCATCTTGTGTATGCATAGTAACCATCCAGCACAAACCTGATTTTAAAACAGCGTGAGGAGCGTGGCTAATCATAAACAACACCCAGAACCAATGAGAGAAATTTTTCTAGCATATGAAAGTCCATATATGATGCAAATATCTTTTGAAACTTCATACAACATTGTTTCAAGTTACAATAACCAACATAAAATAAGGTTCACATCCAGTTGAGTCCGTAATTTATTTTAACTAGACGAGGACACGATTTTTAGAACTGTACCTCCACCACAATAGATTTAAAATAAAGCAATTAAGATATGATTGAGGTGTACTAGAGACTTTCAGCTTTAATTCATTCTTTACACCGCTCATCTTATACAGGATCGTGGGAAGCCTGGAGCCTTTCTCAGAGCATTAGGCAGGGTATATTCTGCATGGGGCGCTAGTCCATCACACGACAATTTGGAAAAAACTATTAAACAACGTCATTGGATTGTGTGAAGAAACCCGGCGGAAACCTACCAAGATCACAAACCCGACGCAGGAATCAAACCCTTGACCCTACCCACTACCCCACCATGGCACTGGATTTAATTCAAAGGATTTTAAAAACATTGTATTAACTGTTTAAAAACTAAAGGCATTTTTACCAAGGCTGCTTATTTTTACAGGCTCAAAAGTAACTGTTCACACTAATGACGTTATGCGGAAGCAGCCAACACCGTATTGTTAGCAGCTTCTTCCCTCTGTTCCCGTCACTTCCCTGCTCTTCCCTCTGTTCCCGTCACGTGGAGCCTGATCAGTTATACTGTATATTGCAGAGAAGCTCTACTACCAACCAGGTTATCTGGATGTTCTAGTCCGACTTTGAGCAGTATGACTTAGTACGATTTCAGCCGGACTAACAAGTCCATTTTTCCCCCCCATAAGACGTCATATCATGTAATGTCACGCCACTGACTGTCTCCGCCACCTTTAATAATGACGCAGTGTGCTTTCGAACATGAGACCTTTCTTTCCTTCTTCATATTCTTCCTCTCCAAACATTCTGGTGAGAGTCAGACTTGGTTTCATCTATCTTAAGCATCATGCTGTTGCACTAAAAAAAAAAAAAAAAGCTAATTTAACACACTGAATTAATTCCAGATCTTAAATCAGTTTCATTTGTCCTTTAAAGAAACAGCTCACATCAGACCGTTTATCGGTCAGTCATCCAAATACTTCTGAGCCTGTTGAAATGGGGGAATTTTATAATAAATGATTGTAACTACTAAAACAGGTTAAATTCAACATTTCACTCACATCCTGATCAAATGATAAGAAATTATGGAGCTGTTCTAATAATTATGGACCTAATAAACAGAATTTCTGTAGCTGTGATGGATGCTTTGGAAATGAAATGAAATTACATACTAGATTAAATTAAGTATAAAGTGAGATGAGGAATATCCGACCCTTATGTTTACAAACAGCCCAGTGTAGCGTCCACACCTGACTCACCGCATTAATGAGTAACAAACATGCTGCCTCGATAACCGGATCACGTGTGCAATAAATTCAGTGGGACGTGCCTGTGTAGGTTTGAAGTCTTTTATGACTTTCATGACTCGTACGACTGGGTGTGTCGAGTGGGTGTGTGGGTTTCTGCACCCTATCCAGGTGTCCCCTGACTTGTTACCCTGAGATCCCTGGGACAACCTGCAGACCCTCCACATGACATGAATGAATGAATGAATGAATGAATATTTCAGGAGATAGTTTGGTTACTGTTTGTTGCATGAACTAATATTTGACCTTTTATCACATGATAAGGTAGAAAGAAAAATAAACTGCCACAGAAATATGAAGCAATCAGCCTCAGGCATACAAAGTCCAGAAATATTGGCACCCTGCATAAAAAACGATCAAAAGTTTATATTTAAGTGAATTCGAACACACCGATACATCATATTGTTGATTTAAGAATGTTTACAGTATTAGGTTTTTACTTACAGCACAATGGATTCAAAATTATTGGCACCCCAAAAAGTTACAATTGATCAAGCACCTGCTCTGATAAAAACCATAACATGAATTTAATTATGTAAAGTAAGTAAAATAAATAAATAAAGGACTCAATCATGTTAAGCACTATATAATCGCACACTAATAAACATGTGCTATATTAATGTATAAAAAGATAGCATGTTACCCTTGACATAAAAGATGTATACAAGTAACATATATAAAGTAAACAGTGTACGCTATACAGTGCATAACAACACTTACTGATATTAATTCATATTAAAAAAAAGTTAAATCTAAAATGTGTGAACAATGAATGTATTCAACTGTATGAATAGAATTACTATTGAAACAATGAGCTCTGCCTAGACATGTATGTACACACACGCGCACATATATACACATGAGAGACAGTGTGTGTGTGTATATTGTATACAAAAAACATATACACACTTCAGGTAAGAAAAACTATTACAATGTATATTATATTAATATAATTTTAATAATACTATCATATTATTATTATATATTTAAATAAATAATGTACATTTTTCTGTCTGACTTTGTGGTATATATATATATATATTACATACATACATACACGTATATCCATGCGCGCGCACACACACACACATACATACATACATACATACATACACACACATATAGATGTACATTGTATTTATGAACTAGTGTATTGTGAGCCCGCGCAACAGTAACCATGGAGAACTAATAAAGTGTTTCTATGGCCACATCATCAACATCACAACCTGTGTGCGTGTGCGTATGCGCGTGCGTGTGTGTTTGAATTGACATTCCAGCTTTGTAGAGTTTCAGTAAGAGGAAAGCTGATTCCTTCCCGGTGGTGCGGTGTGTGTTTGTGTGTGTGTGTGTGAGAGAGAGAGAGAACCCTACCCGGTCCAGTATGAGCCCCGGTACGGAGCTCTCCTCGGGACTCTCGGCGCTTTGGCTATGCAAATCCCCGTAGCTCCTGCTCCGCTCTCAGGCTCTCCGTCATTCCGCTCCGCGCTCCTGTGTCCCCGCTTCTCCCCCCAGCCGCTCACACCAGGTCCCCGCGCGCTCCCGCTCTCCCCAAAGCGCGCTCCCAGCTCTCAGGAACACGTACACGGACACGCAGCACTAACTGAAGCTCCTCCACTCACGGACATTTCCCTCCGCTCAGCCGCAGCACAAACATTTTATCTCTCCGACCCGCATACCGACAAACTCCGCCTACCGCGCTGCGATTGGCTAACTCGATCCCGCTTCCTCGCATCGGATTGGCCGGTCACAAGCAGCTCACTGTATGAGGTTCTGACGAAGGAGGCGTGATCGCGCTATCCAATCGGAGGGCAAGGAGGCGGGACCGAGCGCAATGCGGGTGCAAAATACTAACGCGTCATAAGGTAGCCTTGCACTTGCACCTGCGAAATCAGAAACGACACCAAGCCATGCATAGATACCTAGGTGTTTTCAAAATAAAAGCCTGAAAGCGTTCTTTGATTATTATATAATGTCTCCACCTGTTGGTTGAACAACGAATGGATATAAAAGTCAGAATTATGAGCTAGGAAATCATGATGTGATATTAAGTCATAATTATGAATAATGAATCCTTACAACAGCAAACAAACAACAGGAAAATCAAAGTGAATTATTTTCCTGTAAAACATTTACTGATGTGTTGTATTCCTATCGATGTACTAACCTAAACAGAAGTTTATATTAAACTATCATGTATTTAATAGTAAATATACAACAGTTAGTTCCAACCAAGCTATCTAAAACACAGAAGTGGTGATAACAGACTGTAACTGCACTGGGACTTTTAAACATTATGTAATCACTCCATGTCATAAGTGTTCTAAAATCATTAATTACACTAACTGTCGGTCGCAGCATGGGTAAAGGTAGGTTTGTACGGTCCGCAGAGGAAAGAGTGGAGAGCAGCTGCCTGCCAAAAACACATCGAAAACCAGTAAGAGAAGCACCTTCAGCAATAAAACAAATCTGATCTTTTTTCTTACTAATAATTGCTTCTAAGTAATTCCGAATTGCCTATGAACTGCTTGTGTTGTTTTATTTACACCTACACTAAGCTACAGAGCTAACTAGCTTCTTACATGAGAATGAATCACAATTTAACTCCATTTAACTCTATTTGGGGTTCACACAGAATAATTGGAAATATAAAGAGAAACATACTAGGGTTACAGGATTGTTCACCTCTTTCATGGTTTATTCTTCTCACCCACAAGAGGGAGTGCAGTTGTTCGGAATATCAGAACGTCTGTGATGAGGGTGTGCCATCGATTGCCTACAAATGCATCTCAGCCATGCTGATATCCAGCAGAACAGAACGCCCCATCTGGTGTTATTACTTAAATATTAAGATATACACCTGAAGCATGTATAATGGTATTCAATGTTGTGAAACATTCATGAGGTGAGCTAGTTCCTGTAACATAACACTTTCATTAAAGCAAGAGTGTTTCCCTTACCAAACTCTAAGTCTGTCGTAAAGAAAGAAAGAACAAAAGAAAGAAAATGAAAGTAAGGGAAAGGAAAGGTGAGGAGGGAAAATGAACAATAAATGTTAATGAGACTGAAAAATGCAAGATGAAATGTTCTCTGTCTTGAATATTTTTAATGACACCGGAGACGCCTTGCATGAACGTTAAATAAATTTACATCCTGATTTCAGATCAGTTCTAAAAATTCTAAAGACTATAAAAATGACTGTGGCACCTATAGGTTGTGTTGGTTTTGGTTAATTCATGGTCAGTCAGTATTCAGTCAGTATTGTATTTATAAATACCATAAATAATAAAATATAATTAAAATATGTAGTCCAAAACAAAATACATGTTTCTGTCAACAGGATGAATTACCTTTCTGGATGCATCACTGAGCAACAGGTTCAACTTTCTGTCAAGTTTGATGCATTCTTCTTCTTGAAGTGGGTTAGGCATACTGTATACACTAATAAGCTTTGCATTGTCTCCATCTACTGGAGATGTGATGAACTACATAGATGAAAAGTATCCTAGTACTGTACTGTAATATGACATTCCTTTGCATCAACACGTTGATCCATTATGTAAAAAAAAAAAGAAAAAAAAAGTGACAGCTGTGCTGTCCTAGGGATATTATATCATAAGGGGAAACAAGGTTGATTGTTTTACTATAAACGCACAACCGAAAGTGTTTTATTCCTTATACCTCAATAATTTGCTATGTATTAAATATACTTACAGTATAGTGACTTATCCTACCATATAAATCAATTTGCTATAATTATTAGTTTCTGTTCACTTTGGCTATAACAGCTTTAAACAGATTTATACAAAGTTTAACAGATATAAACATATTATTATTATTATTATTATTATTATTATTATTATTATTATTATTATCAGTATTATCATTGTTATTATTATTATAAATGCCTAACTGTTTATAGTATAAATCTGTAAATAATTAAGCAGGATTTTTCTATGAATGCAATTCTTTACAACATAATTATAGAACCAAAGAAATGTTGACTCTAATTCTAATTAGAGTCTAATTCTAAATTAGAAGAAATTTTATTAGAAGAAATTCTAACTGTCCCTTGGATAAACCGTCTGATGTGATCAGTGACATAATTCTGTTTTTCTTCAATAAATGTTGAAGCAAACGCTGTGCGTACATAAAGTATTTACACTTATATTTTCTAATTTTCATCATATTCTGTGTGGAGTTTGATGTTGTCCAACCTGTCATCGTGAAATATTATTAAATATAAAAATGTTTCAGAAATGTAAAATTTATATAAACAGTACACCTTCATCAGGTGCTAACTTCCACTGTGTCCTCATAAAACTTTAGCAAAAAATGTCCACCCTGTCATCAATCCTTACATGACAACATGGACATGGGCATAGTTTTTGACTCATTTTGGATTGCTTTTATTATTACTAACAAACTTTTCTCATTAACTAAAATATAATGTTGAGAAGGGGACAATATACAGTACAGACCAAAAGTTTGGACACACCTTTTCATTCAAAGAGGTTGAATTTGTATTATGGCAAGAAAAAAGCATGGTCCACACGTGGACAAAATTGTTGGTACCCTTCGGTCAATGACAGAAAAACTCACAATGGTCACATAAATAACTTTAATCTGACAAAAGTAATAATAAAAAAAATTCTATGAATGTTAACCAGTGAAAGTCAGACATTGCTTTTCAACCATGCTTCAACAGAATTATAAAAAAAAAATAAACTCATGGAACAGGCCTGGACAAAAATGATGGTACCCCTAGAAAATACTGAAAATAATGTGACCAAAGGGACATGTTAATTCAAGGTGTGTCCACTAATTAGCATCACAGGTGTCTACAATCTTGTAATCAGTCAGTGGGCCTGTATATAGGGCTCCAGGTCGTCACTGTGTTGTTTGGTGACATGGTATGTACCACACTCAACATGGACCAGAGGAAGCGAAGGAAAGAGTTGTCTCAGGAGATTCGAAAGAAAATTATAGACAAGCATGTTAAAGGTAAAGGCTATAAGACCATTTCCAAGCAGCTAGATGTTCCTGTGAGTACAGTTGCACATATTATTCAGAAATTTAAGATCCATGGGACTGTAGCCAACCTCCCTGGACGTCTCCACACGAGGAAAATTGATGACAAATCAAAGAGACGGATAATCCCAATGGTAACAAAAGAGCCCAGAAAGACTTCTAAAGAGATCCAAGGTCAACTTCATGCTCAAGGAACATCAGTGTCACATCGCACCATCCGTCATTGTTTCAGCCAAAGTGGACTACATGGGAGACGACCAAGGAGGACACCATTGTTGAAAAAAAATCATAAAAAAGCCAGACTGGAATATGCCAAACTACATGTTGACAAGCCACAAAGCTTCTGGGAGAATATCCTATGGACAGATGAGACAAAAATGGACCTTTTTGCCAAGACACATCAGCTCTATGTTCACAGACGGAAAAATGAAGCATATGAAGAAAAGAACACTGTCCCTACTGTGAAACATGGAGGAGGCTCTGTTATGTTCTGGGGCTGCTTTGCTGCATCTGGCACAGGGTGTCTTGAATCTGTGCAGGGTACAATGAAATCTCAAGACTATCAAGGGATTCTAGAGAGAAATGTGCTGGCCAGTGTCAGAAAGCTGGGTCTCAGTCGCAGGTCATGGGTCTTGCAACAGGACAATGAGCCAAAACACACAGCTAAAAACACCCAAGAATGGCTAAGAGGAAAACATTGGACTATTCTAAAGTGGCCTTCTATGAGCCCTGACCTCAATCCTATTGAGCATCTTTGGAAGGAGCTGAATCATGCTGTCTGGAAAAGGCGGCCTTCAAACCGGAAACAACTGGAGCAGCTTGCTCATGAGGAGTGGGCCAAAATACCTGCAGAGAGGTGCAGAAGTCTCATTGACCGTTACAGGAATCGTTTGATTGCAGTGATTGCCTCAAAAGGTTGTGCAACAAACTATTAAGTTACTGTAGGGGTACCATCATTTTTGTCCAGGCCTGTTCGAGTGGCCATCATTACTTTAAGAAATGAAGGTCAGTCAGTCTGATAAATTGGGAAAACTTTGACAGTGTCCCCAAGTGCAGTCACAAAAACCATCAAGCGCTACAAAGAAACTGGCTCACATGCGGACCGCCCCAGGAAAGGAAGACCAAGAGTCACCTCTGCTGCGGAGGATAAGTTTATCCGAGTCACCAGCCTCAGAAATCTCAGGTTAACAGCAGCTCAGATCAGAGAGCAGGTCAATGCCACACACAGTTCTAGCAGCAGACACATCTCTAGAACAACTGTTAAGAGGAGACTGTGTGAATCAGGCCTTCATGCTAGAATATCTGCTAGGAAACCACTGCTAAGGACAGGCAACAAGCAGAAGAGACGCGTTTGGGCTTAAGAACACAATAAAGAAAACTCTTTGAATAAGAAGGTGTGTCCAAACTTTTGGTCTGTAGTGTATCTCTGAAACAACACATTTCATAATTACTATGCAACTAAAATGTATTTATCCTTCTTTTAATTTGTCCATGACATCTTCTGGCCAAAGTAAAGCGCTTTTTTAATCAGAAGTCACTCCACACACTGTATTGCTCACTGATTCTGCCATACTTAAATTATTGTACTGAGACCTGGGGGAGCTCTTTAAGCTCACAACCTCTGTTTATACTCCAAAAATGAGCCATGAGAATTGTTTATAATATAGGATTTCGTGATCATACCAACTCACTATTTGTACAATCTAAAATGTTAAATTTCTTTGACCTTGTGGAATTCAGAACTGCATTGTCTACACTCAGAAATAAATGTACAGTTGATTACTAATGAAGGTACGAAACATTGTCACTAGGGCAGTACCTTTCAAGGGCACAGAACTGTACCTTAATATAGAAAAACAAATTTGTACCAACTCTGTTTGAACCATCAAGGACATCATTTGTACCATGGGCAACCAAAATGTTCCTTTTGTTTTATAAACTTGATGGTACATTATTGTACCTTAATCAAAGGCAAATCTTGTCCTTGAAGGTACCATCCCAGTGGCAAGCCCTTTTTTTACCTTAATGGTGTCTTTGGGAACTATAAAAAAAGTTATTTTCCTATTGAATAAGACATTCAATCAATTTATTATGAGCATGCAGAGGAACCTTGGATTGCAAGCATAATTCGTTCCAGAAGTGGGCTCAAATATCAAAACACTTTTTCCATAAGAAATAATGGAAACACAAATTATTCGTTCCACAACCCCCCAAAAATAATACATAAAAATAATTAATATAAAATATAAAGTAAAAATAAAACAAATTACAGTGGAACCTTGGATTACGAGCATAATTTGTTCAGGAAGTGGACACGTATTTCAAAACACTCGTAAACAAAATCTGACTTTCCCATAAGAAATAATGAAAATTCAAATTATTCATTCCACAGCCCCCACTTTGCCTTTAAAAAAAGTAAAAATAAATCCAGACAGATAAATGTTTCTGTTTGTGCGCGCAGGCGCCGTGTATTTGTGTTACAAAATACAATCGCACTAAAATGATACAGTATATAAAATACAATTTTCCATCTACTTCACAAACTGTTCACAATACAATTTAAACTTTTTAATAAATTTTTGCCCACTTTTTATAAAATACCATTGCATTTACCCACCATTCTTTCAGAGCAGAAATGAAATAAAAAGCAACAAAAACATAGTATCGAGATGTGCACAAACCTGGTGATTATACATATCTGGAAAACTATTAAATGACTGCAGCAACTTCGTAAATCACAGCTGTTGCTATACCCAGCTAAAAGTTATCATAGGCAATACTAAGACAATATACTTAGTATTATGGTCCTTAATTGTTTTAAATAAATTAAAATGTGTGCAAATGTCTTACATAATTATATGTAAAGCTAAATAATCTAATTTAATAAATCCCTTAGATGTTCTGCAGGTGTTTTGAGGCCCTAAGAAGTTCTGACATTTGTGTACTTTTCAGTGACTTATAAACATATACTGCAAATGGCTAAAATCTGATTACACTGTATTCAGCACAAACTGGGCTACAGTAGTATGTGAGCAGCATATATGTACAAGTTTATTTGAAAACTTGAAAATGACAGTTATGCATGGTTATTGAAAAAGAAGTCACTGAAATAAAGCCACAAACCACATTCATAATATTTGTGTACAAGACATTTGTGACTTAAAAATGACGTGACAATCATCCTGCTCAAGTCAAAAGAAAACAATATATTTATTTACATTTTCTAAGATGAACTTAGATGAACTTATTCACAGAAGGCACATTTATGGCATTAATACAGCCGTACAAAAAAAATAAAAAATTAATATATAAACAGTTTTACCCTGAAACAGACATTCAGGGTAAAACAGTGCAACCATTTTCACTATCACAACAAAAAGAAAAAAACAGAAAATCTGTAAGCTACAGAACCCAGTATTTTGGTCACACGGAGCTAAAGTGTTTGTAGTAAGAGTAGATAGCAGTGCCATAAGCTAACCAAAAACTAAACCAAATAGCTACTGTTAGCTAAAGCTATCCAAAACTAAGTGAAATACATTAGAACATTTACACCACAGCTGATCCTGACAACCATCTATAATCTATATCAGCCTGTCATTATCTTAGTCACCGTGAGCTAACATGGTTGTGCTAAGCTCCATAAGTCAGTATGTTAGCATAATTAACAGTGTTATCTACTGTACATGCTACCCTAAACCATGTAAGTGACATTGAAAGACACTGTTTCATATAAAGCGGCCAAAGCTAGCCAAAGCAAGGAAAAATAAAATAATATCAGTTTGATGGTATCAGAATTAGGATTATATGAGACTTTATAACTCACCCATGGTAACAGCTTGCTGGAGTCTCAGTGTTGCTCTGAGGAAAAGCTAAACTCCTCCCACTGTCCAGAACATTCTGTACCCTTTATGTTAGAGCAATTACTATATGTAACTTCAATTCAGTTGTACCTTCAAGGGGAAAAAAAATAGTATCACCAGAGGTCTTTTCCAAACCATTAAAAACTAAACCAAATAGATACCGTAACCTAAAGCTATCCAATACTGAGTAAATACATTAGAACATTTACACCACAGCTGATATTGACGAACATCTGTAATTTACATAAGAAATTAGCTTAGCCACCCAGAGCTAACATGCGTGTGCTAAGCTACATGAAGCAGTATGTTTGCATGATAAGCAGTGTTATGTACATGCTACCCCAAATTATGCAAGTGACATTGGAGTCAAGTGTAGGCAAGACAAGTGTGGTGGTGGGAGTGTGATGATCTGGAGCTGCATGATTGCTGCTGGCATTGGGGAGCTACAGTTCATTGAGGGAAACATGAATTCTAACATGTACTGTGACATACTGAAGCAGAGCATGATCCCCTCCCTCTGGAAACTGGGCCGAAGAGCAGTGTTCCAGCATGATAATGACACCAAACACACCTCCAAGATGACCCCTGGCTTGCTAAAGAGGCTGAGGGTAAAGGTGATGGACTGGCCAAGCATGTCTCCAGACCTAAACCCCATAGAACACCTCTGGGGCATCCTGGAAAGGAAGGTGGAGGAGCACAAGGTTTCAAATGTCCACCACCTCCGTGATGTTGTGATGGAGGAGTGGAAGAGGATTCCAGTGGCAACCTGTGAAGCTCTGGTGAACTCCATGGCCAAGAGAATGCAAGCCGTGCTGGAAAATGATGGTGGCCACACAAAATATTGACATTTCACATTTTCACTTAGGGGTGTACTCACTTTTGTTGCCAGGGGTTCAGCTATTATTTGCTGTATTTTTAGTTATTTTGAGGGGACAATACATTTACACTGCTATACAAACTTTACACTGACTACTTTTCATTGTGTCAAAGAGTCGTTTATGCAGCGTTGTCCTATGAAAACATATAACTAAATATTTGCAGAGATGTGAGGGGTGTACTCACTTTTGTGACATACTGTATGTGTGCATGTGTATGTATAAGTGTACAGTATTTATGTATTTGTATTTATGTATTTAATATAAATGTAAAGAAGAAGAAAATAGACCATTTCTCAGTGATCTCTGGGACTTTAATTTCCAAATGAAATGCAAAATTTAACTTCATACAAAAAGAGGAATCTGGAGGAAGAGAGGAGAAATTAATTTTTATTTTTTTATTAAAAAGTGTTTTAAAGTCCAGTGTGACGTTTCCACAGTTGGTGATTATTTGGGGTTACAATCTGCAGGTGTTTGTCCACTGTGGTCCAAAGTTAACACAGCCATCTACCAGGACATTTTAAAGTACTTAATGCTTCCATTCAATATTGTAATGAAATAAAGTGCAAATAATTTGCTAATGTATTTAAGTAGAATTTTCACCTATCTGTACTTTAGTTTGTTATTTATATTTCTGGCAACTTTTATTATAACATATTTACATACATTTCCCCTATGCATCTTGGTACCAAATTTTATAGGGAAATATTTAATCAGTTTTCATATATATATATATATATGTCTCTTTTGGGGGAAATACATAATTTAAATTAAGTTTATGTATTTTAATATGTGCGGATACACAATATACTTTATATTACATTATCATATTATCATATTATCATATATATCAAACTTTAACATATAGCAATAAATGTTTGTATTAAATTATTGATACTAGTTTTTTATGTTGTCTTGCTGGGAAACTGCACAGTTAAAAAGGTTTTAGGGTTTTTTATGTATAAAATTAAAGTGAATCATTTGTAATTTATTGTTTAATGTTAATAATTTCATTGTGTATTTTAGCAGTAATTTAATGAAGCATGTTCAAAGGTCTCTTTAAAATTAGGTTTATTATCACTTTAGAAATATTACAGACTGCCCCTTTAACATGGAGGAGTATAAATAATTAAGCTCATTCCACCAAGTTAAGAGAGAAGACGGGAAGACGAGAAGATGAATGCAATTTCTTGTACATCCTCTAGATGACAGAATAAGATCGCTAAACTGAAGCAGAGCGAATCACAGCGTTTATGCCTCCACAACTTCCGTTCTCACACTCAGCAGGCCTACTGAGGAGCAACAGCCACTTAGGTGAGTTACGGCTCATTTCTATTTGTTCACATCTTCCTGTTTACATTTAGACATTTTGCAGAAGCTGTTATTCAGATTTAGGTCTTTTATTGTAGAAAATTGAAACAGAATTAAAACAGATTGGGTTAGATTAGATTATGGAATAGGTGGCATGGTGGCTTAGTGGTTAGCACTGTCACCCTGCACCTCCAGGGTCCGAGTTCAATTCCTGTCTAGGGTCTGTGTGCGTAGGGTTTGCATGTTCTCCCTGTACTTGGTGGGTTTCCTCTGGGTACTCCAGTTTCCTCCCACAGTCCCAAAACATGCAGATTAGGCTAATTGGCATTCCCTAATGCCGTATGTGTGTGAAAATTAATGCTGCTTGTGTGTATGTGTATGTTTTGTGCATATTCTGTGTGTGTGTGTGTGTGTGTGTGTGTGTGTGTGTGTGTGTGTGTGTGTGTGTGTGTGAGAGAGAGAGAGAGAGAGAGAGCGGGAGAGAGAGTCTGTGTGTGACTGTACCTAAAATACCAGAAATCATCTACCTCTTTTAAAATAATTTACAATAAAAGGAAGTGAAGTGAAACAGTAGGAATTAAAACAAATACATGAAACCTTTAGGGTTAAACTCAAGACAGTTAAAACTGAGACAGGGATATTAATGGGTTAGGGTTAGCTGTCTATTGTCTGTTGTTTAAATGTTCATGTATAAAAATTGTACTGAAGGTGTCCCAAATGCTTGACCTCTGGATGCAGCAGTCTATTTTTCCTTAAATAGTTTTTCCTGAATGACTGCAAGACAAGGAAGGAAATCTTTTCTTTTATTTTGGCACTAACTAAAATTGTGAAAGGAAAAATCCACTCCTGCTGCACATTTCCCCCTGTGGGGTTGTTATCAAGGGCATGTTTAAAACTGTATTAATTTTTATTAAGGCTGGGAAACAAATACCCATAATGCATTATGAGCAAATTGAAGTCTTAACATTGAGAATGGAGTGAAACGGGTTTACAAAGACAATGTGTAATGAAATTGCATTGTACACCTTTTCAGGTACATGACTGTACCCTTAACAGCGCATAAAAACTAATCACTCTATGGTTTCTAAAGGAAATGACAATGTAATATTATCAGTAATATTGTCCTTAAAACCCTTAAAGCCCAAGCGGCACAGATCCGTGCCGGCAACACAGCATACAGTAGGTCAATAACAATAAAAACTATGTACAATATATATATATATGGAAGCCTTGCTGGTCTGTGTTAATGAGAGGCTTTAGACATTAAACTGTGCATTTTGGTTTTGGGATATGTCAGGTAAGAAAAGTATTTATTACTTTTATAATATGTAAATTTGACCTCTAACAGTATATGGGAATGACATCACAAAAACATAGAACTCTCAAAATGAGCATATTATTATTATTATTACTATTTGGTATAGAAACAACTGAAAACAACCCGAAAAACAGATGATCATGTGTATCTGCACTATTTCCTTGTTTATTTGTCATGTTTGCCTCACACCTCCGGGGTCCAGGGTTCGATTCCCGTCTCTGTGTGCGTGGAGTTTGCATGTTCTCCCTGTACTTGGTGGGTTTCCTCCGGGTACTCCAGTTTCCTCCCACAGTCTAATGACATGCAGATTAGGCTAATTGGTGTTCCCAGATTGCCTGTAGTGTGAGAATAAGTATGTGTGTGTGTGTGTGTGTGTGTGTGTGTATGTGTGTGTGCACCTTGCGATGGATTGCCACCCTGTCCAGGTTGTACCCTGCCTCGTGCCCTCCTAGGATAGGCTCCAGGCCCCCCGCGAACCAGAATACAGGATAAAGTGCTATAGACGACGAGTGAGTGAATGAGTGACATATTGCCTGGGTTGTCCTGGAAAAAGGATATGTCACTCTACACTGCACAATCCTGAGCCCTAGATATGTTTATTAAAAACAGCAGCAAAGCAAAAAATGCACACACAGACACCCACACACATTCCTATCCACACACATCGAGCACTTTATTAGGAATGCTAAAGGGTGGAGTCTCTCTTATCTCTCAAAACAACATCATTTCTTCAGGACAAATCCGAAAGGCGATCTATTGGATTCAAATCTGGCAATCTGACTGGGAAGCCTACTGAAGAACATCAAGCTCATTGTCATTTCTAGGAATCTAGTTTGCGATTACTTTTACCTTGTTATAAGGTTTATTATGATGCTGGAATTGGTCATTAGATGGTGGGAAAATTGTAGACATAAAGGGATCCATATGGTCTGCAACAACATCTAAAAAAAAAGCCCTGTGGCATTCGAGCAAAGATTGCTTGCAAAGAAAACATTCCCCACACCATCACACCACCTCCACCAACCTGGACTGTTCACACATGGCAGGTTCCGTCTATGGATTGATGCATGATTTTATTCAGTGCAATGCTGTCACAAAACTGGCTGAATAGATGAGTGCATGAGTGTGTTGGTGTAAAGATGTTACTAATAAAGCACTTAGTGAGTGTAGACGTACAGTAGTTTAGTGGACCTGCACACAATCAGAGAAACAACCAGAGATATGTTTCTTTAAAACAATATTGTAATAATACAGTTGTGCAAGTTGTTTTCCGGCCAGAAAATTAGAAACTGATGCCAGAAACAACCAGGATGACAACGATGTACACTTTACTGTCAATATCAATTTATCTTCCAACAAGGTCTTTAAAATGAGGTCGTTCATTATCCCTTCAGAAACATTACAGACTGCACCTTTAAAATGGAGGAGTATAAAGATTCAGGTTAAATCAAGAGATTTAAAACTGAACTGATTTTCTGCAATGCAATTTCTTGTACATCCTCTAGATGACAGAATACGCTCACTAAACTGAAGCAGAGCGACTCGGAGCGTTTATGTCTCCGCAACTCCCGTCCTCACACTCAGCGGGCCTACTGAGGAGCAACAGCCGCGCAGGTGAGTTATGGCTCATTTTTGTTTGTTCACATCTTCCCACCATTTAGGTCTTTTATTGTAGAAAACTGGAATCTATTTCAATATAAATTGGAGTAGATTACATCATGAAATAATGTGTGTGTGTGCGTGTGTGTTTTAATACATTAGAAATTTCTTTCAAAAAAAGATTTGAATGTAAAAGTTGGATATACAGTCATTGTTAACGAGTAATGTGTTGCATTAATAATTAATGTTGATAAAATAAAAATCTTAATTACAGATGTGATATAATATTATTTATTATAATGGCTTAGTATAATCCACATTTAGACCTGCATCAATCTATTTATTTTTGTTTATTTGTCAGAATTTCTTAATTTTTTATTTCTAAATACTGTGAACATAATAACACCAGTTTATAGGTTAACATTTTCCTTAATTGGATCTGTGTCTTACATTGTTGTTTGTGTGGAAGTTTACACGTTTGTGTCAACTGAGGGAAAAGAAAGAAAATGAATGTGTGTTTGCACGTGTCTTGTGCATATTCAAATTTACATCGAAGTGTGCATCAGCATGAGTGTGTGTGTGTGTGTGTGTGTGTGTGTGTGTGTGTGCGTGTGCGTGTGCGTGTGTGTGTGTGTGTGCGTGTGTGTGTGTGTGTGTGTGTGTGTTTGACTCAGCCTTAAGCATCTCTCTCTCTCCACTTCGGCCCCTTCACCTAATTCTGTCACACAGATTTGACACCGTGTCAGTCTCCCTCCGCTCTTAACTGACATGTATATAATGTGTGACATGGTGTGCTTTTACAGCCGTGCTCGCCGCATCACTCTGTTCATCCCTTCTTCCTTTCTGTATCCCTCTGTACCTTCTGATCCTTCTATTTGTCCCATGGTTCTATCTGTATTATTCTTACATTCTTTCCTTCCTACACAATAAAAGCATTATGATTTATAGGAACACCTCCAATTTAATGATTTTAATGCTGTATTTACAAGTATTCAGATTTCTGTCTTTTCGAATCATGTGAAAAAAAAAACATCATGAAGATGTGAACGTGTGAACTGTGCAAGTATGTGATTTATAAGCGAGGCGAGACAGACAGACAGACAGACAGATATTTATAGAGAGAGAGAGAGAGAGAGAGAGATAGAGATAGATAGACGTAAAGACAGACAGACAGACAGATAGATAGATGGATAGAACAGACAGACATACAGAAGAACAGACAAAGGTTCCAAATAGATGACTTATAAAAGAAAAAAATATATTTTTGAAGATTTTTCTTTTGTCTAATTGAGCTTTCTTTTGTATTAAAAAAAAATAAAATATATTTTTTAAGGATTTCATTTTATTTCTCACTCATATCTCACTCACTCATTCTCTATACCACTTATCCTGGGTCACACCAGGCCTGAAGCCTATACCAGGGGACCCGGGGCACTAGGCGTTCCAGTCCGTGCACACACTCATACTCATCACACACAATTAGCCTACTCTGTATGTCTTTGGATTGTGTAAGGGAACCAGAGTACCTGGAAGAAACCCAAGAAACACAGGGAGAATATGCAAACTCCACACACACATACTGTATCCATCAAACCCTTCGACTCTGGAGGTGCGAGGACATAGTGCTAGCCACTACACCACCGATCAGATATTTTGCACTTTTAATGGTTCTCAATCTGTTCCTCTTTCTGAGTGGAACCATTAGCTGAAGACTTGGAAGAGTTCTTCTTTCTAATTGTACATAGTCTAATTTATAAGATGCACGGGTCTTTGGGTTCTTTACAGAGTTAATGGTTCTCTCATTATGAGTTCTATACTGAACCCTATGATGAGAACTCTTTAAACTGGAACACTAACACTTCCTTTGTGTGCATTTAACCTCATGTACACTTCAGCAGAGAAAAGCTTCCTCGCTTCTTTAAGAGGAAGCTTTTTACCTTTTTTTTGCTGCTCTTTGGAGATTTATTAATATAATAATCAGTCGATTGGTTTATTGATTGATTGGTTTGTTTGTTGATTTTTCAGACATAAGAACACAAAGCACACACACACACAACATACCCACTGCAGATGAATATTAAAGCATAATGCACAAATTTCTGCTCCTTTCTCCCTCTCCCTCCTTCTTTTCCCTCTTTTTTGTCTCACTCCTCCTACTTCCGACTCCTATTTCCTCCTGCCTGTCTCTCTTTCTTTCTTTCTTTCTCTATATACCGCTCTCACTATCTTGTCCCTGCGTCCATCTGGCCCACCTCACCTCCTATCCCTCACTTCCTCTCGTGCACACTTTTTTGTTCATAATGGTTTTTCTTCACTACACACACACGCACATACACTTCACTGTTCAGACTGGACGTTTTCCGCTGAGCCACCCTCACACACACACACACACACACACACACACACACACACACACACACACACACACACACACACACACACACACACACACACACACACACACACATTTTCGTAGAGGAGCCAAAGCAGTTTGCAACGCCTATAAGGAAGCTCCCTCTCAGTAACGAGTTTGATTAATACTTGACCTTTTGAAACTTTTCACTCCTTAAGTAGTCCACACCTGTGTGTGTGTGTGTGTGTGTGTGTGTGTGTGTATTTTG